>JAXQQM020074756.1:0-120491 GCA_034641835.2 Pinus albicaulis
TGAAAAGTGGAAGGAAACCAGATAGTAAAAAAAGGACAGAATACCTACGCAATAAGGAAAATGCTCGGGGAAAAGGACGTAGGGAAGATGAAAGTGACTTGGTAGACCTGGTACTGGACGCTTGCGCTTTAGCTATACAATATGTCATAAAATAAAGTATTTTACCACAGTGAATACAAAGGCAAGGTTATATGGCTTCGAATTTCCTGGAAAACGAGACTAGGATGACACTTGTGGGGGCTGACGTCGTAAGGATGCTAACACTGAGACACGTGGCATCTAGTTATTTACTATCAGAGTTAGGTTAGGTTTATACCACAAATCAGCTTAAAGTCAGTACTAGTCGTGTACCGGGTGTCCTAGGACTTACCTTACCATTACATTCATAGCACCAGGTGTCATTTGTGGTCTGGCCCACTAGAAAGTTTAGCAGGGTTTTGGAGCAGCTCTAACCTTGCGACCATTATCCCGTGGAATATCTGCGTCGGGTCCCATCGTATGCCATGTAACCAGAATTCCAGAGGGTGGAGCTTCTGCCTTCCCCCTACCATATTTGAACCCCTTGGAATTTTACACACACCTTTATCCTTTGACTATGCGGAGTGTGGGCGGGCCCTGCCTTGTGCAGCTGTCTTGCACCTTTGCTTTTTTTGTTTCGGTTAAATATTTGCTGCAAGGTTACAATATAATATAATGCCTTGTCCCCATTTTTTATATGGATGTCCTTTAATATTAACCCATTCACACTTTTTAGATATTTCTCCCCTTCTATGTTGTCGGGTGATCTTCCTTTATAAGCTTCTTAAGGCTAAGGTGGTGGATTTAACAACATTGGCTCCATTTAGGGACGACATGCTTGTACTCGAACGTGTTGAGAACTCCAGAAACCATTTTTTATCCTCTCTTTGTGAACACGACTCTCAAACCACTTTGGGATCCTAGGATATAACCCTCCTGTATCCAAAGAGGGATCTCTCTATAAAGGTAAAGAATGATGTATCTTTAAAGCTCAAATTGAGGCATCAGGCTAGGTATGAGGCACATGGGTTTTTGGTTTTTATTTGTTTGGTTGGAGACCATTGACTGAAAAGGTTATGGAAATGAAGAAGGAACTAAATAGAAGGATGTTTCAGCATGGGAAGATAGGTCAAGAGAAGTGCCAATCCATTGGGCTATGGAGTGATAAAAGGGTTTACTTGCATAACAACTATCCAAGGGTTTCCATAGAGAAAGTCATCTATACCAAAGGAATTTTTTAGATAGATGGTGGAATGGAACATTAATAATGGGTGAAAGAAAGAAACCAAAGTGGAGTCTAAGATCAGGTAAGGACTTTGAACCTATCCTGCTTTTGACATACTTCAAAGGAAACTCTCATTAAAGACACAACGGGTAGCTTAAGATCAAGTCAGATGTCATTTAAATCCAGGCCTGCTTTTAACATATTGTCAAGGAAAACAATCCAGCAGTTCTCATAACCACTTTCAGAAGATAGAAAACACTTAAGATTTAACACAGAGTGAGGCCTAAGATTAGAGAAAGACTTTTAACCTTCACTGCTTTGACACTAACTCAAAGGGATCTTGAAAGGAAAACTATTGGAAAAGAAACCTAGTGGACATGGCTAACTGTAAATCCCCAGTTTCTCAATTCTTTCAGCTGAAAACCAAACAAGATCCTCTAAGAGACAAACTCTAAATTCATACATCAGTAAGCATGGACAAGACCAGTTTCTATACTGGTTAAATTATGCTAAATTTGTTCTTCAGATACACAATCAGAGGAAAACGTAAAGATAAAGATTTCACAGTGAGATTTAGGGTACTTCGAGTATTATATCGGAATCTATGCTTGATGTTCTTTATCAGAGAATAATGGGCGGTATGATAAAACATGAAAGGAGACAATTTCAGTAAGGAAACATCACCAATAATATAGACGAAGATCTTGTGAATATTATTGTTCAATAGATGTGTAAAACTAGTCACATACTTTGAATCCAATGGCTCTTTACAGTCCTAAATTATCTTCCCAACCTACTATAATAAAAACAACTCAGCTACTTTCCCTCAATAACAGTTCTAACAGTCGATAAAATCCCCCCCCCCCCCCCTTTACAATTAATCCTGAATGAATACTTATAGGTGAATGAGGAGGTAGAGTAGTAGATGTGAACTTGAATGACTCATTATTATAGAGTGGAAGAAGTATTCAAATTCCCACTCTGCTTAATGGCTCTACATTAACATGTTCGTACCCTTTAGGCTGGTTTAGAAGTTTTTTTCAGGTTAACAATATTTTTAGGCATGTCTCTTGCTGTACTCTCGACTGTAGTACTCTTTTTTATCTTTTGTGACAAGTAAGGTGATAGAAGGTCTTTCAGGTCTTCCATAATTCATAACCAATGCACTCATAGTTCTAAAGATTTCTGTCAGGATAATAACTATTTTGGGTTCGATGGAAGATGGAGGAAGTCATGTAGCTAGTCCTTTCTTGGAGAAAATGTGTTTTACTGACATTAAATCACTGATATGGTCATTTTTGTGCTTTCGACTTCACTAAGTCTCCATAATCATTATTATTGTCTTCATCTGTGTCTTTATCCCTTTAAACACTAGATTATAAGCATTAAGTCTTCAATAATAGGCTTTAATCCTTTTAATCTCTCACTGATACTCTTTAAGATTTCTTTTGACCTGCTTTTGTGAATATACAGGTTTTAATGGTGCTCGAGGGTTTGAATCAGGGTTTATAACCCGATCTTCAATGAAATTTTTTTTACAAACCTTCTCAATCATTTTCCTCTACTACTTTTTTCCCTGGAACTTGCATTTTGTGCTCTAAATTACCCTGTTTGTGACTGCGAGATAGAGCACATTCACGATCCTTTAAAACCTGCAAAACACAGTAAACATATTAAGAAATCCATGCGGGAGTGACGATGGATGCTTTGGAGGATTGTTGAGGATGGAGAGCAGTGGTGGACAAGGTGTACGCAGTGGAAGACTGGCAGAAAAACCATGGCGGAAGGGTGAAAAACTGGTCTGATGAAGGTTGAGTGCGAGGGAAAATGTAGACCATTGGATTAGATTAATCTTTGGTGATATATAGTTGAGATCGCATGATGGAGTTGTTCGGAGGATGAATGAAGAGGTAAGTGAAGGGAGGTGATGTTAGATCAAGATCATCAGATCAGAATACTGGATGGCAGAGATCGCTTGACAGAGTCCTTTAGAAGGTTAGATGGATGGTGGAAGCAGAAGGGAAAGATCAAATATGGTCTGTTAGATCAGGTCAACCGATGGTGGGAGATTGGTGGGAGGAATCATGAATGGAGAATGAGTGGAGGGGAGATCACATCTGAGCCGTTAGATTAAACATGATCAACGGCTACAATTAAACAGGAAATCTCATTGTGGAGGGCGATAAGTAGAAAACCAGAATGGTTTTCACCTTGGGCTAAGGGTGGTAAGTGAAATTCGTAAAAATAATGTGATTCCACTTAGCGGTCACCACATGGAAATCCAAAACCAATTATATTGCATTTTTCTTGGCATTAAACCCAGGGCGCAAAGTTTTTTTGAAAAGGAATGTCAGCCGTTGGATGAAGGCACGTTGTTGTGTGAGATGCGTGGGTAGATGTGGACCGTTGGGTTTTTCCCTGACCGTTGGATCTTTAGATTTGGATGGCTAAGATCTGTTGTTGGGGCGGAGGTATATTGGGTGATCGGGTTTATCTCCAGCCGTCAGATCATGTGCAATGGATGGTGGGGATTTAAGGGTGAGGCAGACTATTTAAACAAGGGGGGAAATGACGGGTGAAGAATTTAGAAATAAAATGTGGGTTAGAAGAGAAATATGGAGGGGGGAGGGCTTAGGGGTAAGTGCTCATGCGTGGTCCCATGGATGGAAAGGACCGAGGCTAGTGGTGACCTTAAGCCCTCGGGGGATTAACCTTTCAATAGAGTGGAAAACATGCTTTTAAGCCTTTTTCAGGGTTTTGAGGGTTTCTTTGGTCTTTTAGTGCCCCGTTGCAGGGCTAGGGATATATGGGGAGAAGGGGCTACAAATATAAGCCCTTGGGGGCTAAAATACTTATATAGTGAAAAATGGTGTTTAGGCCAAAATCAGTGTTTTTTAAGGCCGAATGAAGGGTTCCGATATGCAAAAGAAGCAATTTTTAAACCAGATAAAGGGTATTATGAGGTTTAAAAGGGGGTTTACGAAGATATGGAAGTGAAATGAAGGGGTTTTGGAGGAATTCTGCGAAGGGAAAAAAGGGTGACAAATGGGGGATGAAATGGAGCATATGGGGGGGCCTTTTAAGCAGTTTCTTTCACAAACAGTAGGAATTTTCAATGGAAACGGTAGTGAAGATTTATTAGAAGGGAGTAGGATAGATGAAGGCTTCAAGAATGATATATTTTCAAGGAAAATGTTTCTCTTGAAGACTTAGAAAAATATTTAGCCACCTGCTTGCTATGCCAAGAATTTATAGGTGGCTAATAGTGGCTCCACATGGGGATGGCATCTTCTTGAAGGTGTCAAGAATCTCAGAAAATAATATTTGGGAGTACGCCAAATTCTTGGTACTTGACACATCCTTTTTTCTTTGATCATCTGCCACAAACATGAAAGCATTATATCAGCAACAATGCTCCCCCAAACAACTACCTACCCATCCTACTGTCCTAGCATTTTTTCTTCAAGGTGCACTTAGACTTGCAGACCTTTCACATCATCAATTTTTTATTGAAAGAAAAAACTAATCTAATTCTACCCTTATTCCTCCATGAGACCAAATTAAATTCTTGGACTCATAGCTTCTCTACCTAGACTACTATCTTTCAGGATTACACTGTCTAACAGATTTTCATTCTCTACATTCTAAAACAGAAATTGAAACACAGCCAAATCATGATTATATTGTTTTATTTGCTATGTGTCCATAGCATAAATACAAACTTCTCATGGACTGAAATTTTCAGAAATTAAAAACAACTAACTAAATGCTCATATGCTTATTTTTATTGAGATTTCCTACCTACCCTCTAACTAAATATCTCTGATGCTCTATGTGATACAATAGTGCCAGTGCAGCCAGTCAAGCAGTAACAAAAATGGATAGAAAATATAACTGCCCGTTAGAGATAACTATAGGGTACTTTGAATGTGGGTCTTCAAAACCAAGGCCACCACCAGTGGTGACCACTCTTGATGTATCTGGCTCTTGCAGAGGATCAATGCCTGGGAACTTGAGCCAATCAGGGCCTCCATATATTTGGCCATAGAATCAGCAAAAACATTATATAAAATTTCTTCTTTTAGGCCTTCCATGACTGGTAGGCTATTTGCATCCTTGAAAAATTTGATCACTACGTATTCAACATGGTTCTTGAAAGCACAATCATTCTTTTCCTAGTTGGGAGTATTTAGCAGGTAAGTTTCAACCAAGACTAATTCTTCTTCCACTGGATCAAGAAACAGGTTCTCTTGAGGAAGAAACTCTTCCTCATATTCATTTTTTTCTGAACTAGAGGAATCATCGTATACTGCAGTGTTTTCCTATTGTAACCCTGATCGGTTCTGCTTGGGTGTATTGAACTCTGTGAAAATATTAACATATTCTTGAGCAGGGGCTTCTTTGATTACCTTAACCCTTTCAGGAGAAGGTTCAGTATATTCAACTTGCTCAAGAGTTTCTTCATTTATTTCTTCCTCATCCTCTAAGCTAAAAGGTTGTTGACTTCCACCCTCATGGAAATTATTACTAATGATCTGATACATAACAGAAGGAAAATATAATGAATCTTCATCTTTTTTCAAGCTTTCATGACTTTCTTCATCAGTATCATAGATAGCTTGCATTGGCTTATTACTTTCTTGAAGTTGATGGACACGATCTTCCTCCCACAAATTTAATGCTGATGGTATTGCAAGATTAGATTCTATTTGGAAAGAATCATCATCATAAAGATCAAAAATAGGAAAATCATAATTATAAGCAATGTTACCAATCAAACCTATTGGATTCTCAGCAAGTATTTTTTCAAAATAATCTAGAACTTCATCTTCTAATTTAAAATCTTGTTTATCATACATGTTTTGCATGTTGCTTATGTCTTGCAGTGATATATTTTTTTTTCCTGAGGACACAGTGTGGGTCTTTTTGAATGAGCATTTCTATTTTCAACCTCATATTCTTCCTCTTTTATGTTCATCAAGATGTTGGTTGTCTCTATCAATATTTCAAGCTTGGTTTCTACATAAATCGGCCTTCTTTTCTATGCTTGGTCCTTCTTTACTGCTTTTAATTTTTCCTTCCTATGCCAAATGTTGTACTCGACAGTAATTTCTATGTTTTTCATTTCTTACAAGCTTGCAGGCTCTCTTTCTCTTATATGGAATTCCACCTCAGGGCCAAACCAACTCGGATAGTGCAATAAAGCCCATCCCAAGGGTGGTTTTATATTAGTAGGTATTGCATCGTATACCTTATTGAACCTGGCTGAAAATTCTTGTACTGTCTCACCTGGTTGCCTCTTCAAAATTTGGTATTCTTCTAGGATGAGGAAAACATTTCCTAGGACTGCCCATTTATCAAGGAAAACTTGATAAAATTGATGAAAATTGATAATGGTTACGGCTGGAAGGTCCTTAAACCAACTCTTAACCTTCCCTTGTAAAGATAAGGCAAACATTCTAATATGTACATCATCTTATTATGTTTCAAATAAGTCAAGTAAATCCTCAAGATTTTGAACGTGTTGCTCAATAGTTATCTTCATATTTCCTCCATCAAAAAGGGGTAGCTTATTTGTAAGTCCTGCAGGAAGGGGTTGGAAGATAAGAGGCAAAACTAGAGGCTTATATCTTTCTATGAACTTTGTGGATGTAGGTAGTGCAATAGGAGACCTATGACTGCTTGAAGTTTCATTAAGGGTAAGAGATACATCAAGAGGCTCTTGTTTCACTAGATTTTTCACAGGTGTATTGGTCTGCTCATAGTTTGAAAACTGAGGCGTGAGAACCTTCCCATAATCAATGTGGATCTCATCTTTATACACTTGATCCAGCTTAAAGTAAGATATAATGTAGTTGTAGATTAAAACAATGAGTTCTTGAAACCAAATCCAGCCTGAATGTTCTATCCTTCTACAATGTCTAGCCATGTTTCAGGTTCTTCTTCCAGTGGAGTCTTTAGTTCTTTTGAGAGTTATGGAGTGTGGAGTCACCAGGTGGATGAATTTGAAAGTTTGAAGTATTTTTTTGTCCACCATAAACAATTAAATACCAATCTAACCAGATATTTTGGGTCTTTTATGGTCCTAAGGATATATAATATGAAATTCACTCAGAAGTTCCCCGACGAAGTCGCCATTATGTTTTGGTTCCTGTGTTTTGGCTAGATTGGCAAGACCAAAGGACAAGAAAACCTCAAACCACTTTGGGATCCTAGGACCTACCCCTCCTGGATCCAGAGAGGGATCTCTCTATAAAGGTAAAGAATGATGTATCTTTAGGGCTCAAGTTGAGGCATTAAGCTAGGTATGAGGCATAGGGGTTTTTGGTTTTTGTTTTTTTGGTTGGAGAGCATTGAATGAGAAGGTTATGGAAATGAAGAAGGAAATAAATAGACGGATGTTTCAGCATGGGAAGATAGGTCAAGAGAAGTGCCAATCCATTGGGCTATGGAGTCATAAAAGGGTTTACTTGCATAACAACTATCCAAGGGTTTCCATAGGGCAAGTCATCTATACCAAAATATCTTTTTAGATAAATGGTGGAATGGAACATTAAGAATGGGTGAAACAAAGAAACCAAAGTGGAGTCTAAGATTAGGTAAGGACTTTGAAGCTATCCTTCTTTTGATAGACTTCAAAGGAAACTCTCATTAAAGACACAAAGGGTAGCTTAAGATCAGGTAAGATGTCATTTAAATTCAGGCCTGCTTTCAGCATACTCTCAAGGACAACAATCTAGCAGTCCTCATAACCACTTTCAGAAGGTAGAAAACACTTAATATTTAACACAGAGTAAGGCCTAAGATCAGAGAAATAATTTTAACCTTCACTGCTTTGACACTAACTCAAAGGGATCTTGAAAGGAAAACTGTTGGAAAAGGAACCTAGTGGATAGGGCTAACTATAAATCCCCAGTTTATCAATTATTTCAGCTAAAAACCAAACAAGAACCTCTAAGAGACAAACAATAAATTAATACATCAGTAAGCATGGATAATACCAACTTCTATACTAGTTAAATTATGCTGAATTTGTTCTTCAGATACACAATCAGAGGAAAACGTAAAGATAAATATTTCACAGTGAGATTTAAGGTACTTAGATTAGTATATCCTAATTTGTGCTTATTTTTCTTTATCATAGAATAATGGAAAGTATGATAAAACATGAAAGGAAAAAATTTCAGTAAGGAAACATCACCAATAATGTAGACTAGGATCTTGTGAATCTGCTTGTTCAATTGATGTGAAAAACCAGTCACATACTTTGAGTCCAATGCCTCATTGCAGTCCAAAATTCTCTTCCCATCCTACTATAATACAAACAAATCAACTACTTTCCCTCAATAACAGTTCTAACAGTCGATAAAATCCCCCCCCCTTTACAATGAATCTTCAATGAATACTTATAGGTGAATGAGGAGGTAGAGTAGTAGATATGAACTTGAATGATTCATTAAGATAGAGGGGAAGAAGTATTCGAATTCCAACTATGATTAATGGCTCTGCATTAACATGTTGGTACCCTTTAGGCTGGTTTAGAAGTATTTGTCAGGTTGACAATACTTTCAGCTATGTCTCTTGCTATACTCTCTGACTGTAGTACTATGTTTTATCTTCTGTGATAAGTAAGGTGATGGAAGGTATTTTAGGTCTACCATACTTCATAACCAATGCACTGACAGTTCTGAAGCTTTCTGTCAGGATAATAACTATTTTGGGTTGGACGGAAGATGGAGGAAGTCATGTAGCTAGTCCTTTCTTGGAGAAAATGTGTTCTGCTGACATTAAATCATTGATTTGGTTGTTTTCGTGCTTTAGGCTTCACTAAGTCTCCTTAATCATTCTTATGGTCTTCATCTATGTCTTTATCCCTTTAAAAACTGGATTATAAGCATTAAGTCTTCAATAATAGGCTTTAATCCTTTTAATCTCTCACTGATACTCTTTAAGCTTTATTATGACCTACTTTTGTGAATATACAAGTTTTAATGGTGCTGGAGGGTTTTAATCAGGGTTTATAACCTGATATTCAATGAAAAACATGTTATAAACCTTCTCAAGCATTTTCCTCTGCTACTTTTGGCCCTTGAACTGGCATTCTGTGCTCTAAGTTACCCTATGTGTGACTGTGAGATAGAGCGCATTCACGATCCTTTAAAACATGCAAAACACAATAAACATATTAAGAAATCCATGCGGGAGTGAGGATGGATGCCTTTGGAGGCTTGTGGAGGATGGAGAACAGTGGTGGACAAGGTGTACGCAGTGGAAGACTTGAAGAAAAACCATGGCAGAAGGGTGAAAAACTGGTCTGATGAAGCTTGAGAGCGAGGGAAAATGTAGACCATCAGATTAGATTAATCTTTGGTGATCTACAGTTGAGATCACGACATGGATTTTTTCGGAGGATGAATGAAGAGGTAAGTGAAGGGAGGTGATGTTATATCAGGGCCGTCAGATCGGAATAATGGACGACAGAGATCGCTTGACAGAGTCCTTTAGAAGGTCATATGGATGGTGGAAGCGCAAGGGCGAGATAAAATATGGGCCATTCGATCAGGTCAACCGACAGAGGGAGATGAGCAGGAGGAATCATGAATGTAAAATTAGTAGAGGCGAGATCACATCCAGGCCGTTAGATTAAACCTAATCAACGGCTACGATTAAACGTGAATTCTCTTTGCGGAGGGCGGTAAGTGGAAAATCGGAATGGTTTTCGCGCAGGGCTGAGGGTGGTAAGCAGAATTCACAAAAATAACACGATTCCACTTAGCGGTAGCCACATGGAAATCAAAAACTCCTTATATCACATTTTTTCTCGGCGTTAAGCCCAGGGCGCAAAAAATTTGTGAAAAGGAATGTCAGCCATTGGATGAAGGCATGCTTCTCAGACGGTGTGGGTGATGCACGATGTCGGGTGAGATGCGCAGGGAGATGTGGACCATTGGGGTTTTCCCTGACCATTGGATCTTTAGATTTGGATGGCTAAGATCTGTTGTTGGGGCAGAGGTATATTGGGTCATCGGGTTTATCTCCAGCCGTAGGATCATCTGCAATGGATGGTGGGGATTTAAGGGTGAGGCAGACTATTTAAACAAGGGGGAAAATGACGGGCAAATAATTTACAAAGAAAATATGGGTTGGAGGAGAAATATGGAGGGGGGAGGGATTAGGGGTAAGCACTCATGCATGGTCCGATGGATGGAAACGATCGGGGCTAGTGGTGACCTTAAGCCCTCGGGGGCTTAACCTTTCAATAGAGCGAAAAACATGCTTTTAAGCCTTTTTCAAGGTTTTGATGGTTTCTTTTTCCTTTTAGCACCTATTTTTAGTGCTAAGGCTATATGGGGAGAAGGGGCTACAACTATAAGCCCTTGGAGGCTAAAATACTTATATAGTGCAAATATGGTGTTTAGGCCAAAATTAGTGGTTTTTAACACTGAATGAAGGGTTCTGGTAGGCAAAAGAAGGGATTTCTAAACTAGATAAAGGGTATTATAAGGTATAAAATGGGGTTTAGGTAGAGATGGAAGTGAAATGAAGGGGTTTTGGAGGAATTCTGCGAAGGGAAATAAAGGTGACAAATGGGGGATTAAATGGAGCAAATGGGGGGGGGCTTTAAAGCAGTTTCTTTCACAAACAGTAGGACTTTTCAATGGAAACAGTAGTGAATATTTCTTCAAAGGGAATAAGACAAATGAAGGCTTCAAGAATGATAAATTTTCAAGGAAAATATTTCTCTTGAAGACTTAGAAACATATTTAGCCACCTGTTTTCTATGCCAAAAATTTATAGGTGGCTAACACTCGACCCCTTATCTTCTTTTTTCATGACAACTCAAAACAAAAAATGTCATAATAAAAGCAACAAATAATGTAAAATATCATACATTAGACCTTTCAACCTGAATCAATACTGGAAAAATGGTTTTAAGAATTGCCCATTCACAGGGGCATCGAGCAGATCAGCCTACAAATTTTCTAGCTTCAAGGTGTTGTTTCCTCCTTCTTTAGAAATTTTGAAAGGTCTGAACCATAGAGGATAAAAATTTCTGTGATTTCCTTTTTCATCCCTTCTTATGTCTCATCTTAGTACCAAATATCTAACCTGCATCTTTTTATCTTTAGCATGCTGATCGAACAGGTCCTTCATTTTCTCTTGGTACTTAGGCAATCTCTGATTTACCTGAATTCGAGTCTCCTCTAGCTCTACTAACTGGTTCATGCTTCTGGTGAGATCATTCGGGTCTTCTTGACAATCCTGCATGAACCTAGCCACTGGTAAGGCCAATTGTATGGGGAAAAATACTGCTCTTCCGTAAACCAATTCATATGGGGATTTTCCTATTGACCTCTTACTAGTGATTCTATTCGCCCATAACACGAACTTAAGCTGGGAATCATAGTACTTCTTATTCTAGTTAATGGCCTTTTTCAGCACCCTCACCAAGGTTTTGTTTGAAGATTCTCCTAATCCATTCCCTTGTGGGTAATATATGGTAGAGTGCCTTAATAAAATATTATACTGTTGACAAAAACTGATGAATTTAGTAGACTTAAAAGCCTGAGCATTTTCTGTGACAATCTTAGTAGGGCAGCCAAAACTTGAGATGTTGTTATCTTCCAAAAACTTGATCACCACTGTGTTTTTCGAATTCCTTGCTGGCACGGCCTCTACCCATTTAGTGAAGTAATCGGTGGCCATTAATATCCACTTGTGCACCCACTTGAAGCAGGATGAATTTCGCCGATATAATTGACTCCCCACTGTTGGAAAGGTTCCTCTATGTGCATTGGGATTATGGGTAGAGGCATGAACTTATTCCTTTCAACAAACTTATGAAATTTTTTGCAGGCTCTTACTTGAGCATAAACATTTCCGAAGATTTTGGGCCAGAAAAAGCCAGCTTTCAAAATCTTATGTGCAGTGGCTCTCCAGCTGTAGTGGCCACCACAGATGCCCTCATGGAATTCTGCCATTACTTATTCTACTTCATTTTCAGTGAGACATAGAAGCAGTATAACTGATGGGTCTCTCTAGTACAAATAAAGATTTTCTACAATGAACTTCTGAGATTTTAGCCTCAGCATTGTATACTTTTTCTTGTCGCGGCTTGGAGGACATCTAAGAGTCAAGAGGTACTCTACAATTTCCTTATACCAAGGACTGTGAAGGTACCTCATATGGGTCTTTTTTGTAGCTATTTATATTCCGCACTACTTGTCTACTCTTTCAAGATATTCATTGGCCACCATCGAAAAATTTATCCCCAAAGCCTGACAATTTGATTTAGAAAGGATCTTAGCTAATCCATGTCCCTTTATTAGCTTAGTGGGGCGTATTTCTAACTCGTACTCATGTATCTTGGCAGTCCATTTTCCTCTCTTCCCTTCACTATCTCCCTGAATCAAGATGCATTGTATAGCTGTTGTGGGTACAAATGTAGTTACGACCGACTGCAAGACATACATTCGAAAATCCTTGAGGGATTTGACCAAGGCATAAGCCTGTTTCTCCAGGATGTTGTATTTTAGCTAAGCATCATGAAGCACTTCAATGAAGAAGGTGATAGGTTTCAATAATACGGCTGCGATAGTGTGGAGAGATGTAAATGAAAATATCATGAAGGTTTTTGCATAATTCGGTCGAGCCAACACTAGGGCTTCTGCGAAAGCATTTTTAATCCTATTAAAAGCTTCCTGTGACCCAGGAGCCCATTTTCACTTATTCTTATTTAGCATCTCAGTTATGTGCCATAATATCTTAGCATAGTTCGGTATGAATCTTCTCAGGAAGTTGATATATCCAAGAAATATTTGGACCTCTTTCTTGTTTATGGGCAAGGATATACCATTTATGACTTCTACCCTCTTTGGGTAAATTTTTACCCCCGCCTTTGTTACAATATGCCCCAATATTTTACCCTCTTCTAAATAAAATAGAGATTTTTAAGGGTTTAGAGACAATCCATACCTTCGGCACTTGTCAAATGTTATGCGCAAGTGCTCAATATGTTCGGCATCATCCTTTGAGAAGACTGTAATTTCATCCAGGTAGAACACCATGACTTTGTCTTGTTCCCCCACCAGATTAATATCCATGGCCCTTTGAAATGTAGCCCCTTCATTGATCAGTCCAAACGGCATTCGAGCGTACATAAACATTCCCCAAGGAGTAGTGAATGCAGTTTTATTTTGGTCCTCAGGAAGCACTACTACTTGATTATACCCAGAAAATCCATCCATCATAGAAATTTTTGAAGATCCTACCACTTTCTACAATATATGGTCCATCTTTGGCAGTGGGTAATTATCCTTCAAAGATGCTCTGTTCAAGTTCGGAAAGTTGACACACAGTCTTATCTATTTGTTCTTCTTTCAGACTGGGACCGAGTTTTCCACCCATTCAGAATATCTTAATGGCACAATGATCTTAGCCTTTAACAGCTTCTTGATTTCCTTTTCTATGGAAGGAAGGAGTAATGGGTTAATCTTCCTTAATTTCTATTTGTGTGGCTTAGCATCTCCTTTTAACAGGATCTTGTACTGGATAATGCTGATATCAAAGGTCTTCAAATCTTGATAGGACCAAGCAAAAACATCTCTATATGTCTGAAATAACTTCTGTTATTGCTCCTTGTACTCTTCAGGTACCTTAATATACAATTTCATGATTTTTGTTTCAGCTTCAGTGCCAAGGCTCACTTCATCTACCTGATTTTCTTCAACAACCTTACTTGGCTATAATGGGACATCATTCTTATAAAAAAATCTTTCGAGAGGGACCATTCCTCTTGGTATCACATTCCCTTTGAGTTGCAGCACCTTGTCCCCAGCCATGGTATCTTGCCATTTATTCTGAGGAAGGTCCTCAGTCTCCTCTCCACCAACATCTATGTCCATATTGGAGAATTCCCCAATATTATCCATGAATCTTTTCACCTTCTTTTCATATTCAAACACCTACCAGTGTTTGAAATTGTCAGGGATGGATGGATGGTAACGAACCTCTCTCTCGCACCTTAGAAGGGGATTCTGAGGCAGCTGAAAAGTGTTTGCAGCTACTGCAAGAGAATTTTCCATTCTATTCTGGTCTCTTGGCATGAATTGAATATTAAATTCTAGGAAAAACTTATCTACCAAGTCCCATACCTCATTCCTGTGTGCCCTCAGTCATGGGTGCTTAGCTTGACACCAATTTCTTACCTGTCTCACCACCAATTATGAATCTCCCAAAACCTTCAGGCTCTGAATATTCATACACTTTGCTGTTTGTAGACGGAGGATCAATGCTTCATATTTAGCCTCATTTTTCGTGGCTTCATACTCCAATGTAAAATATAACGGGACCAGCTGCCCAGTAGGAGAGATCAGGAGAGCCCCAGCTCCATTTCCTTCCTTCAAGTTGGCTCCATCAAAGTGCAATTTCCAAACCCCACCTTCTTCATTTCTTGAGGACATCTCAGTCTTTATCTGATAGAAAGATGGCTCTTGCAAGTAATATTGGTCTTCTCCCAGCATCAGATAATAAAAATCACCCTATTTTCTATACACTGGTGAATTTACTGAATTATTGGCCTTATTGACCATATACACAAACCTTTTTTCTCGATATAATCTCCTCACTTGACCTCCAAAACACAGGGATGGTCACATAAGCTAGGTCTAGCTTTATAGATCCTCCAATTTTGGTACCACATGATCTTGATAACAACATCCCAAACTGAGATGGGATATTGGCCACAACTATGTCCATTACCACGCTGTTAGCTGGGATATGGGCCAAATTCACCACCAAATCCTTGATCATCCCCAAACATTTGACTCTTTTGGAATCAAAAGAGTAGAGATATTTCTAAGGGCGAGTGATCTACATCGCCAATTGTTCCATCTCTAATAGGGGCAGGAGGTTATGAGACACTCCAGAATCTAGCATACAATTATGCAATAATAGGTCATGAATTACTAAGGAGACATAGAAAGGAGGAGTTGAAGCATCTAACTCTTCAACATGAGGACCGAACACAAATATGGGCCTTTCTTCTTGAAGGTTTAAACTAACTGGGATTGGGGGTGCTCCTTGGGGAAGCATGAAATAAGAGACCTGAGACTGGTAGACTGGTTGTTTCAGTAGTTCATTCAGGGGAACTGGGATTTTAAATTTCTCAAGTTCTTTTTGAAGATTAAAGACAGAGGGAGGCTTCTCTATGGCATTTTATCCTGGCTCTTTACTCTCGGATGGAGGTTTTTCTTCCTTTGGAATAGGTTTAGCATTTACATTTGGAGTAGGGTCCAACTTATAAGAGTAATGAATGCAGTTATCAGAATGTAAAGGTTTGGTTATAGGTATCTTACCTTTATCTCTAACCTTCTGTACAGTGTCTCCTTTTGAGGCATCTCTTCTTATTTTTCTTTTGTGTGGTTTCTCTTTATAGAGGACCTAAGATCATATTTTCTATGAAACTATGCTTTCATGAAGTCTACGAATTTCTTACAGTAATCATCGATCTCTAGATCTTCAGCAACACTTGTTTTTTATTCTTCTTCTTGCAAGGATAGCTCCACTCCTTCACTTTCTTGGAAACAGGACTCAACTTCATCACCATTTGAATAAGCAAGGCATTGATCTTCTTGCCCATCAGGGATGTCTTTGGTAGGGCCGTCCATATGCCCTTCCAGATACAGTGGGGGCTGTATGTGGTCTTGCTGCTCCTTTCACTCTCTTTGTAATATTTGTAAAGGCTGATTTTTGTATTGGGGGTTATAATCCCTATTTGTAGCAGTTTGAAATGGCTTGGATGAGGAGTTCTTAGCCTCGAGTTCAAGCTTCACTAGCTTGCTTGAAATATTCTTGATCATTTTATTCATCTCCTCAATTTTTTTATCAGCTACCTCTCTGTCTTGATTAGAGGTAGATGCTTCTACTTTCCCTCTGGGCCTAGCATCATGGTCCAACCTCCCTCTAGATTTACCTATAGAAGAGAAGTTGGCTTCGACTTCTAGTGCATTGGTCTGAGCTTGGTCCAAGGTAGCATAATTTCTCTCTCTCAGGGTGAATCCAAAGTCTGACTCAAATGTTGCTACAAAGACCACCTTAGAGGCGATCTGGTGTGGCTTCATTTCTATAGGTAGGCTGATATATAGTTCATTAAATCTCTTAATAAACTCAGACACATTTTCATTATGTCTCTTCTTTAAATAATTGAACTCTGTAAGACAGTAACCATGATCCTTCTTTTCTGCCCATTTCCTGGTGAATGCATTTTCCATTTCCTCCCAGTTATTAATGGAGCATTCCCCCAAGGTCTTGAACCATTTTCTGGTCTGCCCATATAGATACTAGACAAACAATCTCAACACTACATCCAGATGTTCAACATTAGAAATTTTTGCGAAGGAACAGGAAACTTCTAAGTGTTTCTGAGCTTCAATATCATTTTCTCCATTGAAATGAGGTAGGATATTTAAGTAATCCTGAGGCATCTCATTTAGGATCTAAGGCAATGCCATGGGGGAATATTTTTTCAATAGGAAGCCAACAACAGCCATCGGAGGTTGTGGGGGTGGTAGGAGAGTCTGATGTGTAAGAGGAGGAGGTGGAAAACAAGTATGTATGAAAATGGGGATATATTGAACGGAGGCTTGAGGGGTTGATCGAAATGCTGGAATATGAGCTGCAAAAACCTCTGTTAATTCTTTAACTTCTTTGGCCTCGGGAGTGGGAAGAAAAAATAATCTCATGGTGTCTATAGACTCAGCCTCATCTTTTACTTCAATATTTTCTAGGGAGGGGTTAGCTGAAGTATAGTCAAGGGTTCTAGAATTAGAATCAAGACCTTGATCTTGAGTTAATTGAAAGGAGGATGGAGAGTCTTCCGGGGAGAATCTGGCAATATCTATATAAGCTGATTGTCTTTCTCTCCAACCTCTCTTGTGAAAAACATTTTTGGGATCAGAAACTGAAGGTGTTCTTAGCTGGGATGTATCTGACCTTAGGTGTGGCTTTCGAGAAGTCAGGACTTCAAAATATTTATTCTTTGAATGATAGTGGAGTCACCAAGGTGAGCGATCTACAACTTCCAACACTTCCTTCTCACCTATTTTTAAGGGTGGATGAATATTTGTCGAGGCCTATGGATTTAGTTCTTTAAATTCTTTCCCAGGAAACGGCACCAGAAAGATGTTGTACCTCCTAGAGATAGTCTTGAGTTGTTTAAAGACCAATGCCTAAGACATATGAACTGCAGAGAGCATATAATTCAATTAATAAGAGTCGACGAGGTTAGTCTTTCATGCTATAATCTCATGGATGAATGGTTTTAATAAGGGTGGAACCAAGACCCCAAAGTTAAACACAACAACTATGAAACTACAGAAACTGAGTATAAAATTCAATATATAAATGCATCATACAGCTTTAAGATAGAATGCTATAGAGGGGGCCGATTTATAATATGACACACATATATCAATTAATATGTGGGCAATGACTATGGTAGAAGACGTAGTAGGATATTAATCATAATTGAGCTTATCCAAAGACACAAATCCATATATACTGGGCCTATGCAAAGATAGGAATCCGTATATGTGAAAAATTCTAAAGACAAGGATCCATTGTAGTTAATATAAGAGGAATGGTGGAAGAGATGAAAAATGAAACAAAATATCCTGCTTGAGCTATATTTAAAGTGCTATAGATGAGTAAACATGAGTATCTATAATGATAAATTCACAATTAAACATAGGACCACATGCATTCCACAGCATAGATATAAGAAATGTGGAGATATTTGAAATGAAAATTTGTATTAAAAACATAAATAAGAGATACAAACTGTGAATCATCCAGATTAGAATCCCCAATTCCAACAAAGCTTCTTATCACTAAGTCCCTACCGGATCTTGAACATCAATTATCAAAATTCAGACAACATACATACAGAGTGCTTGAACTAGTGAGTCCTTTGGAAAATTTGGAACCCTGTAGATGTATTTTCTTTCTTCTTTTATAACATTCCCATGGGCCATACGTGGAAAGATATTTTGGGAAAATATCTTTTCCGCATGCCTATATGAATTTTTGGGTCTTAATCAAAATATCAAAATTTATGATGGGGCAGGATGCTTCCCATCATCTTATAAATCCGGCTTATAGCCGTTTCTACTGAAAATAACACAACTGTCTAACTGAAAGTAAAAAATGCAAGAGTGAAATATGAATTTCACTTGAATATTGAAAGTAAAAATAAAACAAGAGGCCACGTGGCACCAATCATGAGTTAACAATTTTGGTGGTGGGAAGGAGTCAAGGTTGTAGCTGGAGTAGGAATTATTATGGTTGCAGAGGAGCTGGATTTTTTAGAGGTGGATGTAGCATATGTGGTGACCGATGAACTCACATGATTGTTGCACCTCTACCAAGTCTCGGCCATAGGATCAGGTATCAGAGTGAAAACATTGCCCCGAATATGCACTTCTGTTAAATAAGCATAACTTTCCAGAGTGGCAACTGTTGTTTCACTTGATGTATAAGAGATAATTCCTTACCAAGTGCTACAATTATGGTTTCGGCCTTAAGCCGAGTGGTATTCTCAGATGGTATGTCAGTTTGATTCATCACTTCTGTCAGTCAGCACTCGTATGCTGATAACGAGTGAAGAACTGCATCTAAAGGCTCCCAACATGATGGGAGGATGACGAGTGTCATTTCAGTCCATTCTATTTCAAACTACTCCAAGATGGTTTCCATATTTTCCAAACTGCCCAGTGCAAGGTTGCGTGCAGCTTCCTTTTCCATCACCCTTTGAAATTTTGATGCCTCTTTGAAATTTCTCTTGATTCGTCATTTCGAAAATTCTTCTGAACTCAAGTCATTTAGAAGGGTAATATACCTTCTGGCATTTTCAACCTTAGTAGAAGCATCTGCATACCATTCATGTAAAATTTTTCTGAATTGGCGTACCGTAGCCTTCTTTTCTTCAATGAGGGTTAGGAAACCCCAACGCTTCTTTACCTCTGTAATAATGTCTGTTGAAATTAAGCATCAGGCATCCAAAAGGGTGATGTTTCCTTTCATCTGGCTCGTAAGGTCTCGGATAGTCTTCTCCTAATGTATCTTTTCTTGTTTTCCCTCCTCTATTTACTTCCGCAGAGCCGCTACCTTTTGGGAATTATCTTTGAGGTGGGTCTCGAGCTCCTAAATCTTTTGTCGTGCCGTTTGAAACTGTTTCTCTGCCACTTGAATTTTTCCCTGTGCTGTGGTTAGCTGTTCAGAGAGGGAGCTGGATCCTTTAGGGGGTGGTGTGGAGCATACATGTGCATCCTAGTTTTTCTGCAGCTTGTCCATCTTCCGCAGGAGGGAGATCATCTCATCATAAATTTTAACCCTTTCTTCCTTCTCCTTGGTAGGGGAGTTTGCTATACTAGCCTTGTATTTTTCTATTTGGGATAATTCAACAGTATGTATGTGCTAAAAGCCAGGCATATTAAGCTTATGTTTCATAGTTTCAACTTGTTTCTATAGCTTTGAGATGACTTGGCCCTGAGGGTCTGCTTTATCGCTCCCTTTGCCCTTCACAATAGTTTTCAGACTGTGAAAGTCATTTGAGAGTCCCCAGGCATTAATATTCTCCATTCTAAGGTTCTCGACCACCTGGTTGTACTTCGTTTGGAGCTTCCTTAGAGTGAGGGAGAGCTTCAGAACCTCATCCTGTAGCATATCACCGAAACACTGGAATAGATTGCACTTGTCAATTGGTGGAACTTGTGACATGTTTACTACCACTTCCAGAGCTCTATAGTTGGTGGTCCCAGCCTCTGGGTCTAATATCTCTTCAGTCATGGCCATTACCAATTTTTATTTTTCCATCTCAATCTTGGCTGAAAATCAAGTATCATGTTTGTCAACATATCCTTCTAATTTAGACTAGTGCTTTTCCCTAATAGCTTTGTTTTTCACCTTCCTTTCAATTTTTGCCTCTGACCTATTTACAAAAATGGCTTATGAAACTTCTGAGAAGTCAGAAGATGATGTACCATCATGTCTTACCACAAAACCTTCTTTTCCCTTGTCAGGATGCCCATACAATATTACCTTTTCCAGCGACTACTCCTCCTCGACGCTTTCTTCCTCATTGGTTCTCTGCCTTTTGGAAGGCGGATAACCTTCTACTGAGGCTCCAGCTTCTTCCACCTGCTTCTTGTTTTCTTCTGGTGTGGAATAAGTGTCTCCTTTTTCACTTTTCATAGATGAATCAATCTCGATCTATGTAAGGAAAGGCTAGGTATCAAGATTAGCTCTCCACTCGATGAAAGGTCTATTTTCGTGAGCATAAGCAGTTGATTTAATATTCTTCCTTTTATTTGAGATGATGCCCTTCAGATCATAGGGCCAAGCTTTCCCTTGCCTTAAATCCATAGCCTTCAGTAGGTTTTCCACTATGGGGAGGGCATGCCTTGAGTTAACAATGAAGGGGCTGATGGTTGTAGGAAGTTTAAGAATGAACCCCTTTTTTGCAGGGAGGAAGTGGAGCTGGTCAGCCTTCAAGTTCTACCAGAGGTACTCCAAGGCATAAATCCACATGGCGAGAAAAAATGGCAGTCTGTAAGGGATAAATTATGCACCGTATACCCTGATCTCAATGTAGTCATCAAATAGGTACCAGTCTCCTGTGCTTTAGGCCTCACTGTACTGTAGAAATTTCTTCTACTCAGGAAAAATCCTGGGTGGGGGATTGTCATAAATAATAGTATAATCTATTGTTATGAATTCGTTCAATAAACTTGAATAACCCACCCCATTTTCCAACTGACGCGTTGCAGGATTGTACTAAAAGACAGTTCTTGGCAGAGAATTTATCCTATAAGCCCTCTCTAAACCCAAACCCTCAAAATTATCAGCTTGTTGGAAGAGGAAAGGTAAAATACCATGGAGCAGGAATGAAAATGACCTATAGACGAGAGGTCCTGAAATTGAGCTTGGATGGCGGAGGCCAAGAAACCAGGGATGTCCAATACAATGCCAGGTTGTGACATTAACCACAAAAGGGCTACACACTCCTTCGAGACTTGCTTGACCCCTTCTATACGTAGTAATCCCACAATGAGAGCAAGGGTTGGCTGAAGGTCTTCCTTGAATGTACAAAGGGGCACCGGATCTGCAGATGGGAAGGATCTGAGGCGAGATTTAGAAATAGCAGTGATGAAGTCGCTCTGCTACCTCCATGGTAACTTGGAAAACTAATGAGATAGCGTCACTTCAGTGAAAGTGACATAATTTGAAATGGTAGGGTAAGAGAGGGATTTTTTGATGATTTCAGGAGATATAATGAATATCTTGTTCCCCTGAGATGAGAAGAACGTATCCCAGCATTCATCGTAAGCTTCTCCGAGCCAACAAATGAATTCAACAACTGGGTAGATAGGCAGAGTAATTTTGTGATATGGTCTTGAAAAAATGACTCTGAATCTGTCCCTATTTTCCACATGCTTCCTGAATAAATCGAGCTTGACACTACTAATGAGAAATGGGTATTGTGGGTCTCGGATGTCGACTTGCTAGTCTATTAATGGCTCAGGTCTAGGGGCAGCCCTAGAGTCATGAGCCTGAGGGGTTTCAGGTTCAGACTTCCTAATCTTGACTTTACCCATGACCATTATGAAAATTAAAAGTGGAAGGAAACCAGATAGTAAAAAAGGGAAGGAATACCTACGCAGTAAGGAAAATGCAAGGAGAAAACAACGCAGGGAAGCTGAAAGCGACTTGGTAGACCTGGTACTAGACGCTCCCACTTTATCTATACAATATGTCATAAAATAAAGTAATTTACCACAGTTAATACAGAGGCAGGGTTATATGGCTTCGAATTGCCCAGAAAATGAGACTAGGATGACACTTGTGGGGGCTAACGTCGTAAGGATGCTGATACTGAGACGTGTGGCATCTAGTTATTTTCTATCAGAGTTTGGTTAGGTGTATAGCATGCATTGGGTTAAATGCCAGTATTGGTCATGTACGGGGTGTCCTAGGAATTACCTTACCGTTATATTCGTAGCACAAGGTGTCCTTCGTGGTTGGGCCCACTAGAAAGTCTGGCGGGGTTTTGGAGCAGCTCTAACCTAGCGGCCATTATCCCACAGAAGATCTACCTCGTGTCCCATCGTATGCCATGTCACTAGAATTCCAGAGGGGGGAGATTTTTCCTTCCCCATGCCATCTTTGAACCCCCCGGAATTGTTCACATGCCTTTATCCTTTGACTACACGGAGTGTCGGCGGGCCCTACCTTGTGCAATTGTCTTGCACCTTTGTCTTTTTTATTTTGGTTAAAGCTTTGCCACAAGGTTACAATATAATATAATGCCTTGTCCCAATTTTTTTATATGGTTGTCCTTTCATATTAACCCATTCACACTTTTTAAATATTTCTCCCCTTCTATGTTGTCGGGTGATCCGCCTTTATAAGCTTCTTAGGGCTAAGGTGGTGGATGATATAACAACAGGTCCGAAAACACACGAAAGTTCAAATTTTTAATGTTTTAGGGTTTTATAGGTTAAAAAAAACATCAAGAAAAGAAAAAACAAGAGGCTGAAGAGAAATCCTAGGGTTTGAAGCAGCTGGATATGCAGGGATCTGAAAAATGACAGTGGTTGTAATTGTAAACCCGCATGGAGTTTCAAGTTGTTAGTATGAATCTTAATTCCAAGTATACGGAAAATACCACTTTAGCTATGCATAAAAAATAGCCCTAAAAGTAAATATGGCTTCTAACATCCTCAGATTTGCAATTAGGTGATCAAGATAAATGCTGCAAAAATTTAGATATATGCATCAAAAGACATTAAGCAGTAATAAAAACAAGATTTACTCCATGCATCCAATAGACAAGACAAGAATATGTTGAATGAATTTTGTATTAAGGGTACCTGGGAGGAGAACATAGAAGGATGTTACCAGTTCTCCTCAATGGGATGGGTTTTTGTAAGTACTTAGCACTTCAGATCTAAAATTTCTCTCTCTTGATGGTGTAGAAAACCCAGACAAAAATGAAAGAAAATATGACAATGATGGTGGATCAAAGTCAGACCAAAAGTATAGATCCAGAGTGATCTTTAGGTAACAAAAGGTGGTAAATGAATGGGAAAAACCTTTTATTTATAACCAAATATTGAGTTAGTCTAGATATTGGTGCATAGTTAAAATATTATTAACCAAATCAAGATCCAAATTTTATGGAATATTTTATTATATTTTTTAGAGGGAAAAGGAATTTGACTTGGGTCAAATCCCTTTCTTTGTAAGTAATAAATAAATAAATGATTTATTTATCATTTTAAGGATGTCGCTGAGTAACAATCAAATAAATAATGATTTATTTAATTATTTATGGGTGATTTAGTCATATTTAATAAAGATTATTATTTAAATAAGGTTTAAATAATTATTCCTAGAAAATAATAAGATAAATAATGATTTATCTAATTAATTTCCCTATTTTGGGTTAAATATAACCAGGAATATTATTTAAACTGTTGTTTAACTAATTATTCCTTGAGGAAAATAAAACAAATGTAGATTTATTTAATATTTCCTCATGGGGTTTCCTGTTTAGACCATAAACAACTTAAAAAAGGTGGTTTACTAAGTTATTTTCATAGTGAAAGTAATTTTAATTAGCGTAAAATTGGTCTTACATGGTGTACTTGGGTCCATCTAATAATAAGAGGTTAGATGACCAAAAAATGGTGTAACAATAGGGCCAACCTTCGGTCTAACAAGGAAAACCATGTGGTTGTTCTAGTCAACCTCAGTTTCAACCAGGAGCATCTTACAATCCTGGGGGGCAAATGTATCCACCACGGGGAAAACCTGTTCTGTAGCAGCAACAACCCTACATTCTGGAGGGCCAAGATTTTGTGCATCCAGGACAACCCTATGGTCCTGCTCCGGGTCAACCTATTCCATCGTAGCCATTAGGCCAATCTATTTCATAGGGGCAACCCAATGGCCCTCAGAATCCAGGGAAACCTGCTTCGCAGGGACAGCCTACCCAACCACCCCAACAGTCCTTGCAACTTAGTCAACCGACCCAGCAGCTAGTTGAACTTGTTCAATCAACTCAGTAGATGATTCATTTTCTCAACCTCAAGGCGCTACGTACCCTCCTCAAGGTCAATACCAGCAGGTATATAATGCACCCGAAGGTTTTACTTATTACCCTAAAAATCCATCTCATTTGGTTTATAATCAACCTTAAGGCCATTCTTACATTCCGCAACAGAATCTATATGTTTCTTAGAAATGACCTCAATGGTATGTTCAGAATCAGTATCCTAGTCCTCAACCCCAGTATCAACAGAATTTTCAGGCTCATAACCCCTATGGACAAAATTCTCCAGGACAAAACGTACATGTTGAACTCTTAGTGAAACTGAAAAGGGGGGCTGAATCAGTTTAACACATTCATAATATTTTAAAAAATTTATTAAACCTTATTTACAACTTCATTTCATGTCCAACTTAATATGTGAGTAATCTTAGAATGTGAGCAGCAAGTATTAATATAATGTAACAACAGACTTAATATGAAAGCAGAAGGTATTAAGAAGATGATATAAATCATATCAAAACATAAAAATCATGCACAGAGACACCAGATATAAGTGGAAACCCATAAAGGGAGAAAACCACATCTTATTACTGTTGTGATGCAAAGGCAAGCTCCAACTCCCTCTCACCACTATTTTTCTGTAGGCACCAACCTACAGGAGGCTCCAACCTCAATTCTGCAAGCTACAACTTGCAAGGAAGCACCAAATCCCTTCAATTTTCTGCAGGAACCAACCTATAGGAGGCTCCAACCTCAGTCAGCTACAACTGACAGCTATCAAGATGCAACTTGATAGGGAAGCTCCAATTTCCTCAATTTATCAAATTGAATGTTTGTTGATTTACCTCAGATATCATCTTTGTTCTGTAGCTTCTCTTTCTTCTCTTCTTCTCTTAATCTTCTCAGCCTCACACTTCTATATTCTGCCTTCTCTAGATTTACATTCTAAAAAACCTCTTGTGTGCATATCAATGTGATATTATATATAGAGTTCCTCACATGACTGTTTGTATTTCACAAGGAATTTGGAGTGATCAGTCATGACTCTTTGGCTTCTGTCTTCTCATTCCTTTATCCAACTCATTTTTAAAATTATAACAATATGTACAAATTTCCATGCTACAGTGGGATTTTTTCTTTTCCTTAGGATACTTTCCTTTGCATCAAAAAAAATATAAACAACAAAAAATATTTACATTTTTAGTTACACATTTCAATGTCACTCAACTCTTCTTCTGAACTTTGGCTTTACTGGATTTTTTCTTTTTGTATTGCTGTTAAGAAACTGTTTTGCATTCTCTTTGTTTATTGTCATCTGTTTGTTTCACCTGTTCACTACACTTTTGAATCCCTTTGTTGTACATCTCTTCAACTCTAAAAATTTCATTTACCTCTGTCAGGTCTCATACTTCCTCTTTCTGTGTGCATATAAAATGGATACAGAAAATTTGTACTCAATCCAACTATTAATCTAGGCAATTTCAATACTCCATTTTCTGGGCTAGCAATTTAAATAATTAAAACTTACTTGCACATAAAATTACCTATACTTAATTTAGTACTTAACCCATTTTTTCTTTCTATGCATATAACCATGCATCTCCAACTTTTTGGGCCTTTTCACTTATATGCTTGATTTAGAACAACTGTAATATTAGCTCACAGCATAATATACCAATATATTGTAAATTTTTCTACCCAGTGTTTCAAAATGCTGCATAGTATCCTTGACTTTGGCTTAAACCCCAACACATCAAAATTCGATATATATTAACATAAATAAATTCTTATATGCTCATGGTTTCGTCATAATATATATATATATATATTCGAACCTTAGGACTAAAGTTATAACCCTTCACACTTTATATTAAATCCAACGCTTTGTTTTAAACACATAACCGTATAATAAATCTTGGCTCCAGACCCCACCTGCAATGAATCCACACCGTCGATCATTGTCGCTATGATCCAGGATCTTTTATTAAACTTCGGGCAGGTCCAGCGTGCGATCACCATTCAATGGCCCCTTCCCAAATCAATGGCTCATCACAATATCGCTCGACGTCTTGGTACAAACTATAACGTGCGATGGTGCACTTTAGATGGTGGTTTTCCTATTTTTCTCAGGGACACGCGTCGAGCTTTCTATGGAATTGCTTGCAACTCGTCTAATACTGCCCACAGTGTAAAGGTGGTGCGATGAAAACCATAAACTTTTGTCATTGTTCATTTGGTCACGGTTCCACTCTTTTGCGCAGGGTTCTGGTCTTTTATTAACACAATGAGTTATGTTCATTTTCCATTTAATTTTATATGAAACTCCGACCTTGGTTTACAACATAAACCATTGCATGATCCACCTTTAATATTGGGTCCCACTCTAATTTCCTTTGATTATTTAACTGGTCCATAACGTTAATACCTTTGTAAATGTTTCGGCAATACATCGAATTACACTATAAAGTACTAAATTACACCTTTGGAAGTGGAACATTATAATAAATCACTTGCATCACATCGCATCGCATAACATATGCCTATTCCTTTTGTGTTTCACCAATTGTGATATGCGATCACACCAAATCACATCGCATCTTCATTACATCGCATCACATCCTGCTCTGCCTATTCCTGTTGTGTTTCACTGATTGTGATATGCGATCGCACCGCATCGCAAATTTATCGCATCGCATCTTCATTACATCGCATCGCATCACATTTCTTTGGTTTATACGTTCCGCTGCCCTTATAATCTCCGATGCGATTGGGTAAGGGACCCCGCCTTATGGTACTTTGTTCTTTGAATCTCGCGCTACATATGGCTATACATATGTGTATATATATGCTTTAGTCCTTTGTATATAAAGCACAATATATACTTTTCCACTGGAGTACGTGATTCCCGAAATGAGATTTATATTATATATGCATTACATTTCCGCTTGGGTTATGATTCCTGGAATGATATATATATATATATATATATATATATATATATATATATATATATATATATATACTTTGTTGCTCCATATTCGCTTCCTCTGCCTCTGCCTATCTCCTTTTCTTCCTTTGTTTGCTTCTTTGCTGCCTCCATTGCTTGTCTCTGTCTTTGCTACCTCCTTTGCCATCAATGAAAACATTTCCAATAGTCTCCCCCTTTGGCATTGATGGCAATACACTTCCTCTGTTTTCCTGAAAGGATTCTTTCTCCTGTTGCTTTCTCTTCTTACTGTTGTTTTCTCTTCCTCCCTCTTTGACATCCATGGCTAGGGGTTCGAATTTTTAGTGAAGCTTCTTATTCTCTGATGCTGTGTTTTTTTTTTTTTTTTCAACATTTCATGCATTTCCAAGTTAAATTTCTTGACTTCGTACGCTGCTGCTCCAAACTTTGGATTTGATACACGTTGGGTTCACTATTTTTCCGTGTTCAGTTCATGTCGGTTTCACCAATCTTCTTGTGCACCACTAACCCTTTTGCCTATTTATTGATTATTTTATGCTAACTATATTATTGCCATAATCCCTTTGATCCTGAGGACCTATTTTCATGCTTCCCTTGCTGGTTGATCTTTCCCTGAGAATGATATGTTCGTTTCTGTTCTCCCCCTGAAACTGTGATTTTTATTCATATTAGAGAGTAGCATCTACAGATACTACCCCTAGTCTGTCTCTCAAATATTCAAATGGCTCTATAGCAAGTGGTTTGGTAAATATATATGTTGTCTATTCTTTTTTTGGTACATACTCCAGTTTTACTATCTTCTGAGCCACTTGTTCTCGGAGGAAATGATACTTGATTGGGATATGTTTAGTTTTTGAGTGAAGCACAAGATTTTTAGATATACTTATAGCACTTGTATTATCAAATTTAATTGAGATAGGTTCATTAATGCTTACCTTCATGTCTTGAAGAGTCTACTTCATCCACATGACTTGTGAACAACATGTTGCTGCTGCTATATATTCTGCTTCTGCTGTAGACAGAGATATAGATGTTTGTTTCTTGCTTAACCATGCAACCAGACTTTCTCCTAGATAGAAAGCACCTCCAATTTTTCTTTTCCTATCATTCACATAGCTGGCCCAATCTTCATCTGTGTATGCTGTCAAGGTGAAAATTTTTCCTTTATGATACCAAAGTCCATACTGAGCTATTCCTTGTAGATACCTAAATATTATTTTCACTGCAAGAAGGTGATTTTGTTTAGGTGCTGCTTGATATCTAGCTAATAGTCCTACTGCAAGCATGATGTCTGGTCTTGATGCTGTCAAATACAATAGACTTCCTATCATGGATCTGTAGAGCTTTTGATCTATATCTGTAGACCCATCATCAGCACACAACTTGCATCCCATGATCATGGGAGTTGACACAGGTTTGCAGTCCTCCATTTCGAATTTTTTCAGCATTTCTTTTAAGTATTTTTCTTGAGAGATGGATGTGCCTGTGTTATTTTGGTGAATTTGAAGTCCTAAGTAGAAAATGAGTTCTCCAATCATGGACATCTCAAACTCTTATTTCATCTCCTCAGCAAATCCTTTTGCTAGTTCTTCTCTGTTGCTTCCAAACATAATGTCATCAACATATACTACAACAATCAGGAGTTCATTTTCATGGGATTTTATGTATAGATTGTTGTCTACTCCCCCTCTCTTAAAGCCTTGTTTTTTAAAATACTTATCCAGTCTTGAGTACCAAGCATGAGGAGCCTGTTTCAGTCCATATAGGGCCTTCTTCAGTCTGCACACATAATCTTCTTTGTCTATCAATGAGAAGCCTTTTGGTTGTTCCATGTAGACTTCTTCTAAGTCTCCATTTAGAAATGCAGATTTTACATCCATTTGATATACCTTGAAGTCTTGGTAGCATGCAAATGCCAGGAACATTCTGATAGCTTACATTATGGCTACAGGGGCAAATGTTTCATCGTAATCAAGTCCTTCAATTTGTGAGTATCCTTTTCAGACCAGCCTAGCTTTATTCCTGATTACTTGTCCTTGCTCATTCATTTTATTTTTGAATACTCATTTTGAGCCTATGACATTCTTCTCAGTGGGTCTAGGAACTAATTCCCAGGTATTTTTTTTCTCAATTTGGTCTAATTCTTCATTCATAGCATTTACCCAAGACTTGTCCTTGTTGGCTTCTTCAAATTTATTTGGCTCTATTTGTGACAACATGGCTATGTATACCTATTCAATTTGTTCTGTTAGCTACTTTCTTGTCTGGACCCTTGCTTTCTTATCTCCTATGATCTGATCTTCAAGATGGTTCTTCTGAGTATATCTTGAGGGAGCTTTAGAACTCATCTCTGTATCTTCTGTTGTCTTGCTTGTTTTCTCATCAGCTTGGTTTTCTTCTTCATGGTTCTCTGATGGACTGCAACAGTCTGTATCCCTTTTATTGTTTGGAAGTTCTTCATCAAATCTCACATCAATGCTTTCTACTATTTTTTGAAGAGTCTTGTTGTAGCACCTGTACCCTTTGCTTTTTTATGCATATCCTAGAAATATTCCTTCATCTACTCTTGCATCAAATTTTCCAAGATTTTCATCATTATTCTTTATGTAACACTTGCTACCAAAGATTTTGAAATGTTTGATTGAAGCTGGCTTTCCACGCCACATTTTGTAGGGAGTCTTGTCACTGCTTGGCCTTAAGTGAGCTTTATTAAGGATATGTACTGCTGTGTGCACTACTTCTTCCTAGAAGGTTTGAGAAATATTATTCTCTTGCATCATGGCTCTGGAAATTTGTTGAACAGATCTATTTTGTATTTCTGCTACTCTATTCTGCTAAGGTGTCCCTGCAATAGTAATTTTTTTTTTTATGCCATGTTCATTGCATAGGTCAGCAAAGTCATAATCTGTGAATTCACCTCCTCTGTCTGATCTGGTGCATTTAAGCTTGCATCCTGTCTGATTTTCTGCTAATGCCTTAAATATTTTGAATTTTTCCAGAGCTTCCGATTTATTCTTGAGAAAAGCAACCCATGTCATTCTTGAGAAATCATTTATTATCAACATGAAGTAGGATTCTCCACTTGGTGTTTTAGTTCTTGTAGGTCCACACAGATCCATGTGCACAAGCTGGAGTGGTCTTCTTATTGACAACTCCTCTTTGGCCTTAAAGGATGTGCAGGACTATTTACCGAATTGACAAGATTTGCATATGGTATTAGAAGGCCTCTTTATTTCTTGCATGTCTCTGACAGCTTTCTTCTTGCTTAGTCTGATGATGTGATCAAAGCTGAGATGTCCCAATATTTTATGCCATAACCATGACTCCTCAAGTTTGCTAAGATGGCATGCTTCATCTTCCTCTTTCAAAATGTAAACATTACTCTCTGTTCGAACACTTTTGAGCAGAGTCTTACCTGTGGTTCTTGATCTGACTTCACAGTCTTGTGCTCTAAATAGAACTTCACATCCTTTGTCACACATCTAACTGACACTCAGTAAATTTTCTTTCAGCCCATCTACAAATAGTACATCTTGGGCCTTTCCTATGCCATTGTCTATGCTGACTGAGAATTTTCCCTTGATCTTACCTATTCTGTCATTGCCAAAAGTGACATTGCCAGATTTCTTTTCATCAAGAGTTATAAACTTGCTTCTGTCTCCAGTCATGTGTTTTGAATAGCCACGATCCAAATACCACTGAATTTTAAGGTCTTGAGCAGTTAGAGCCAATTCACATTTATTCACCTTCTTTATCCACTGGAGGCACCCTTTTGTTTGGTATCTTTTGTGAGGAGATGAACTATATCTTCTTAGAGGACATTTGGAAGGTATATGTCCAACTTGATTGCATACACAACATTTGATCATAATTTTTGTAGAATTATGAGTATGAACAAAATTTCTTTTATTCATAAACCACCTTGAGGTGTTAAACATCAATATTTTTCCATACCTTCTACACTCTATTATTTTATGACCAAATTCCCTACAATAAATTCAGTAACCATACAAGCTATTTGCATACCTGATGTAAGGTTGTCTCTTCCATCTATTTTCTTGAGGCAGTCTCTTCAATGTTTGCATCTTTTGCTAGTTTGAATTACTCCTCCTTGCATGACAATATGCAAAAATGTGTCCCAGCTTGTGGCAAGCATAACAGGTGGCATTCTTCATTGGAGGGAAGAATCTCGTTTGATGGTTTCCAAATTTTACATATTCAGGGGTCTTAATATTTATTACATTCTTTGCTACTAGTGGTTTCTTCTGATCTCTGTCTTCCTTATTGTAGATTTCTTCTTTTACAGGAATTGTTTGAGCTGCTTCATCATTCTTCTTTGCTTTTACAAAAATAATCTCTCTGTCAACCTTTTATTTTCCTTTACTTGATTCTCCTTCATAGCCTATTCCAGTGTTTATCATAGGGGATCTTTGAGCTACCAGAATTTCATTCAACTTACTAGAGCTTGTTGTTTGAGAAGAGTTTATAACCACTTTCCCTCGAGAATTTTATAATTTCTTCCTGATACATACTACTTCTTCTTCCAAATTTTCTTGTTCTTGAGTTTTTTCTTTGATTTGCTTAAGTAGCATGTCCTCTATCTTCTTGGCTTCTTCAAGATCTATCTTTAGCTGCTTAAGGACTTCTGAATTATGTTCTTCTCATACATACTTGAGGAGAATGTCCTTTTGTTTTCTGCATTTCAGTTTGAGTCTATCAATCTCTTCTAGAGAGCTTCTTAACTCCCCCTCAAGATCGACTTTACCTTCTTCTTCTTAATCTTCTAGCAGGAGACCTTCAAGTTCTTCTATGGCCATCAATAAGAATTCAGAGGTTCCTTCTTCACTTGAGGATTCATCTGAATCTTCATATGTACCACTGTCTTGTTAAGCATAGAAGTATTTTCTGCTGAACTTCTTTCCTTTCTGCCAGTTCTTTGATTTATTTTTCTCTGACTCTTGAGCCTGATTCCTTACTTTCTTGTGAGGACACTTAGTAGCATAGTGTCCCACTCTTCCATAATTAAAGCATTTGAAGGGGAGTTTACCTTTGTATTTACCTGAGCCTATATCCAGTTTCTTGAAACAAATTTCCTCTTCTTCATCGAAGCAAGAGCATATGTCTCCCTCTTCTTCTTTCTTATTTTCTGTTTTGAAGGTTGCTTCCCTTGTACTTGGCTTCTTCTGTGGGAGCCTCATTTCATAGGCTGTTAGATTTCCAAGCAGCTGGTTCATGGTCAAGGTCTCCCAATTCGTTGTTTCTTCTATTGCAGACACCTTTGGATTAAACCTGGATGGAAGGGATCTTAGAATATTTTGCACAATTATGCTTTCTGGCATTTTTTCTCCGATAACTTTCATATTGTTAATAATTTTTGTAGCTTTTAGGAAGAAACTGGCAATGTCTTCATCATCATTCATTTTTAAGTTCTAAAACTGGGCTCTATAGACTTGAAGTTTGGCAGTCTTTACTTTCTTGTCTCCCTCATGTATGTTCTCAAGAGTATCCCATATTTCTTTGGCAGTGTCTTTGTGCATTACTTTAATGAACTCTACTTCACACAATCCATTCAGGATGGCATTCATAGATTTTTTGTTAGCAACAAAATCTTGTTTTGTTTCTTTCTCTATGTCAGTTTCCTTTGGGGCATATCCTAATTCCATAGCAGCCCAAACTTCTATTCCTAGAGACATTATGTATGTCCTCATTTTGATTTTCCAGAAAGCATAATTTTCACCATTGAAGAAAGGGGCTTTATTGGTTGAGCATCCTTCTTTACTAGCCATCTTGGGAACCTCGGATCTCCTTTCAATTGTTAGACTTGTCCAAAGGAACCTGCTCTGATACCAACTGTTGATCTCTTAGTTAAACTGAGAGGGGGGGGGGGGGGGTGGGGTGAATCAGTTTAACACATTCATAATCTTTTAAACTTTTTATTAAACCTTATTTACACCTTCATTTCATGTCCAACTTAATATGTGAGTAATCTTAGAATGTGAACATCAAGTATTAATATAATATAACAACAGACTTAATATGAGAGCAGCAGGTATTAAGAAGATGATATAAATCAGATCAACACATAAAAATCATGCACAGAGACACCAGATATAAGTGGAAACCCATAAAGGGAGAAACTAAAGAACGACACAGTGGGGACGTAAAGGCAAGTCTAACTCCTTCACATTTACTTTTCAGTACCAAATCCAGAGAGGCCTCCAACTCACCAAGCATAAATTATATGAAGCACCAATTCCCTTCAATTTTCTGCAGGCACCAACCTACAGGAGGCTCCAACCTCAGTCAACTACAACTGACAGCTACCAAGCTGCAACTTGATAGGGAAGCTCCAATTTCCTCAATTTATCAAATTGAATGTTTTCTAATTTACCTCAAATTTCAGCTCTGTTCTGTAGCTTCTCTTTCTACTCTTCTTCTCTTAATCTTCTCAGCCTCACACTTCTATATTCTTCCTTCTCTAGATTTACACTCTAAAAACCTCTTGTGTGCATATCAATGTGATATTATATATAGAGTTCCTCACATGACTGTTTGTATTTCACAAGAAATTTGGAGTGATCAGTCATGACTCTTTGGCTTCTGTCTTCTCATTCCTTTATTCAACTCATTTTTAAAATTATAACAATATGTACAAATTTCCATGCTATAGTGGGATTTTGTCTTTTCCTTAGGATACTTACCTTTGCATCACAAACAATATAAACAACAAAAAATATTTACATTTTCCGTTACACATTTCAATATCACTATGCTGTTCTTTTGAACTTTGGCTTTACTGGATTTTGTCTTTTTCTACTATTGTTAAAAAATTGTTTTGCATTCTCTTTGTTTACTGTCATCTGTATATTTTACCTGTTCACTACAGTTTTGAATCCCTTTTTTGTACATCTCTTCAACTCTACAAATTTCATTTACCTCTGTCAGGCCTCATACTTCCTCTTTTTGTGTGCATATAAAATGGATACAGCAAATTTGTACTCAATCCAACTGTTGATCTGGGCAATTTCAATACTCCATTTTCTAGGCTGGCAATTTAAATAATTAAAACTTACTTGTACATAAAATTACTTGCACTCAGTTTAGTACTTAACCCTATTTTTCTTTCTATGCATATAACCATGCATCTCCAACTTTTTGGGCCTTTGCACTTATATGCTTGATTTAGAACAACTGTAATATTAGCTCACAGCATAATATACCAATATATTGTAAATGTTTCTACCCAGTCTTTCGAAATGCTGCATAGTATCCTTGACTTTGGCTTAAACCCCAACACATCAACATTCGATATATATTAACATAAATAAATTCTTATATGCTCATGGTTTCCTCATAATATATATATATATATATATATATATATATATATATATATATATATATATAGATATATATATAGATATATATATATATATATATATATATATATATATATATATATATATCTCCGATCCTTAGGACTAACGTTATAACCCTTTTCACTTTATATTAAATCCAATGCTCTGTTTTAAACATATAACCGTATAATAAATCTTGGCTCCGGACCCCACCTGCAAAGAATCCACACCATTGATCATTGTCGATATGATCCGGGCTCTTTTATTAAACTTTGGGCAAGTCTAGCGTGCGATCACCGTTCGATGGCCCCTTCCCAAATCGACGGCTCATCACAATATCGCTCGATGTCTTGGTACAAACTATAACGTGTGATGGTGCACTTTAGACGGTGGTTTTACTATTTCGCTCAGGGACACGCGTCGAGCTTTCTATGGAATCGCTCGCAACTCCTCTAATACCGCCCACCGTGTAAAGGTGGTGCGATGAAAACCATAAACTGCCATCACTGTTCATCTGGTCACGGTTCCGCTCTTCTATGCAGGGTTCCATTCATTTATTAACACATTGAGTTATGTTCATTTTCCATTGAATTTTATACGAAACTCTGACCTTGGTTTACAACATAAACCATTGCATGATCCACCTTTAATATTGGGTCCCACTCTAATTTCCTTTGATTATTTAACTGGTCAATAGCGTTAATGCCTTTGTAAACGTTTTGGCAATACATCGAATTACACTATAAAGTACTGAATTACACCTTTGGAAGTGGAACATTATAATAAAGCACTTGCATCCCATCGCATCGCATCTGCTCTGCCTATTCCTTTTGTGTTTCAACGATTGCGATATGCGATCGCACCGCATCACATCGCATCGCATCACATCTTCATTACATCGCATTGCATCCTGCTCTGCCTATTCCTTTTGTGTTTCACCGATTGCGATATGCGATCGCACCACATCACATTTCTATGGTTTATACGTTCCGATGTAATTGGGTAAGGGGTCCCGCCTTATGGTACTTTGTTCTTTGAATCTCGCACTACATATGGCTATACATATGTATATATATATATATATATATATATATATATATATATATATATATATATATGATTTATTTCTTTGTATATAAAGCACAATATATACTTTGCCACTAGAGTATGCTATTCTCGAAATGAGATATATATATATATATATATATATATATATATATACTTTTCTGCTGCATATTTGCTTCCTCTGCCTCTGCCTGTCTCCTTTGCTTCCTTCGTTTGCTTCTTTGTTGCCTCCTTTGCCATCAATGACAACATTTCCAAAAATACGGGGGCAAAATTTCTCTCAGGCTAGGTGGAATGTTAACACAGGTCCTTATCCGCGACCTCCAATGCCTTTTAAACCACAATTACCATTTATTTCTACTTTGAAACTGTCGGATGTGTCAAATTTAAAGAACGATTTGATTCTTCATAACTCATATTGGCCTCCAGTTCCAACTAAGGTTCCTGGTGATTGTCCCAAATTTGAGGGTAAGTCCAGGGAAGACCCCCAAGCACATGTTATGACGCACCACTTATGGTGCCTCTAACTCTTGGTTTGGCGATTCCGTCCGTCTCCGTATTTTTCAACGGACTCTCACTCGCGCTGCTGCAAAGTGGTACATTGAATTATCTCGTGGCATCTTCCAAGACTTCAACTCTTTTTCCATGGCATTCCTTACTCATTTTCAGTTAGTGGTTCACTATGAGACCAGGAGACACATCCTCACATCTTTGAAATAGGACCAAGCTACTCATATCTTGGACCATAGTCATGAATGGAGGCATCATCCTCACTTGATCAAGTTTGATATTCCTGATCAGCTTGTAACTAATTGGTTCACCACCTCATTTTTTAGTCAGATTGGGAGAGACATAGCTATTGGGGCATATGTAACCGAGGAACAGGTCATCGCCTGTGCCAACTACCTGGATCTTGTGTACTCTCAGTCTGGCATGTTGTATGATATCTTTCCTAATGCCCCTTGACCTGGAACTTCCAAAGCTCTGCTGACACCATCGATCGATGATATTATAGGTTCTCTGTCTTAGAATTCTTGGAAGTCCTCCCCTTCAAATCCTAGGAAGCAACATTCTAATCCTTCCAATGATGTTAATTCTTAGTCAACCCTGAATCCTGGTAAAACTGCAGAAGTCAATGACATCCAGGCCAATCCTAAAAATAAATCTTCCAAAGGGAAGAAGAAGGGTAAAGTCAAGGACAAAGCCAATACCCCAAAACAGGATTCTCAAAAAGTCTCTTGCTGATGATGGGACATAGCGTAAACTGAAGTATCCTTGTCTGATTTGTGACGGAGAGCACTACACCAAGGATAGTCCTTGACGGGCCGAAGTAAGTAGATTGCTCAAAAGCACCCAAGGAAATCTAGCAGTTCTCGAGAAGCTATTTTGATTACAGTAGACTCATGTGGTAGAGCACAGTCATTCCTCTTCCCCCTTTGGCTCTCATGTGTTCATGATGAATGGTTTTGCACCCATTTCTATTGCTACTCGATAAAAATATTATAATGAACCACGTCAGGTAGTAGGGAAGGCGATCGCTGATGGTCCTCCTCCTCTTCCTGCTTCTGGCCCTCTTCAAATTGAAAGGCCCAGTACTAAGCGTGTTGTACGATCACCTTCGAAAGGTGTACTCGAGAAGTCTTATTTTAACCCTAATGCCCGTGCTACTCAACATTAAAATATTGTTGAGGATTTGTCTCAAGTGCCATCTACAATGTTTGCTTTAGAGATACTTCAGATTTGTTCGTCTCAATAGAAGGCTTTGTTATCTATGATCAGTGGGGTTGATCCTGCTGATACTAGCCTTCACGATTTCAATTTAGATAATTTCGTCCCATGACTCCAGTACCAAATTGTGCTCACCATCCAAGTTGGTATTAATGGTTTGAATATCCATCGAGCAGTTTTGGATGAAGGTGCATCTACATGTGTCATTTCATCAGCTTGCTAGAAAGCCATTGGTTCTTTGGCTCTGAATACATCACCAAATTCCCTTGAAGCATTTGATGGAAGGGAATCTAAACCTCTTGGTGTTCTCCCTAGCTTGCTGATCATATTAGAAGGGAAAATGGTCAATGTCAAGGTTGAAGTATTTGATGCGAAACTCAATTACAATATTCTCCTTGGTCGCACTTGGATTCATGCCATGTTGTGCGCTCCTTCCACTCTCTTTCGTGTCTTGAAATTTCTAGATGAAGGAAATATCGTTACTGTTGATTAGTTGTCATTCTTCACTTCCTATTTCGATAACAATGTTCCGTATGTGGATAATATTCCTACTCCCTATGAGAGCATAGGGCTGGATCTTTTCAAAGATCTTTCCCTCATGGAAAATTTTCCTCGTTCATGCCTAGCATCAGGGCCATGTCTACGTGTCTTGAGAGGTTTTCATCTCAGGTTCCTTCACATAATTTATAGGTTCGGTGTCCCTCAAGCCATCGTTACCAATCACGGTTCCCATTTTCAACATTATATGGTGGATGAGTTGACTTCTAAGTTCGGCTTTTGTCACGACTGCTCAATGTCATACTATCCTCAAAGCAATGGCCATGTTGAAGTTATAAACAAAGTTCTTTTCACAATGCTTCAATGTACGATTGAGATGCACAAATCCAATTGGCATCTCATGTTATTTTCGGCTCTTTGGGCATACCGAACCTCAGTTAAGGATGCAACCAGATTCACTCCATTTCAGCTTGTTTATGGTCTGGAAGCTACCCTTTTGATTGAGTGTGAAATACCTTTTCTCAAGTTGGATGTTGAATTGCTGTTGAATACTTCGACTGAAGAAGAGTTTCTTCTCTCTCTGGAGAAGCTTGATGAAACTCACCACCTCATTTCTTTGGTTATCGAAGTGTAGAAGAAGCAGGTCAAAGCTCACTTTGACCAGTCAGTTTCCCCTGGTTCCTTCATAGAAGGAGACCTCGTCCTCCTCTATGACCAAGCTCATGATAAGCTAAGGGAAGGAAAATTTCAACCCATTTGGCATCGGCCCTACATTGTTAAATGTGTTTTGCATAATGGGGCCTATGAGCTCATAGATTATGAAATTCATCCATCAAATTAGCCTAGAAATGGACTGTATCTTAAAAAATACTATGCATGAGTCATTCATGCATGTTTTGTGTACATAGGTGTTCTTTTCATTTTTGTACATTGTTTGGGTTAGTCTGCTTTGCGATAATTTTCCTGCTTATTGGGGTCGTTTCTTTTTGTGTAGATGTCTATTACCCCTTATTCCGGTTTCGCAGATGGTGCCTCCCGTAACGCCTGGAACCAGTCCTCGGCAGCCTTGGTGATTTATGATCCTGCTGGTGAGTTGATAGATTTGCAAGGTATTTGTATAGTTTGGACTACAAACAATGTTGCTAAGTATACTGTTGTTATTGGACTATTAACTGAGACAATTACCCATGGCATACGTGCATTGGTTGTAAATCTAGACTCACACCTTGTTGTTCTTAAACTTAATGACATTACTCAGTTAGAAACCCACACATTTTGAGGTTGTATTTACGTGTTCGTTTGATGGAAAGACATTTTGATTACATCACTTATCAACATATTCCTAGACAAACGAATACATTGAATGATACAATAGCTAATATTGTATTAGATATAAATTTGCACAATTTGTAAGAATGATCATCATATGACAAAATCCATAACAGGAAAATATATGTATATATATATATATATATATATATATATATATATATCGAATTTTTGCATCATTGTGCATCATAGTTCAAAAAATATGTGTGTTTTTGTTACATCCTGAGACGCCATGTCTCTCAAAATATGCAGAAATAAAGCTTAGGTGTCTACTCAGCATGATGCTCATGATAGCATGTCACCACTTGTAGGAGCCACCTCAGAAAATGGTGAACTCTATTTGACACTCCTATGGTATGTCTCTGGTATGCGCAAGGAACATTGTCAAATCACACATAATCTGGGACCCCATGCGCTATTCCCTTTAGGTTATGTATGATCTCTTCCTCCTCACCTCCCTCACCATGAGGGGCAATATCAAAGTCACGGGGGACTCACCTCGCTATTGGGGACATGCTTGCAGGTCTTTCTGGGCCAACATCTGCATCACATGGATTTAATGTTAGAACATGCGTACCAAAAAAAATCATAAAACTAATGAAAATAAAAAAACGAGTCTTACCAAGTGATTCATCCTAGTCGTCTCTTTCTGGGAGTGGAAGGTCCTTGTCACCAGTGAAATATGTGCTAGCATAGGGCTAGTTCTCCATGACGTTCAATTGTTTGTGGAGCCAATCAAAGAACTCCAGTCTCTAGGACATATGTTGAATGCCCCCTATGCTTGGCATAAGAGCTACCCAACGGGCCATCTGTGGCTCTCATGCTACTGGTGGTGGTACTATCACTTTCTGTTGCTAGAATATTGGTAGTCATTCCGAGAAGAAGGATACCAGGATGGACCAATATCCAAACTGATTTAGTTTAGCCTTATTGAACTTCGTCAGCTAGCATTTCATGTTAATCGTCACCGCCTCCATCCAGTTTTAGAGGGTCTATGCCAAGTAGTCTATAGGAAGGAGTAGCTGTGTAATTTTTTCTTCATGTGGTGCTTTCGATCCCATAGCTCATGTGATGGTATGTAGCACTACCTTCAGTTCCAAGTCTGGGATAGTCTAGATATCCACTTTCCCACTTTCTAATCCTTTCTATGCCCCTCAACATACTCTGTACATTACCATGCTCATGTTATCCATGGTAGGGCAGGTGCCAGTCAGGGCTAGTATTTCTCCCCTCTGTGATAGTCCTATTATGAAATAAACATCGGAAACATCAATCTTGAGTTCCTGATCCTGAAGAATGAATGTTTTCTAATCCTCATTCCAAATACTGATTAAGTATTGCAGCAGCTCCGGTTGAGCCCTAAGACATGGTGTCAAGAAGAATTTTTTCAGTCCATAGTCTTTGAGACATTCCATGGATATTTTATTCTCCATGGCAAGCTGATCTTCTTCACTGTGTTCCCGTTATTTCCATTCAATGATCATTCTACCACTTCATACCTGCAAACATGTTCATATGGACATTATTAGCCTTTTTGAAAGCTTTGATTTGTAAAAATTTGGCCTATCTTCTTGCGTTATAAGCTTAAAATGGTCTGCGTGGTTGGTGCAACTGTTTCTAAAACAGTCACGCCAATGGTCGTGCCCCTAGCTAAAAAAGTGGGTGGTTGGCGTGAGTCTGTGCCCGGTACTCGTGCCAACAATCATGCCATATTTTTCATAAATTCCCCCATAGAAATGCAAATTTGCGGTTGCAGGTAATAAAAGAGGAATTGAAATGCAGGGAAGGGTGTTGGCTCTTACCTGGAATTGACGGATTCAAGATTGATCTATTGGAATTCCCACTATCATCACCACAAAAATCACAGTGTAAAATGGGTAACCATTGCTCCATAAGAGGTAAAAGTGAAAAGTAATTGTTTTTTACTATTTTTGGTATTTTATAACTTTTCAGAACCCCAATTAGGTTTTAAAACATATTTATTGATTATTTTATTATGTTATTTCAAGAAATGGGTTTTACGTTTGTCTCTTGTGCAGCAACAGGTTTTTTTATTGAGATAGTGATGAAGTAACGAGTTGTATTTTATACCTTTTTGGACTCATTAAGAACACAAAAAAGTCACTACTGGAGTCATCTTTTAGCTCTTTTCTGACTCTCTAAAATTGAAAAGATTGCCAAGACTCTTATCATTTTGAAATCGTTAAATGGCTGCAAAGCAATATCTACCTAGTATACATTTACCCCTTTTTCGAGCTGGGATAGATTATTTACGGAAAAAGAATACCTTAGCCTATCACGACTAAGAGGTTCTCTCAGAAATTGTTTTCTACCTTTTCGGATCTGAGGGACTATTTACGAAAAGGGACCTGCTAGAATTTTATTTTCTGCCTCTTTTCAAACTCTCTAAACATGAAAATTTGCAGATTTATTCCTTTGTCAAACTCATTAAATCTTGATGACATCGGATATCGTCACCATGACGTTCACTAAGTTCATCCTTCCTAGGGCTCGTAAAAATTACTAGGATGGATTTTTCTTAAGGAAAAACTTACATTACAAGCATATGTTATCCCCTTCAAGCCTGTTTTAAAAAATAATGGGGTACTCACCAGAAATGGTGGGGGAAAATGGAACCATATCTTAGTTGTGTCAGCAATATGTCGCTCTTGAAAATGATACTCATCTGCATTTGTGTCGGGTTGGGGATATCTCATTTCGTAATTTTTCCTCCATGGGTTTGGGTAATCTAGATGAAATTCTCCATGCTATTGATATTGAAGAGACTTCCATAGTCCAATCTAAAGATATTGATGAGGGAGGAAAGAAGCTCAAGAAAGCCAAAACAACTAAGAAACTAGAGTTTGAAGGTGAAGATGCAGGATTCATGTTTCAAGCGAGGAAACCAATGAAAAAACATGCCAGAAAGGTCTTGGAAAGTAGTAAAGAAGCTCAGAAGGTGAATGAAGCTGTTCAGCCACCACCAAGCATCATTGACCTTTCATCACCTGCAAAAGAAGAATCAATCATTAAACAATGGAAAGGAAAAGAGAAAATCATTGAAAAAATAGAGATTGAGGTCCTTAAGGAGCAGTTGAATCTAGAAAATGATGAAATATCAATATTGAATAAAGAGGCATGGAATCATAATGTCCAGAAGGTACAGTTCGAGAAAATGAAATAAATTTTGGAAGAGCAAGTTAATAGTGTGTCAAAAACCTTAGATAACACACAACAATTGATCAAATGGACTGAACCATTGACAGGAGAGGTAAAACATATTAGAAAAATGAACATACACTTGAAATATAAGAATAGGACACTAAAGTACCAAGTCAAATACCATCAAGAGAAATTATAATTGAATCATGAAGAGTTGGAGAAAAAAGGTTCAAAGATTATTGTGGTTGAGGAGCCGATAGCTCAACTAATCATTAATGAAGAGGAAACACCTCAAGGGTCTCAAGTTGAGTTTGAATGTGTTTTATAAGGTTCATATATTTCTAAATACCAAGTTTTAACAGTTGGAGGTTACATTTTTTAGACAGAGTTGAAATCTGGAAATTCTATAGTTTTTCACAGTTTCATAGCATTTCCTAGGCTTAAAGCCAGGAAAATGCTATGAAAATTTCCGTAGCACCCTATTTTTTTCCAAAATCACTTTTTGAAGTTTTTAAGGAGGGATTTGAATGGTGGTGAGGTGTCATGTCTTGTTTGACACCCTGAAACAAAAAAAAAGCAAAACTTATGGGTGCAAAAGCTATTTTTGGGCGCTACGAAACTGTCATGATTTCGTAGTGAGCTATTTTTGAAGGTTTTGGAGCCCCTTAATGGCATTTTTGGACATTTGGACTCATCCAATAGTTCAAGGAACCTTAACATAAAATATTCATGACTTGAAGAAAGTTTAGTGAAGACAGCTCATCATCTAAAGCTTTCGTTGAAGATAATGTCTTGTATTCCTAAAAAATAGGGTTTTTTTCGACATGTCTAGGATCGTTTTTAATGTGTAAATTAGAGATGAAATATGCCATAGTATTTTAGAGCATGTGATGCTTATGTGTAATTGATATTTAACTATTTCACAAAGATAAGGAATAATATGTAATAAAGAAGAGTTTGAGTCCTATTAGGAAATCTCATATTTAGGGTGTAGCTATCATTTTCTTGTTAAAATACATGTTTTTCTATTATATGAGGTGTCATAGGAAGAATTCTATGAATCTAGCAAAGAGGGAGATCATCCCTACTATAAGAATGTCTATTTAAAGGCAAATCATCGAAGTAGTAAAGGGTTGGAGATTTGTTTCACCATACTGTTGCTTTATGTAATTTGACTTATATCAGTAATACAAAGGGTTTTCTTCTTGACAGACCTAATATTCTCATGGGGGTTCTAATGTTTTTATGCTCTATATCTTCATGTTTACAAATTACAATGGATTTCATCTATATTACTTAGAATTCATATGTTTATGCTCTGACTTCCTTTATTGATGAAATGACTGTGTCGACCTATGTTTTATGTGCGATTTTCCTTTGTTAAGGACCCCTACCTACCTCATCTTCCATGTCAAGAAAAATTTCCACTGAATGTACTAATTTATTGACTCCATATGCCCAATGGTAGAAAGCTTGTATTCTTTCAACCTGCAATCATAAAAAACAAATTACTTTTCAAACAGAGTTATCCATCTAGTAATATCATTATCAAATATCATAAACCCCTTTGAGAGAGCCCTCTCATATTGAAGAGGCTAAGATTCAGTTAAATGTTGGTTTGAAATAGCTACATAGAGTTGTCTGATCAGCAGCCAGTTAAGTGCAATTTTGTGGTAACAAACTACGTGACAAAAACAATGGAAAAAATATTGAAACTTTTATTGCACTCTACTCTAATCTCAGAAGCAACGAATCATAAATATAAGGTATTTTTGGTTTGTGGGAAGGCCTACCTTCCTCGAGCTCTATCAGAGATGAGAGGGGAAGGTTGCCTCATATTTTTATGGATTTCATCAACTATTCTAAGAAAATATAAGTAGACTAAATATACAACAACAAATTATAACAACAATGGAAATATTAGAAATAAAACTGGCTAAATGACAGAAAGGAAAGAATAAAAATAGTAGAGAAGTTGAGGCACATTGGTTGGGACCTAACCCATGGGCCTAGCTCTGTGGAATTAAATCAGTAAAATGGATTTTTTCTACTCATTTCATTAAAAATTAAATATTATTACATGCCAAAGGTCTTAAACAGGAAAATCCTAATAGATTGTAGCAAAAGTTTTGAATAGAATTGAATCCCCCAAAATTAAATAACATTGACTAACTCTTCCTAGCTCTAGATCTACTCTATTTATTCTAGAGTGCAGCTACCAATAGCTCCCTAAAAATAGGTAATGAGTCCACTTGACTCCAAGTGAAGTATCGCTTGAGTGCACTTGGTCTTGAGTTGCTTGGCTGCCTCTGGAATTCGAATTGTCGGAGGGTATCTCATAACGATCATTGGCAGCCTTTGAGGGTGAAAAACCCCCTCAAATATCTCCAAGATTTATCCCTAATTTTTTGATATTATTCACTCTTGAAATTATAGTGGCACAGAGAAAGTCCCTAAATTATCTCCTTCTCCAAATCTGCATAATCTACCAAATATTCTCACAATATTCTACAAAAATAACCTTCCTAATAGAATATTAAAGCGTAAGAAAAAATTATTAAGTGCACAAGGAGAGATTTAATATATCTTTTCATGTGCATAAGGAATGTATATGGGCTTAAGATAGGTTATATGGGCCTTATTTTATATCTATTTTAGAGGCCCATCATCACCCCCCTATTGAAACTATTGCTCATCCTCTGAGCAACCTATTCATCCTCCCTTCCTTTTGGTTCTTCCTGCATGCTGGATTATTTCATTTTTTGTTTTTTGGCCCATGTGATGCTCCTCCTACTAATATTCTCGCATTTCCTCTTGTGGGTGCTTCATGGAGGTCCTCATATTACTTAAGCAAATATATTTTTTTTTTTTTTTAATTGAATGCACAATAAACTCACATTTCTTTTTTTCTGTGAACTGAGTTCACCCTTGGTCACCCCTTGGTACTCCTTGTCTTCCATTACAATTAAATTATTACTACCTACTTTCTCAAGTCATTTTTACCTTTTCCTTCTTCCTCTTCATGGTGGAAAAAGTGAGGCTAGTTGCTAGATAAGGCTGAGGTTGCTCTACTACTGATTTTGGCTACATAAAAAACCTTCCTTCTCACACTTTTTAATGTTTTCTTAAGCTAAAATAGATTCAAATAAAGGGTTAGATTATTGCATAACTAAGCCTTACCATTGATATGTTTTTTTAGGTGATATTGAAGCTGTTTCTGAAGCTGCTACTGAAGCTGCATATGGTGATCTACTTGAGGTCCTTTTGGAGCTTTTGAGCACAGGAGGAGGAAGTCCAAGTGTGACTACCTTTGACTAGAGTGTTGACCAAATTTTATTTTTGTGCCAATTTTTTTTTTTTTTCTGATTGCAAGGGTCAAAGAGCACCTGCATTCATTAGAGAGAGATACATGGAGAAATGCAATTTATTTATTTAGGTTTTGGCCTACTAGCTACCCTAATGAGGTTTTCAACTAGTAGGTCTTCCTAGGCGCCTCAAAGGAGGTTTTCACCTACGATATTTTAATTTTTCTCTTTTTATTTAACCCAATGACAACCTCATGGAGGTTTTCAATCACTGAGCCAATATCAGACACCTCAAAAAAGGTTTTCAACCGAGATTTTATTCTGTTTCCCCCCCTTTTTTTTTTCTTTTTTTCACATTCCTACTCTACTTGAAGAAAAAAAAACCTTTTCAAGTACATGAATACTTCCAATGTAGCCATGTACACATCAAGATGACAGATAAAATCAGGTGCACACTTAGAATACATGCTTTGACATGTACCTGAATATGAGAGATGAATTGCTTTGACTGGGATTGCGTCAAGTACTGTTGGAGAAGAGCGTGTTGCTGAAACTTAATGACTATTTGGAACCATATGTAAATATAGTTGTGATGTCCCTGATCCACTTGCTGAGTTGGATCACCTTGGATGTCTTCTTCTATTATGACATTCAAATATTCCCCTTTTTGTTAATTTTTCTCTTCAACACATGGAGCAAATCCTGGTAAACATGAGGAAACTTTCTCAACATTTTATCTAATGTCTGCTCTTCATTAAGTGCAGTCCTTGATCTTTTGATCTCCTCATTTGGATCTTCTTCCTCTTGATGTTGTCCTTCAATGACATTATGAAAACATATTCTTTGGAATACCTTTCTTGAACTAATATGTAGATCATTTAGACCAAGAGGACATGTTTGGTAGTGTTGTACATCAGCATTGTAAGGGGGCTGAAACACTTCATGGTTTGGGTTTGGAAATGGTGGTATAGGTAGTTCAGTGGGGGTGGATATATGTTATGGATGTAATTGAGGTTTTTTTGTGGTGGAGGTGGATGGTAGGGATAGCATGGAGTTGGGTATGGAGGATATTGAGGAAAATATTGAGGATGTTGAGGATTTTTACAATAAGGTCCTTGCAAACCATGTTGCCAAGATTGGTTTTGGGGTTGAGATGGCAAAGGTTTCCAAGGAGGGAGTGGGTCCTTGCATCATATCAAGTTTACTAGGTTGCCAAGGTCTCCTCAGAGCTACATAACATAAAATTTTGGTGATTTCCATGCTCCATTGTCTTCTTGGTAAACTTATTTAAAACTGGGGAATGATGAACAACATTTAGTAGCATAATATTATGCATGGAAAATAAAAATATCGACATCCTATTTTTTCTCATTTTCATTCTTAACATTTCTACATGTTCGCTTATATTTCTAAGAATTTATGTTTTAAAGTTATATAAAAAATTTCCAAGTTCATCTTGCCTTACCAATGTTGATGCTAACTTACTTAATCTTTCCCTTCCTCTTGATATGTGCTTGCATGTTTCAAAAATTTCTTCAAATTGATATACATCTTCTTTACTAATGAGAATAAGGAGATCAGTCCACTCATTCTTAATTATTCTAAGTAAGAGGGTTTTCAGTGTGTCAAATCCTAGATGATGCAATTTTTCCCTCTTAAAATTATACATGAACCTCTCTATTAGATCCTCAAGGCTCTCATCTTCTTCTTGGTTCATTCTAAAAATTTATTCTCTAAGATCATGATCTTTATATTTTTCTAGAAATATATTTTTCATATCATTCCATGATCTTATTGAATTAATACCTAGACTCATGAACCATTTAAGAGCTCTATCCTTCAATGTTGCAGGAAACAATCTTAGTTTTTGAGTGTGTGATATAATAGTAGCCATAAGACCTACAAAGTATCTCAAATATGAAGAGAAATGTTTCCGGATCCTCTATCCTCATACCATGGAAGTTGGGAGGGAAAGATGGAGGGATGTTATTCATATGTACATTGATGTATATATCTTGAATGAGAAACCCAATAATATCTTCTTCGTTGTCATCATATCATTCCATCTCTTCTACCTCCGAAAGTGTATGGTGATGTGGTTCTAACTGCACCACGTGGTCAAGTGGAGGGGCTGGTATTGGAGAAGTTTTTTTTTTTTTTAATTCTGAGTATCCCTACTCCTATGAGGCATGAAAATCAGATATTTTTGTATATATATATTTTTAATATTTCTAAAATGTTGTGAAAATAAATAAAAGAAAAAATAATGCTAAAAACAAAATCAAATCTAGACACCCCCCCAGAAATGATGCAAAAAAGTGGTGAGCCCTAGTTTTGCACCAAGAGTGCTGCAACTCGCATGGGCTACCCTACTTTACTTTATCAACCCTGCGTTCATACAAAATTGAAGGTGACAGTGCTATATATAGATTAGATGCTTTTTTTTCATGTCATCCTCTTCTGCTTTACTAAAGGGTGCTATTTCCTAGGGTTCTCAGTGAAGTCTATCACACTTCAATGAAACTAAACTAATTTTCAGAAAGGAAATGACATAAATGAAAGTAAATTAAATCACTAAAAATAAATGACAGGAAGGAAACTAAGCTAAATTGCAGAAGGGAAATGATAGAAAAGAAACTAAACTAAATTGCATTGAGCTAGCCAAACGGCTAAACACACTCTACTTATCCTATGATCAATCTACCATGCTTCTAACCATGCAGCTATTCATGATCTAATTCTAACTGAAAAAGTGTTGATTGGAGTTCAGAGAAAAAAGGGCTAAAGGTTCTCATGGAAGGCTTAAATGAATGAAATAAGGCTTAGAGGAGTGAAAAAGGTGTTTGGACTTTATTAAAGCGCATAATCACTCAAAGGCTTTGGAAATCGGCGGTTTAAACCCGATTAAGACTTTATTATAGTGCAAAAGGCTTTGGAGTGGAATAACTTGAAATATGTGATGGTGGAGATGCAATGTGAAGGTGGGACTGATATCACAATCGCAATATCGCGAAGTTGGAGCAGTAAACGGTAAAGGGAACAAGCTAAATAATGTGATGTGCGAAGTGCGACAGGGAAGAGTGGCGAAGTGTGATAACAATATCGCAATCAAAAAAATAAAGCAGTAAGTGTTAATGAAAAGAAGAAAAGGTTGCAGAGAGTGATCCACTGGGTGGTAAAAACCGCGATATCCAATATGCGATGTCGCAATATCGTAATAGGAAAAAAGGAGTGGTAAGTCTCAAGGGAAATGGAAAAAGGTGTGACGAGTGATTTTGATGGTTGATGTGGCAAAGGAGTACGGTAATATCACAATCAGGGTTCAAAGATGGAAACTATTAATGGAAATAAATTGGAATGACCAAATTGCGATGTGAAAAATGCGAAATATGATTTGGGAAGGTGATGCGAAATGCAATTTCCATATTTTGCAATCGCGGTTTAGGAGTGATAAATGTTAATGAAAAGTGGAAAATGTTGCGGCGTGTGATTTAGATGCGATAGAGTTATGGTAAGTTGTGAAGGAAGAACTAAACACTGCGATTTGGGGTTAGCGAAGTACAGTAAGTATTTTTAAAAGGAAATGGATCAAGCCCAATGTTTTTTGAATATTTTCATTAGAAAGAGATAGGTAACATGAAAATGGAAAATCTCTAAAATGCTAAACAATGAAAAAGGAAAGGGAAGGGATTTTGTGATGGCCAAGATGTGATAAGCGGGAAGGTTGAGGAAGGAAGGGCGAAGTCAAACTTTTAATGTTTTGAATTTTTTTCTCAATAAAAAAAGGCACGATGGTTGATAAGAAGAGAAAGGAAGGGGGGAAATGAGAGCATAACAACAATGCTCAAGCATGAAATTAGAGATGGAAAATCAAGCAGGAAGGCGCCACTGAAATTCTTTGGGGCTTGAACGATAAGTGTTGCGATCAACCCTACTAATTTATGCATGAAATACATAAAAAACTACATGATAAAAAAATAGAAGAAATACTGAAACTTTTATTTCACTCAACTCTCATCTCAGAGGCAGTGAATCATAAACAGAAAGTATTTTTGGTCTGCAGGAAGGTCTACCATCCTCGAGCTCTATCAGAGATGAGAGGGGAAGGCTGCCTCATAGTTTTATGGAGTTCATAAAATATTCTACAATGTATATAAGTAGATTAAATATAGAACGAAAAATTATAACACCATTGAAAATATCAGAAATAAATATAGCTAAATGACAGAAAGGAAAGAATGAAAATAGCAAAGAAGCTGAGGCACATGGGTTGGGAACTAACCAACGAGCCCAACTCTCTCGAATTAAATCAGTAAAATGGAGTTTTTCTAATAATTGCATTAAAAATGAAACATTATTACATCCCGAAGGTCTTAAACAACAAAATCCTAATAGCATGCAGCAAAATTTCTGAATGGAATCGAATCCCCTGGAATTGACTAAAATTGATTAACTCTTCTTAGCTCTAGCTCTACTCTATTTCTATAGTGCAACTACCAACAACTCCCTAAAAATAGGTAATGATCCCACTTGACTCCAATTTAAGTATGGCTTGAGTGCACATGGTCTTCAATTTCTTGGATGTCTCTGGAATTTGAATTTCTGGAGGGGATCTCATCAGGATCGTTTGGATGCCTTTGAGGGTGAAAAACACTCTTGAATCTCTCTAAGATTTATCCCTAATTTCCTGATATTATTCACTCTTATTCTTCCAGTGGTACAGAGCAAGTACCTAAATTATCTCCTTCTCCAAATTTTCATAATCTGCCAAATATTCTCACAATATTCTACAAAAATAACCAATATTAGGCAGAAATATGCAATTACCTTTAAACCTTCCTAAGAAAATATTAAAGCGTAAGAAAAAATTATTAAGTTCAAAAGGAGATATTTAATATATATTTTCATGTGAATAAGGTAGATGGGCTTAATAAATGTTGGATGGGCCTTATTTTATGTCCATTTTAGAGGCCCATCACCAAGCTCACCAAATCATCATCAACAACTATTATTCCAAGGCTCCCCAGTTCATCTCGACATTGGATAAACTTTGTTAGATATTTTGGAATGGTGTCACCCTTCTCTATCTTGGTATTCCCAGGTTTATCTTTGGGCACCAATATCCTATGGTCGCTATTGTTTTGCAATAGATCCATTAGATCCTTCCACATTGCATATGGTGTGGCTTTCAAATGGAGGTTTGATAAAATGTCATCTCGTACTCCCTCCAACACGATCCTCCTTAGCTTTGCCACTTTCTTTTGCCATGCATCAAGATTTGCAACATCTGCAACATCGGCTTTAGGAACATCTTTGTCAATGAATTCCTTCAAGACATTCTCGTTGAGTACTACCTCCATCCTGTCCTTCCAAGCAATGTAGTTCGAGTTGCACTCGAGTGCGTACTCTAACCTCGAGCCATTGAAAGCCATTTCGATCTTGAATCAATTGTAGCACCAAGAAATTATTTTTTCAAATTTGAATTCTATCCAATCACAAACTGAGCTCCTGCTTCATTTCTGAAATTTCCTGTGCTCTGATACCATGTATAAACTATACAACATGCATCTATATCTTGGATTCACCCGATCTAACAATGTATTAAAGTTAAATAATGAATCACTTCTATAAATATTTTATTGAATTAAAAACACAATCAATAATCACATGAACATGAAGAAAGCTCAGTCACACACAACACAGATAATTTCCAAGGGAAATCTTACAGCTAAAACCCCACTAACTTCTATTGTATATTAGGCATTGATCATGAAAAAATTACATACAAAATTCTTCTCACAAGAGCTCTCTAGTACTCAACTAATTGTCTCACACTATGATATGAAAAACTGACCAACGCATAGCAAATTCTTAGCCTCAAGACAACCTACATTTATTGTGCAATGACTAATGGTAAATATCCCTAAAATATAGGAATTCTTGCCTCCATTGACTACACAATTATCATGGGCACTATAATGGGTTTTTGGTTTCATGTGTGCAACCCAATAATCCTACAAGTGATAGTAAAATTACCTTTCACCTACAACTCAAATAGGTCTCCGCTTGATCTGATATGCATGCAGCTAATACTAGTAAATCCTCAGTTGCATGTGAGATCACTCATTGTGAATTAATTAATATTTAATTCACGTGATCTCTCACTAGTGTATCTTTAGTTACAACTAGCACAATTGAGTTTAACTCACTTAATTGAGTTAAACTATTTAGAACTTGCATTAACTAATGCACCACTTCACTTCAAACTCTGTTACAACTAGAATTACTCTACATGCATCACCATCTACCTCCAACTTGAAATCCACTAGAAAAATGAATTTACAACTTTCAGTTAACTCATTCAAGTACACATTGAAAATGTATTATAGTTTAATTTCCATCTTAATTAAGGGATAACCAAAATAGACATGCACCCAAAAATAGCACTATGGGCCCCACCCTAGTCTAGGTGCTTAATGCACTAGTCGTGGGTCCTGAATTTTCTTATTGAATCTCAACAAAAATTTATTATACCATTCCATCGAAAACCATAGAAAAATATTGTCATTCATGGTAAACATGGTCAAAATTTTCCATATATAGTTTAAATTCTCAAACATGGTCAACCATAGCGAGCTATGGTCCATCATATTGGACATGGTCAAGCATGCAACCTTGGTTAGGCATGAAAAAATGTTTCCATGCATGGACAACAATAGTCAACCATAAGTAGCCATAGATAGCATGGTAAACCATCGTTACATGGATACCTATGGGAAATTTATCGACCATGGTCAACCATAGTCAACCATGGCCAAACATGGTTGTTATGCCATTTTTTGGTCATCTAACCTATTATAGTTAGATAGACCTAAGTACACCATGTAAGACCAATTTTACTCCAAGTAAAATTGCTTTCACTATGAAAACAACTTACTAAATCACCTTTATTAAGTTTTTTATGGTCTAAATAGGAAACCCCATAAGGAAATATTAAATAAATATACATTTTTTTTATTTTCCTCAAGAAATAATTAGTTAAACAGTAGTTTAATTAATATTTCTAGTTATATTTAACCTAAAAGAAGGAAATTAATTAGATAAATCATTATTTATCTTATTATTTTCTAAGAATAATTGTTTAAATCTTACTTAAATAATATTCTCTATTAAATATGACTAATTCACCCTTAAATAATTAAATAAATCATTATTTATTTGATTATTTCTCAAATATATCCTTAAAATGATAAATAAATCATTTATTTATTTATTATTACTTAATCACATCCTTAAAATAATAAATAAACCATTTATTTATTTATTATTTACAAATAAGTGGATTTGACTCAAGTCAAATACCTTTTCCCTCCAATAAATATAATATAATATTCCATAAAAGCTGGATCTAGATTTGGTTAATAATATTTTAACTATGCACCAAGATCTATACTAACTCAATATTTTGTTATCAATAGAAGGTTTTTCCCATTCATTTGTCACCTTTTGTTGCCTAAAGATCACTTTGGATCTCAACACTTGGTTTGGCTATTGATCCACAATCATAGCCATACTTTTCCATTTTTTCCTGAGTTTTCTACACCATCAAGAGAGAGAAGTTCTAAATCTGAAGTGCTGAGGACTCACAAGAACCCATCCCATTGAGGAGAACAGGGAACAACCTCTTTTGTTTTCCTCCCAGGTGCCATTAATAAAAATACTCATTGGATATATTATTGTCTTTTCTATTGGATCTATGGAGTAAATATTATTTTTCTATTGTTAAATGTCTTCTGATGCATAGATCTAGATTTTTGCAGCATTTGTCTTGATCATCTAATTGCAGATCTGAAGATATTAGCAGTAATTTTTGTTGTTAGGGTTATAAGTTATGCATAGCTAAAGTGGTATTTTTTTGTACACTTCGAATAAAGATTCATACTAACAATGGTCAAAAGAGGAGATACATAAATTGCATTGTCAACATGGGTAGCCATAGAAAACATGGTTAAGTATGGCCAAATAAGTTGAACCATCATCCAACATAGCGAGCATGGTCTACCATTGTCAAAAATGGAAAACTATGGGAAAACATGGACATGTGCGAACAATTTTACCTATGCATTATTATCTTAGGATAACGTGGTCAAGCATGGTCAACTTGTTAACTAGGTTTTAGTAGAGAACCATGATTTCACCTTAGACAACATGTTCAACACTAGTCAACATGGTTAAACCATAGAAAAACATGACCAAACATTACCAACCATAGTGAGTCATGGGAAATCATACTCCACTATAGTCAAATGATAAACCATGACTTACCATTACATTGAAGCTTCAAAAACTCCCCTTAATTTTTTCTCTAGAATAAAGAGGCCCCATATAAAATTTTGAAAATATTGGCTTGCTTTGCATTTTATTTTCTATTATGAGTTATTTTTCAATTATTTATCTTTCCATTTTTGGTATTCTCGTCATGTGAGTTACCCATTTTCGATATTTCCTTTTTTACATTTATTTTTTTTATATTTTTTCCCTCATTTCGACTCGAGAATGAAAAGTTATTGTCACTTCTAATTTTGTTTATCTTATTTTCTTAGTGAGGTGGCTACTACAAAAATGTCTTTTATGGGGATCATCATGGAGCTACAAAATGGAATTGGAATAAGAATTATCATTAGGGGTTGTTTTCTAAAATCCCCAAAAGCATACCCTCTAAAAGGCAAGCCTTTTAGGGGCAATTTTTTAAGTGTTACAAACAATCCCCAACAATGGCTTTTTGGGGGCAGTTCCAATAGCCCCTTGTAAACCCCCACCAAACAACCACATCTGGAGGAGGTTAGGAATTCCCCTTGAAAAATGACTTTTTAAAACCACCCCTCATCCCCCGTGACACTAAAATAAAAAGTGAGCCAACCGAGACTACCAAAAGAAAAGAAGACAAAAAACATCTCCTCTAACAATCTTTTTAAGGGTGGTTTTTTAAGATATATGAACAACCCCTGAAAGTTTATTTACCAGTATTATGATCCCCCCTTGTAGAAAATTATTGTTGTAATTAATACCCCCCTTCTTACTCTCTTTTGGGGCCATTAAGGACCCCCTTTGTATGAGGGGAATCCCATAGTAGAAAATTTTTGGGGAATTCACAACCTTTGTCATAGTAGATTTTAGGGACTTTAGGAGCCCCTTTAATATACAATTATTAGGGGGATATTTTTAAGTCCCTATATTACTAGTGTAGTCCCTTGTTAAGTTAGTGTAGCTCCCCTTATTGTTATTGTTGTGCCCCTGTAGCCCCCATATTTTATTATTGTGCTCTTACATTATTATTGTTAGGTTGGCTAGGATTATATTGTGGCCCCATGGACTCCTATATATAAAAGGAGGTTTTTTTCATTTGTATCCTCCAAGATTTTTTCATTTATGTAATGTATTGGAGGTTTCCCCCTCGAAGTGGCTATTTCTAAGGTGTTGATCTCTCTTTTCTTCTATTTTTGGAGCTAGTTTCATAACACTTGGTATCAAAGCTTTTGATTCTAGGGTTTCACTACCTAAAACAGGTCATCGTGGAATTTTTTCTATAAATTTTTTTCTACGAAGGTTCATAAGATGAAAGTGTTAGATTAGGAAGTTGAAATCCTAAGGAAAATCTTCAAAAAATTTCAAAGTTTGGTTCACAATATTTTCGAAGATATGGTCTCTAGATGTTAGGGTTTTTTCAGGCTACTGAATTTCAACTAAAACATGTCATTGTGGAATGTTCATTATAAATTTTTCGTATGAAAACTTTCAAAAGCTTAAATTTTTACAATAAGAAGAAAAAATATTGAGGATCCTCCTATAAAAAATTGAGATCTTGGTTCGCAATATTTTTGTAGATATGTGTTATAGCATCATTTTTCACCTTCTGGTGATTCATGATTGTCTTTATGGCTTTGGGCACCCATTCCCACAGACTTGAACAAAATTCACTAAAAAACAGTGTTAAAATTCCCATACTCGGGTATGCCCAGACTTTTCCGCGTGTATACGCCAGTCCACATGCAATTTTCCGCGTATGCCATTAAAATCATTAAAAAATATATTAAAATTCTCTATTTTCGGGCTGGGTTGATGGTTACTCTGGTAGTTTAACCACCCCAATTGAAACTACTTTGAGGGAGTATAAAAGCCCCTCATGTGCATGGCCTAAGGGAGGGAGAAATTTTATAGACATTATACTCTGTTGGAATCCCAATTCAAGTCTGAATTCCCGTGCCTCCTGCACTTTCCTAGATTTATACAAGAAACCCTTATTTCCTGGAGATGTTCATCCATTTATATGCCATCTCGAGTGCACAAGTCTTGAAAGTATCTTAGCGAGGCAAGGGCGGGACGGATCCGGACGACGGTTTGCTTGAAGATCGTGGAAGGATTCAGGTGATCCCTCCACTCTTTATTTTTGTACATGCTGTTCGTAATAATGAAGAACCATCTTGTTCCTGAACTTACGTGTTAACATCTATTTGCATATGTGAAAAGATTGATTATTAAGCATTTATTATGGTTTATATAATTTTTCAAATGGATTACACTAACGTTTAGAAGAAGTATATGCTGTACAACTAGATTTATGTGCACGTTATTTCTTGTTTTCCAGGTTAAGGAGGAAGAAGGGTTGCTGGGGGTTTGGACCCTGCGGGATCTACATCGAACGTAGGACTACGGGTGACTTCTACTATCATTGTTATCTAGTTTTTAGCATTTAAGTATGGTTGTGTGTGAGTCCTTCTGAATAGGATGCCCTGATCTGTGGAGGTTTTGACCCAACAAACCTCTAGGGTGATTTTCCCCGAAACAGAACTGGCGACTCCGCTGGGGACCACATTCTTGTGATTCCCCTATTGGGTGGTTTCAGCTGTTTGATAGGTTTCCAACAGTTTTAAATTTTATTTCCAGTCTAGTTAACTCTTTCTCAGTCAGACTGAAGTCCTGGTTCCTTATCCAGGCTTGATCTTTTTTATTTTTCATTATTTACCTTTTCATATGTGGGTTTTTCTACACACAGACGCATATACGCGGGTTTCCTTTAACACAGTCACGTATGAACGCTTGTTTCAAAACTGTAAAAGCGCGTATGCCTGGGGGAAAATTTTGAAATTTTGATTTTTAGCTTTTCTGGTCTTCTCTGCCTGTGGTGACCTATTTCTATAGTGTTTTTTAATCTCTGAACTGTGTTTAAAATTTTTATATGTCTATTTCTCTCTCCTTTGTGTGAAGACTCTCTCGGTTGGTGAAATTTTCGGTTGTTACGTTTGCAATTTTGGTTTGAGTACCAAGGTATTTTCTTGAAGATTCTTGGCTGTTCTGCTTAATTAGAACAGAGAGCTCCTACTCATTTACTCTTTCCTTGTGTGTTGCTGCACATTTTGATTTTTTACCTATTTGGTGTGTTTGGTTTCCTTGATGTTCAGTAGACTAGTTTTGTTGCAATTTTCGAAGAGTCTCTTTTTGATTCTTTGAAGTTTTTATTGCAAGTCTATACTATTGTACTAAGTTGATTTGTTGAGTTTCTTGTCTTCCTTTTTGCTCGTATAAAGCCCCGTTGTGAGAGTGGCATGGTAGGCTTTGAGAATTTTGTTGAAGTTATACTTGAAATTCAGTGATTGTTTGACTTAGTTACTAGATAGTTCAATTGGTATTCTTGAAATCTCTTTTTTATAAACTAAAACGGGCATATATGTTAGGAAATCCACTTTCCATTGCATTTTTCATACTAGCCTCCATTCCGATCACTTGCCATAGGGTCTATCCCATCAGGTCATGAGTATTACATCCATTTCACTTGCCGATTATTTAATCATGACTTGGTGGTAGAGCCTTCCTTTACATGGGGTTCCTAGTTATTTCCTCGCTATCACTTGTTGCCCATGCTGTGTTTTATGTAAGCTCGGGAGTCCTCTTTAGTCCCGCCATGACTTATGTGTTGAAGCTTTATTCTTCTTCTTCCTCACTATCATTTTTCTGGCTATTACCCTAGAGGCTCCCTGGTGTTGTTGAGTTGTATTATTGCATTGCATATTGGCTACTTGTTTATGCTGGCCTTTAGCCGGCTTCATTTGGACTCAATGTTTAAGCCAAATTTTAACTTGGTCTATCTGTACAAGTTAACCATTGCATGCACTTAGCTATCGTGATTTGACACCCTTTTACCCATGGATGGAAAATTCCTCTGAGTATCGCTTACCAGTTTTCTCCACCTTGCATTAAGCATAGGATCGTTCCAATCCCAGGAACTAGTGCATATGTTTCTTGATACTCGTTCTATCCATTGTACCATAGCATTATTTTATTCTTTTTTAGGCTTATTATCTGAAAAAGACAAAAAAATAAAATATAACAAAAACAGCGGGAACGGGATGTACTTTCGTTATTCGATGGCAGTACAGTGTTAGTTTGTCGCCCTTGAACAAATCATATACACTTATATATCTTTCCTCCATTTGGGATGGTTTTAGTTTTGACCTAGGTTCAGCCTTTACCTTATTTCACTGGTCAGTTCTCCCCTGGTTGGTTATCTCTTCCAATCATATGGAGAGTTTGTTTTTGCCTCCTACATAACAGACTTATACAGTGTCACTTTTTACTGCCATGGTCATTACGAGTCATGCTTTTGTTCAAGGGAAGTCTAACTAGAGTCGGCCATTCTGCGGTGTCTCTTGACTCATTATTCAGTCAGCCTTCCTGGTATTGTCAGTATCTTGTTCTATCACATCAGATGTTTTGGTCCTCTGCTCGTGCTGGTCTGAGAAGGTCTCCATTGACTTCTTGCTGGCGGGTTTGTCTCTTATCGACTACGACGCATTGCTCTGAGAGCAAACCTGGAGCCGCACCCTGGCCCTATTTCCATCATTGATAGGTGACCTTGTGCTCAGCATTTGATCATCATTATGGGTCTTTGACTGAGTGGTTTCCCCTATGTTCGACGTCAGCATACATTATCACACCTGGGATTCGTGCAGTACCTTGATTTCCATTTGACCCTATCGGTGAATTTCTCGCCTTTGTGTCAGCTTTCATTATTGGTTGCTTCAGATGGTTTCTTCCATGTGCTAGCTTCATCTTGTGCATGTCAAAAACATACTTTGATTTGGTTCCGTCACTCTACTTCATCCAATTCCTTCCAAATCTTGGCCCGCGGGTTACACTCGCGCTGGACTGATGTGGGATGCCTTACTGCCTTCCTTCCATCATATATTTTCCCATCGAATCCAACTCATTTCTCTGGGAATAAGGTCTAGAGTATTTTTGTCAGTACCTTAGGGTTTGCAGACTTCAGTAGCAGACTCTTCGCTATCGACAGTGGGGATTCATCATTGCCTCCTGATTGGTAGATTCTTTCAAGTGTTCGACTTCAACTCATTCATTCGCACTTGTTAGATTGTACTGGGGCACCTTGAGACTCATTTTCATTATTGGTGGGTTGTCTCGCGTTGGTTAATGGTATACATCATTGACCGGTAATCCAACGATTTCTCACATGGTCGACTTTAGCTCATTTATTCCCATTGTGTAGAATTGTTCCATAGTGATCGGTGAAGACCTTGGGTTGCATCAGCATTTTCTCAGTTCACTTTTGACAGTACATTCAGTTTCTGCCAGTGATGTCGTTCACCCTTATATGTTGCAGTTCAGTACAACAGCATCTTATATGTTGGCTCCCGAGTTGCGTGATTGTACCATTTTTTCCACCCCTTATGATTTGGTGCATGGAGATTCAGTTACTTATATGATCAGACATCTAGCTTCAACATGATTGATCAGCTTTCTATATGTGATACTTGGACATTGATTCAAACTTATATTTACGGGCCATGCTCAGATGATTCATTGTGTACTTTCAGTTCAGCTATACTTGTATACATTTTGGATCTATTATGTACTTTCCATATGATGTATTTTTGACTGAGCATGGGTATGCCCGCCTCAGCATGAGTTGACTCTCTGTTTTCTTTCATTGATTTTTGGCAGGCTGAAATCTGGTGAAGTCTTCTCTTGTCCTTGCGAAGTTCTTTCTATGTGCATAATACATTTCGGCCATCATGTACCCCTTCTGACCTCATATATTAGGGGGCATCTGTTATAGCATCATTTTCCACCTTCATATGATTCATGATTGCTTTTATGGCTTTGGGCACCCATTCCTATAGACTTGGACAAAATTCACTAAAAAACAATGTTAAACTTCCCATACGCAGCATGTCGAGAATTTTCTCATGGTATATTTATGTCCACAATAGCCTTTTCAGACATGATATTAAAAAATCATTAAAAACATATTAAAATTTCATTTTCAGCCGGCTTGCTTTTCGATTCCTGGGTAGTTCAACTCAGCCTGTTAGATGTGGCCAATCACAAGCTCACAACTGATTGAAAACTATCAGAGGGAGTATAAAAGCCCCTCATGTGCATGGCCTAAGGGAGGGAGAAATTTTATAGACATTACACTCTATTGGAATCCCAATTCAAGTCTGAATTACGGTGCCTTCTACACTTTCCCAAATTTATACAGGAAACCCTTGTTTCCTGGAGATGTTCATCCGTTTATATGCCATCTCAAGTGCACAAGTCTTGAAAGTATCTTAGCGAGGCAAGGACGGGACAGATCCGGACGACGGTCTGCTTGAATATCGTGGAAGGATTCAGGTGATCTCTCCACTCTTTATTTCTGTACATGCTGTTCGCAATAATGAAGAACCATCTTGTTCCTGAACTTACGTGTTAACATCTATTTGCATATGTGAAAAGATTGATTATTAAGCATTTATTATGGTTTATATAATGTTTCACATGGATTACACTAACGTTTAGAAGAAGTATATTCTGTACAACTAGATTTCCGTGCACGTTCTTTCTTGTTTTCTAGGTTAACGAGGAAGAAGGGTTGTTGGGGGTTTGAACCCCGCGGGATCTACATCGAACGTAGGACTACGGGTGAGTTCTACTATCGTTGTTATCTAGTTTTTAGCATTTCAGTATGGTTGTGTGTGAGTCCTTCTGAATAGCATGCCCTGATCTGTGGATATTTTGACCCAACAAACCTCTAGTGTGATTTTCCCCGAAACAATATGATTTTTGGAATTTAGGATTGTTTCAGGCTCCCGAAATTCATCTCAAAGAGGTGACCGTGGGAAAAACATCATAACTCTCTCTCTGTAGAACGTGGCCACAAGTACACCCACTTTAGTTTCCAGTATATCAATTTCAGGGCCGAAGGGGGAAACAGTGACACATGGCACACTGTATAAGTGGGCTCTACTGAACTAGTCCATAATTAGGTCATTGTGGGAGATTGGGCATAACTTTTCCTTGAAGAATCAAAATTATATTATACCTATGGAATTTGGAAGAAGCTTCATAGGGCTACTACAAGACCAAATTTCAGATATTGAGGATTCGAAATCACAGAGATAATTCAGTTTCAATATCGAGCTCCTCAAAATCAAGAACAAGCTGTGTATTTATTTTTTAAAATTGCATAACGTTTGTTTGAAAAAGAAGTTTGAAGTGATTCCAAGGGAATATTGAATAATTTTTATCAGTATTGGGTTCTATAATGCCTCCAAAAAATAATTCCATACCCATTAAGCCCTGAGAAATCTATACTATGATGCATTAAGAGGAAGAATTGCAGTATGAGATATGAAAATTACGGTACCAAGTACAAAAAATTTCAATATTATGAAGATAAACCAAAGATTACATAGATGGCTTAAAAGAAGAAATGGAGGCTAATTTAGATGGTTTGAAGGATAAAATGAAATATAATATGGATAGTAAAGTAGTGGAAGATCACATTGAGCATCAACAACAAGTTATCCAACTCCCAAAGGATAACCTAACTTTGGTGCAGAATCAAATGAAACAACAGGAATATCAAAATCACATCGAAAGAAGTTATGAAGAAGTCATAGAGACAAGAACTCAACAAGTACAATCAATTTCAGAGTATCTTAGCAAGTGGAAGAAATTTCCTACAAAAGTTTCCACATGGGAGGATGAGAATTTTATACAGAAGCATCAAGAAATAATCAAGCATTGAGGACAACACTTGTTTTAAGGAGAGGGGCATGTTAAGTCCCTATATTACTAGTGTAGTCCATTTTTAAGTTAGCGTAGCTCCCCTCATTTTTATTTTTGTACCCCTGTAACCCCCATATTTTTATTATTGTGCCCTTACATTATTATTGTTAGGTCGACTAGGATTATATTGTGGACCCATGGACTCCTATATATAGAAGGAGGTTTTGGTCATTTGTATCATCCAAGAATTTTTCATTTATGTAATGTATTGGAGTTTTCCCCCTCGAAGTGGCTATTTCTAAGGCATTGATATCTCTTTTCTTCTATTTCTGGAACCGGTTTCATAATAGATTTAGAAACCCATTTATAGAAAATTTAAATGGAAGTTTAAAAACCCCATTGTATAATATTACAAGGATGTTTGAACCATATTCATAGATTCTTATGGAGGTAGTTTTAAACCCCTTGTAGTGGATTTTGGAGGTGGTTTAAAATATCACTCCCCCCATGGCATCTCACTAGGCTTATTTAGAAACCCCCCTCTTAGAAACATACAAGGGTAGTTTAGAAACCCACTCTTAATATCCTATAATGTGATTTAGAACCCCTTCATAGAAACCTACAAGGGGGCTTTAAAAAATGCTAGCAGAATCATATGGGTGTGGTTAAAACCCACTGCTAGTAATTTTTATTTATTAACATATATCAATAATATAAATTCTAGGGTATTGTAAAAAAATGAACTCTTTTTTCCGAGTAAAAATAAATCATTCTATTAAAGTACACTCGAAATCACTTTCATATCATATTGTTCACTTACAAAAAAATATTGAATATGGATAACCTCATCTCTTCAACAACTTTAAGAACAAATAGCTATCAACACACATAAAATATCTCTCACGAAAGGATGCACATAGTCATAGACCTTTGAGAAAATATTTACATATGAAATATCCTTATAAAAAACATAAAACAAAAACATACCATAAGTAATAATTACCATAAAGAGAATAAAAACTAAGTTAGAGTAATTATTGTTTTCATTTACATTAATATTTGAAGTCAATGGAGGAGGATTTTGAGAATATTTAAAATTTGTTTAAAAAATTCAATATTTGCATTTCGATAAAAGTTAACAATGACATTCAAGTAAACGATATAGTCAATTAATTGATACACGTACATTCAATTTAATTACATATAACAATTGATAAATAATTCATGAGTAATTCATACCTATCAATATCCATCCATGTGCCTTCACAATTTTTTCTAACATAATCCATGTCACTATCAGCTATAACTTCACCATCTTTACATTTTATCCCTTCAAAGTCTACAACACTTATAGATCTACATACTCAAAATTCACATGTATTACTATTTCTCAATCCATTTCGAGGGCTTGTGAGAACTACATACCAATGATTACGGTATGAGTTAAGTATATATAAAAATATAAAAATAATGTAAATGACAATAGTAATTATTAATTAGTTAATATATGCCCCTAAGGACATAACCATTAGTGAAGAGGTACTTTCCTAGGGTATATAAGCAATCCCTTGTCCTCATTGTAATCATATTACATCAATTCAATATACAATAATCAAAATAAGTTACTAGTCCTACTATGGATGTCTACATCTTTGAAGTATTTTAAATATTTCTTGAAAATAAAGGGACCCATATGAAATTATGGAAATATAGCCTACATTTGGAATTCCATAATGTAACAAATATGTAGTAACATCCCAATAAATCATAAACCTTAATAAACCTCACATTGTAATGTGATCCAATGATAATAAATTATATTCAACCATGGTCAACCATGACCAGGAATAATTAATCATTTTCATCCATGGTTTACCATGTAGTTAACAGAGGACACCCATGGTCAACCATAGTCAACCATTTCCATACATAGTTAACCATGACCAATCATATTTGGCTATGCTCAACATCATATTTCACATTCAACCATTATTTGGCCCCATAAACTATACTAGATCATAGTTAACAATGTACAACCTTGGGATATTATAATCAACCTTTCTCTATGAAACATTATTATATAATTTCATGGAGAACCATAGGTAACTATATTCATTCGTGTTCAACATGATCAAAAGTGGACATACATAGCTTACATGCTCAAAAATGTTCAAACATAGTCAACCATGGTCCACCATATTAGACATGGTTAACCATGCAACCTTGGTTAGCCATGGAAAAATGTTGCCATGCTTGGACAATAATAATCAACCACAAGTAGCCATAGATAGCTTAGTCAACCATTGTTGAGTGGATCCCCATGGGAAAATTATGGACCTTGGTCAACCATGGTCATACATAGCAAAAACCACATACATACCTTACATCTTCAAGATTGGTAGCTATAGACAACATGGTAAAGCATGGCCAAAAACATTGAATGATTATTCAACATAGTGAGCATGGTATACCATGGTTAGGGATTGAAAACCATGTAGAAACATGGTCGAGCATGATCAACTCCTTAACCATTTTTAAATTAACAACCATGATTTGACATTAGACATGGTCAACACTACTCAACATTATTAAAACCTAGGAAAAAATGATGAGACATCATCAACCATGTATAGTTATGGGAACTCATAATCCACCATAGTAAAGTGATAAACCATGACCTACCATTTTTTTGAAGGCTCAGCAACTCCCCTTCATATTTCTCAACAATGAATGGGCCCCATATAGAATTTTGGAAATATTAGCTTGCATTGCATTTGGTTTCTAATTATGAGTGATGTTTTGTTTATTTAATTTTCCATTTTTTATATTCTCATCATTTCACTCTCATATTTTTTATATTTCATTTTTGATATTAATTTTTTATATAAATTTTTCCTCATTTAGAATCCCGAATAGAAGTTATGGTCATTTATAGTTTTTATTTTTCAATGAGGTCGCTAATACAAAAAAGAATTTATGGGGCATGTTATTTACCTCCAAAAGTGTAATTGGAAGTGGTTTTAGCCTTAGGGGTGGTTTTTAAAACCCCCAAAAGAATCCCCTCTAAAAGTGAAACTTTTTAGGGGTATTTTTTTAAGCCATACAAACATCCCCCCATTAGACCTTGAAATTGTCATTCACTTCCATTACATTTTCACTTATGTTTCCATATTACCGCCTTCACTCCACCTCCATTTCATTACATTTACCTTACCATTACCACGATTGGGTTACATTTATGTTTTTCCAAACTTATTAATTCTTAGCATTTTTAAGTGAATTTGTGGTTAAAAAATTAGAAAATAATGTGCATATGCTTATACCTAACAAGTGGGATGAGATTGTTTCCATGTGTAGATCAAAAGGAAGCTTCTAAAATATTTTTATGTGGCCTACCAAAACCAAACTTGAATTTGAGTGCAGAAGATCATGGGATCATGAAAATATGTGTCTCATTTCCTTTTTTTTTGAAACTTCAAAAAGACATGTGTCTTATCATTTCCTATTTTGATTGTAACTCTAGAGATAGAGGAAGAGATTCATGGACTCTCATTAATGAGATAACTTCTCATATTTTTGTATAAATAAGGGAAGATTTCTCCTATTAAAAGTGGTGAAAAAAATAGGAGAATAAGAGAAGGGATTATAGAGTGTTTTGTAACAAGGCCTGAGATGGAATGGGATGTAGATTTGTGAGTTTATCAATAAAGAAGTTCAGTCATCAAATGTTGGTTTGATTGCACTTCTGGAGCTAAGGAGTTTTTACCAACTTGGTAGCAGAGGGCCCCTGCTGCCTAAGGAGGTTTTTATGCTTTCTAGCTAGGTTTACTTCAGTTTCTTTGTTTAGTATTTCTTTCTGCTTATGCTCAAATTTATTGTTTTCATAATTGACAATTGCTCTATCCAACTGAGTAAAAAATGTTTTTATATATTACCAAATCTTTACAACTGACTGGTTAGTGACTTATAGGTACAGTGATTGTTTAGATTTCATTTTTTGTCTTTCATATTTGACAATTTATGTGTCCAACTGAGTAAAAATTGTTTGTCTATGTTACGAAATCTTTACAATTGAATGGTTAGTGACTTATAGGTATAGTGCTTGTTTAGATTTCATTTTCTGTCTTTCATAGTTGATAATTGCTCTGTTCAACCAAGTAAAAGCCAGTTTTTCTATTTTCAAATCTTATATTAAAATGGTTAGTGACTTATAGAAACAGTAATTGTTTAGCACTTCATTCTCCCTGTCATTTGCTTACTAAAATTAAGAGAATAATGGATTTGTCTGAGAGCCATACCAAGGAGTGAAGACTTCAGGATTGGACGAGACTTGATAAGTTCGTTATTCACTTAATTAGTTGTAGTTAGAATATACTCATCCCATTGCAACTAATAATCTTTTTAAATGACATTCTAATTGAAACTGAATCTAAATATGATTTGCAAGAATGGCTAAATGATTAGATTCAATGCAATGTTTGAGTTATCAATTGTATTTCCTATTTTCATTTCTTAAATATAAATTGAGTTATAGATCCATGGATTAAGTTTACTTATTGAAACATTTTCTTTATCTTTTTAACTAGAACTAGACCTTAGAACTTTTCCATAAAACTCAGTTTTCTTTATAGGAAATTAACTCGTTTCATAACATTTCCTTTTCTTCCTTTTTCTTTAGACTTATTCTTATTTTTTGGCCTAGGATAGCACACTAAGGACTAAAAAGACAAAACCCCTAAGACAATGAGAAAAACACATACAACGAAGTAAGAAGTAGGTTTCTTAAGCACATATAGTGCACCACACCTCATCAGTTTACTAGCCTTAGTCGATAATTTATGTTTGCAATTTAGGACACTAAATTGACTAAACATTTTGGCACTGCTGTCAAGAATTATAGAGTGTTTTGTAACAAGGCTTGAGATGGAATGGGATGTAGATTTGTGAGTTTATCAATAAATAAGTTTAGTCATCAAATGTTGGTTTGATTTCACTTCTGGAGCTAAGGAGTTGTTACCAACTTGGTAGCAGATGGTCCCTACTGCCTAAGGATGTTTTTATGCTTTCTTGATAGGTTTACATCAGTTTCTTTGTTTAGTATTTCTTTATGCTTATGCTCAAGTTTACTGCTTTCATAATTGATAGTTATTGTGTCCAACTAAGTAAAAATTGTTTTTCTATATTACCAAATGTTTACAACTGAATGGTTAGTGACTTATAGGTACAGTGATTGTTTAGATTTCATTTTCTATATTTCATAATTGACAGTTGTTGTGTCCAACTGAGTAAAAATTGTTTGTCTATATTACAAAATCTTTACAACTGAATGGTTAGTGATTTATAGGTACAATGATTGTTTAGATTTTATTTTTTGTCTCTCATAGTTGAAAATTGATGTGTTCAACCAAGTAAAAGCCATTTTTTTCTATTTTCAAATGTTATATTAAAATAGTTAGTGACTTATAGAAACAATAATTTTTTAGCACTTCATTCTTCCTTTCATTTGCTTACTAAAATTAAGAGAATAATGGATTTTTCCAAGAGCCATACCAAGGAGTGAAGGCTTTAGGATTGGATGAGACTTGATAAGTTGGTTATTCACTTAATTAGTTGTAGTTAGAAGATCCTCATCCCATTGCAACTAATAATCTCTTTAAAGGATATTCTGATTGAAACTGAATGTGAATATGATTTGCAAGAATGGCTAAATGATTAGATTCAATGCAATGTTTGAGTTATCATTTGCATTTCATGTTTTCATTTCTTAAATCTCAATTGAGTTATAGATCCATGGATTAGGTTTACTTATTGAAACACTTGCTTTATATTTTTAACTAGAACTATACCTTAGAACTTGTCCATAAAACTATGTTTACTTTATAGGAAATTAACTAGTTTCATAACATTTCCTTTTCTTCCTTTTTCTTTATATTTATTCTCACTTTTAAGCCTAGGATAACACACTAAGGACAAAAAAGGAAAAACCCCTGAAACAATGAGAAAAACACATACAATGAAGTAAGGAGTAGGTTTCTTAAGCACACATAGTGCACTGTACTTCATTAGTTTACTAGCCCTGGTCGATAATTTATGTTAGTAATTTATGACACTAAATTGACTAAACATTTTGGCGTCGTTGCCAGGGAAGTGTAATTAGGAGACCTTATTTCTTACATCTACAATAAAAGTTGATAATTTCTCGAGTATGCTCTCCTCCACTTTATGTGATCTAGAGGATTAGAAAAGAAGGATTTTTATGTTTTAAAAAAAAAAAATGAAATAAATAATAAATTATGTTTTCATCATTTCATTTAATTTTACAATAAACTTAAAAAAAAAAAATGATGAAAAAATTTAATTTCAATAAATTGTTTTTTTTAATGAAATATATATATATATATATAATTTTGAAAATATAATATATATATATATATATATATATATATATATATATATATATATATATAATTTTGAAAATATAATATATATATATATATATATATAATTTTATTAACAAATCAATTAGAAATAAATAAATAAATATTGCGGCTCATGGAAATAAGACCCACGCATATGTGCGAGGCCTACCTTTGGCTTGGCCTTACGCATATATGCAGGCCTTCAATCCACACAAAGACCCATGCACTGCAATGATAAATAAAAGGTAACCTTCTCTTTTCCATATTCATTTTTCTTCAAGCAACAGTTATTAGAAAGTATTTTTAAAAATTGCAGACACAGACAATGGAGGTATATCACATCAGGAAACTGTTGATGAGGAGAAGATTAAAAATTGCTAATGAATAGAATATTACAAGTTCAATTGCAGGGACATACAATGAAAATGTATCAAATGAAGAAATTGCTATTGAAGAGAATATTGCAGAGTGTTGATGAAGAGAAGATTGTAGATTCCATTGTAGGTAATTGGAATGAGGGAGATCGATCTGAATTTCTCTATGAGAGACAAGCCATTACACTTCAAGACCTCCAAATAAAAAAAAATGAAGCCACATCAATTTTATTAATTTCCAGAAGAAAAAAATGTGTAATTGTTAAAAACATCCAATTTTAAAATGCATTTTCTGATCAAACCGAGGCGAAATAGAAAACACTAAAATATCGGTTTTTTCGGGAATGGGGTGAATTAGGTAATATTGTAAGAAATTTCTAAAATTCTCAACCATTTGGGAGAAATTCAGGGTTCTTCAAAGCACTAATTTGTAGTGTGCATGGGAGAAACCTTTTTTTTTATGTAAATAGTCACCATTTTATAAAATTCGATTTTGAGAAATAATCAAGGATATGATTTCCTTATCTGAAGAAGAATGTGGCAGAATCCATGTGTGGTGGCACATGATGAGTGACAAATGAATTATTTGAGGCAAAGGCATTATCACATGTGCATCAAATGCAAGTTGTATAAATTGAGAAGGATTGTGCCTCCACTCCATAGTTAGGAACCTGACTTTAGAAATTTCAAGATTTTTATTTTTGTCTTGCATGAAAGAGGCATTAGCATGACTTTGTTTCAAAAAGATTCATAAAGAAGATTATTTCATCCATGCTTTATTTCATTAAAAAAAAGAAAATAGTATTAAAATAAATAAATAAATGTTTATTTATTAATAATTTCTTTTTAATAAAGATTTTTTTTTAATAAAATCATTCAAAAAAATAATAAAAATAATAATAAATAATAAATAAATAAATAAAAGAATAATAATAAAAAAAATAAAATTATAATTTCTTCTTAATAATGGTGTGCATGACAATTAGAAGATTAATTAGATGATTTCTGAACATTTGGCATTAACATTGTTAATGTGTATTTTTCTATGAAGTTTTAGATTGCACGACACAATGAACCTTTGTGATGCCAACCGTTTTACTGAGCCCAGTGCATGAAATCATCGGACAACAGGTAGTTGATTTATTTTTCATGGTTATTCTTTAAAAATGAATTGTTATCGATATCATGAATTGGACCAAATATAGAAATTTTTGGTTTACCTTAATCTATTTCATTTGACATTTAATTTTTTCACAAGAATCGGAAAGAAATTAGCTACTTATTTTTTAACACACTTATGTTCTTTATGTCAAGTTTTTTTTTGCAAGTTTGAGATGATCTAATGATCATTGAAGGAAACTAATTAAGTGCACAATTGGTTTTCAAAGGGTTGATTTCATGAGAAACATAAGAACAAGCCCATATCAATATTCATCAACACCATTACTCTTCCTCCCTTTTGAATTGAAAATCCAACCAATAACTTCAAAGCAAGCCACAATTATTTTTCCCGGCAAGAGTTAGTTGTTCATTTTCCTTCATTCATATACACTTTCCATTAATTTTTGTCTACTCCACAAATAAAAGCAAGAAGCTCACCTACATGCTTATTTTCCATTCTCAAAATACATGCTTATTTTCCTATCTTTTTCATTTTGAAAACAAACCTTGCTTCAATGCAAATTATTGAGTCCATATTCCTTTGAGTCTAAGTTCCTTGCAAAAACACCTTCAGGCTTGCATGCATTAATGGCAAGTCTTCTTGTGGACAAACAATGGGAATACATTAATGTCTCTTGTTCATCGGATCTTCTAGGTACTCCACAACAACAAAATTATTCGTACCTAGCAAGATGTGTTTGGGCACCTTGACTCTCATTGCAATCAATGGTGGGAGTTCTCGTGTTGAATAGTGGCATCCATTAATGGCCACTAAGTCAACAATTTTCTGCTATGAACTTCAGCATCAGAAAGTCTATTCACATAGCAAGAATTGTGTCAATGAGTTTTAAAGACATGAAGACTATCATTTTCAGCATTTTGGAGAAAATGAAGAAAATATGTAGCTGGAGAATCAAATGACAGTAGTCGAATCGACACCATTTTGCAGCAAATTCAACAGTTTTAGTAGAAGCAATAAAAATGCATCTTTACTCTTTTCTTCGTAACTTGTAAAACCACTTGAAGAAGATTATGATCAAAATTTTGCAGCCACGACACATGCAACTCATCCATTTTCAAAGGGTAAGTTAAGGTAGGTCATTTTCTAACTTTTTACCATATAATTACTTGAAAATATAGAATCATAATTTTTGGAAAAAACATTTCTCTTCCTCATTTCATAAAATTGCCAATACCATCAGTTGGGGGGGGGGGGGGGGGGGAGGAGTACATTCATATTCATACTTTTCCATGTTCATATCAAATTTATAAACCCACATACTTCCAAAAGACATTAACTATTACATTATTATTATGAGCATACAATGGCTTTTCAAAGGTACTCAAAATATGATTGAATACAAACACAATCATGGTTGTCACACAAGAACCAACCATGATGCAATACAATAGAGATATAATTTGCAATAAAAAATAAAATTATCATTATGCAAAGATCAAAGGTCAAAATTGAATGGAACAAAAAAATATGGTTGTAACAGAAGAACCAACCATGTTGCAATTCAAGTAAAACACTTTGCAAAAGTATGAAGTTATCATATGATATCATGCAAAGTTAAGCCGAAGCTCAAGGATCAAAAAGAATTAATGTAATAGATTGCATGAGGATATGAAATAGCTTCAGTTGGGGGGTATGTTGGACCTTGAAATTGTGATTCACTTCCATTACATTTTCACTTATATTTCCATATTACCACCGTCACTCCACCTCCATTTCATTACATTTACCTTACCATTACCACTATTGGGTTACATTTATGTTTTTGCAAACTTTATTAATTATTAGCATTTTTAAGTGAATTTGTAGTTAAAAAATTAGAAACTAATGTTCGTATGCTTATACCTAACAAGTGGGATAAGATTGTTGCCATCTGTAGGTTAAAAGGAAGCTTCTAAAAGACCTTTATGTGGCCTAGCAAAACCAAATTCAAATTTGAGTGGAGAAGATCATGGGATCATGAGGATATGTGTCTCATTTCCTTTTTGTATTGAAAATCTAAAAAGACATGTGTCTTATCATTTCCTATTTTGATTGTAACTCTAAAGATAGAGGGAGAGATTCATGGAATCTCATTAATGAGATAACTTCTCATATTTTTGTATAAATAGGGGAAGCTTTCTCCTATCAAAAGAGGTGAAAAAAATAGGAGAAGAAGAGAAGGGGTTATAGAGTGTTTTGTAACAAGGCTTGAGAGGGAATGGGATGTATATTTTTGAGTTTATCAATCAAGAATTTCAATAATCAAATGATGGTTTGATTGCACTTCTGAAGCTAAGGAGTTTTTACCAGCTTGGTGTTGAAATTTGGTTACCGGAGAACAGGTGGTTCCCTAAGGCTTTGATCTTTGGCCTAGGGAAAAGTGTCCAAAAGAATTTAATTTTTCTCCTAAAGTGGCTTTATAAAGTTATAAAGAAAAATCTAATTTAAAAGTGACTTTAAGTGGAAAATTTACTAAAGTATAATTTTAAAGTGACTTTAATAAAGTTAATGTAAAATTAGAAAGGAAAAATGACTTTGGAAATAAATGACTAAGTGGGTCTTTAAAGTGGGGTGAATTAAAAAATAGAAAGTGAGATTTAAAAGAGAATTTAATCTCAGCTCTAGATCTAAAGATATTTCAGATATTGGATTTGGGGATAACCCAAAAGTCGCTTAGAGTTCTATTAAAGGAGGAAAAGGAGAGAAAATGTCATTCATTCATTAATTTTTTCATTAGCAGATTGAGAGAAGGAGAATGAGAAAGTTGAAGAGAAATTTCTGAGTAGTGAAAAGAAGGAGGGCAGTAGCACTAACTTTCAGCAAATCCATACAGTAGGGCAGAGCACGAAGTTCGAGGCAAGTGGGCACAAATTTCGAGGAGATAAAACTGCAGATTTCAAGGGAGGCCATACAGCCATTCCGACACTATTTTTTAGGTTGTTCGTATAGTTTTTAAGATTGCGATTTCTGCTGTAATTTTTATGTTTTGTGGGCACAGAAACTGAGGTGGAGTTTGGCGCGGTTTTTGAGATAAGTTCTGTTTCGAAGTTGCTGTAATGTTTTTTGCTGTGTAAATTTCTGCATCACTGTAAACGCAATATTTAGAAAATAAAGAGAATACTTCGAACTGGTTTCCCCCAAGAGTTGTAGGGGGTTTTTCCAGGGTCATGTTGACAAAAAATCACTATGTTAAAATGTTTTGTGTGGTTGTTTTAGTCTGCTGATTTTTATTTCTACAATTTCCAGCACTGTGAAAATTTTCTAGAATTTTTGTTTTCAGAAAATATTTATTTTCCAGCTTGTTGAAAGTAAGGCTATGGGAAAGGGCATTTAACTATTTGGAAAAATAAGGTGAAACTGAAAACCGGGGTGGGAAAATAGAAATGTCTACATGGTATCAGAGCTTGGGTGTTGAAAGTGCAGTTTGGGACAGCATAGAGAAAAATTACACGCTGCTGATTTTTCACTCAGAAAATTCTAGCAAGATGATTTTTCACACACTGAAATTTTATCTTTACTACAGTAGTGCTATTTTCAGTTTTTAGGACAACAAACATGTCATTGTGATTGAGGGTGGAAGATAGGTTGGATGGGCATAGTAATTACAGTGTTTGGAGAGAAAGAATGCAAAGCATCTTTGAGGAGGGAGAAGTCTGTGATATCATGGTTCATACCAAACAACAACCTGTTAATGTGCCTACTCATGCTTTTTAGTTGGAAACATTTAATAAAAATAATGAGAATGCAAAAAGGATGATTCTGGATGGTGTTAAAGACCATGTGATTCCTCATGTGAGAGGAAAGAGACATGCTCATGAGATGTGGTCTGCCTTGACCAATATCTACCAGAGTACCAATGAAAATAGAAAGATGGTACTAAGGAGAAGCTAATGACCGTTTATATGGGGAATAATGATAGTGCAACTGGTTATCTCACAAAGATAACTAATGTGAGAGATGCATTGGTAGCAGTTGGAGAGGTCATTCCAAACACTGAGTTGGTGCAAATTGCAGTGAATGGCCTTCCTACTTCATGGTTGAATTTTGTTTATGGGGTTTGTGCACGTGAGACCCTTCCCCCATGGGAGAGGTTTTGGGATGATTTCATTTAGACAGAGATCAGGAAGAGTCAGCTTGGGGCAGCCAAGCCAGTTGAGCAGGATGAGGATGTAGCATTGTTGGCCAGAGGCAAGAGAGGTGTTAGTATGAATCTTTCGTCGAAAAATACCACTTTAGCTATGCATAAAAGATAGCCCTAACATCGATTATGGCTGCCAATATCTTTAATTCTACAGTTAGTTGATCCAAATAATGCCTCACAAATCCAGATCTAAGCATAAAAAACATTAAGTAGTAAAAGTAAAATGAGGCTCCATCCATCCAATAGACAAGACAAGAACAATGTATTTGAAAGAATTTTTTATATTAAAAGGGGGCACCTGAGAGGAAAACAAGAAAGGAGTTTCTGATTCTCCTCAATGGAATGGATTCTTGAAAGTCCTCATCATTTTAGATCTAAAATTTCTCTCTCTTGTTGGTGTAGAAAACCCAGACAAACATAGAATTCAAAGGGAGCTCACAAGGCAGAAATGGAGAATGTGACCAAGAGTATAGATCTAGGATGATGTAATGCAATGAAAGGTGACTAATGAATGGGAAAAAACCTTCTATTTATAATAAAATATTAGGGCGGTCTAGAACTTGGTGCATGAATAAAATATTATTAATCAAATTCTAAAACCACCTTTTAGGAATATTTTATTATATTTGTTGGAGGGAAAAATATTTTTGGCTTGGGTCAATTCCTTTATTTATAAATAATAAATAAAGAAATTATTTATTTATTATTTTAAGGAAATGGTGGGAATATAATTAAATAAATAATGATTTATTTAATTATTTATAAATGATTTAGTCAAATTTAACTAGGAATATTATTTAAATAAGGATTTAAATAACTTATTCCTAGGAAATAATCAAACAATTAAGGATTTATTTAATTGATTTCCTTGTTTTGGGTTAAATATGACCCAGAAATATAAACAAATATAGATTTTTTTATTATTTCCTTTTGGGGTTTCTTGTTTAGACCATAAATAACTTAATAAAGGTGTTTTACTAAGTTATTTCACATAGTGAAAGCAATTTTACTTAGGGTAAAGTTGGTCTTACATGGTGTACTTGGGTTCATCAAATGATAATAGGTTAGATGACCAAAAAATGTTGTAAGAGATTTCCCCCCAACGTACGAGTGTTAGGAGCAAATCGTATGACCGAAGTACATTGTAAGAACTCAATCACTAGACATCAAGAGGGAAGTCAGAGAGAGAAATGTAAGGTAGTCTAATGTGCTAAACGACTAGACCCTGAGGAGACAGGACTTACAGGTGTAACAAGTCTCTAATTTATGAAGTGGTACCTGTGCTAAAGGCGGCGGGGGAGGCATACCTATGCCTACCGAGACAAAGTACAAAAGAATAGTATGTCTAGTAAACAAGGAACCAAACTATAAAGTACATGCTGGCATAAATACGAGCCAGAAAGATAGAATGATGAATCCCACATACATGTTGTGCCTGGAATAACAGTCAGGACTTATAAAATAATATTTTAGTGCATGAGATACAAATACAACCCAAATTCCCCCTATACGCGGGGAAGGGCTCGCAAAATTTGACAAATACATGCAAATCGAAAAGGTGCTACAAGTGGCTAAGGTCGACATCATCAAATGGAAGGAGCTGCATCAAAGGCTAAAATGAAGAAGTCATCCGGGCATATGGGAGGATACCTGCAGGGCCACCCCCTCATGAGGGTTGAGACATCCCACACACACCTGGGAATCACCAATAGCTGTTGCTGCATCATAGGACTATCAAGTATACAGATCACGATCATGCTGAAAGGTGCTCCAACCAAGGTACACTGCCCTCTAGACCTGGCTTCTGGAGTAAATGAGATGATGTCGACAGAAGGAGGTCCACCATAGGTGAGTCAATAAGGGATCCTGAACTAAGGCATGAGAGAAAATAGTAGAGCGACTAACAGACAGACACTAATGATGATGATGAAATGGGTGATATTGAGTAGCGGATGGACGACTTCCCCTGTTAGAGCATAAAAGGCATGAATGGCTTGGCAGTGACTGATACAATATCATGAAGGATAGGTGAGAATGGTACTAAAGGCCATAATGTGCAACACGAGAGAGGGACCAAGCAATGAAGGATGGAGGACTATAGCGGGATACAAAGGAACTCGAGATAGACTCCATGACTGCGATGATGACTCAAATCAGATGCTCTAAACAAGGGCGACTCGATGGTGCTGCCACACAGTAAAGGTCCAATGGGGGACCATAAAAACATGAGTACGATAGGGTATCTCATGACGAAAATCAACATGAACAAGGACAAGTAAGGAGGCAAAGTGGTGCCCCAAGTACAAGTGTTATAAGTGAGGAAATTCGATTTGGAGGAGAGGTGAATAGACCCTTCATGGAAAAAATGTGTCCTAGTGAAGTATGAAAATATGAAAAACTAACAGATACCCATTTGAGTGCTCAGTGAGAGATTTCCAATGGTGTAGACGGTGTGTCAAATGGGGCTATGGTTTGGTCGCAGCAGGTGAAGGAAAAAGTAGGGGTTTTTCTTCTAATAAGGCATTTTCCCTCCAAATTCATTCATTTGCTTGTGTAGCTGTGGTGAATGTGGAGAGGAGAGAAGGCCCTAAATCTTGCGGTGATCGTAGCAGACAAACCAACCGTTGGAATCGAGATCCGTCAATTACAGGTAAGAGGCCTAATCCTACTCTTTTTTTTTTATGGATTAAAAGTTCAGATTAGGATCCGAAATCTCAGTAACAGCCCCTACCTCATCATTATGGCTGGGTCTCACTTTTTGGGGAAAAAACTACGACCTCGGACATAGGTTTGGGGCTGAAAAGTGTGATATGTCCTAGGATTTGGCCAAAAAGTGTGACCTGTCAGATGGAGGTGGGTTTAGTGCTGTTATGGGATGAGAGTTAGTTTTTGTGTAATTGAATGTAGTTTTACTTATCTATAGACTGACAAAGATGATGGTTTTGTACAGATATGGTATATATACAAATCAAGTGGAGAGAGAGAGACCTAGGTACATTACGGATGGAAATCCAAGCGGATCAAGGTGTCTGTCGTGCATTGGCTAGGTTTGGGGTTTTGAAATTTGTGGAGAACCCTTTGATGAGGGCTGGGGAGCACTTGTTGGCCCAGATTGTTAGTTATTGGGATCCATACCATGAGTTTTTTATAGTGCAGGGGCACAGGATTGACCTAACATTCCATGATTTGTATTTCCTGACTAGTCTCCCACCATTAGGGATGGTGGGAAAGGCACAGCCAGTGTTATCGCGGGGGCGTAACATCATGGAGTTCATAGAGTGACATTGTCAACCAGGTTTCCGAGTCAAAGGGACTCGGATATCGATTGGGGATCTAGAGAGGTTGGAGACCCGGACAATGGCGGTAGCAGTGTTGTAGATGATGATTATAAAAAGTGTGTTGAGTGGGACCTACTATGGGTGGGCCCAGATGGTGTTGGTGTCATTGAAACGACAGCTACCACTGTGTAAGCGGCAAGTGAACCATGATTGTGCTTATGGGATGGTATTGTGCTCCTTCATTTTTTAGAAGATCCTGACCTTGAGACCCCATGTACATCTACCTGATGGGGGTCTAAGAGAACCCGAGATGCATCGGTGGGGACGACTGCTGTGTAGGGGAGCGGGAGGGGTGATCAGACAGGTGTTCCAACCAGATTTATTCGCCCATTCTGATCAATTGCCATTGTACATAGACGACTATCCCTATAGTGGGATGAATTATTGGGGAGATATGGACTTGCCGCTTCCACCTGGTTGAGTATGGGGGCCTAATGGTAAGTGACAAGTAACTAATCTGTTATGTGCATGTTAAAGTTTGTGAATAGTATTTATGGTACTGATCCTTATACTTTTTGGAATGTAGATATAGCTCTAGTGAAACCGGCCAGATATATGGGACGAACTGCAGCAGTCGGAACTACATGTGCTAGTGGATTGAGGATGGCACAGAACAAGGATATGGCCGCACTTTTGGAGGACATTCTTCGTAGATGTGAGGGGCTACTGACCAGTATGTCGGAGTGGGGTTGGCAGGATTTAGACAACCAATACATAGAGCTATGTATTGGGCTACCCTCGGAATGGCAAGGTATCATGTGATGCATGGTGATGGTTGGTCAGACTATGCATGATCTATGAGCTGCGGGAGCTGAGCCATTGGCTCGAGATCCTCCAAAGAGTGATTAGATGTAGGGCAGGTGGTGCCCCCCTGTGTGTATGTAGGGGCAAGTGGTGCCCCCCAGTTTTTTGAGTTTTGTTTTTTGTAACATGCTATGGGCATGCCATATGTTTAAGATTATATGGACTCTAAAAACATGTTATATGATATATATTATGTATATGCATTGTGTTGATGATTTTGAAATTTTATTGTCTTGTGTGTGATAAATGCCAGTCTAGAACATGATTTGCAATTCTATCTACATAGTGATTTTGACTTCTAGGTACATGGTTGAAAGTAATGAATCTAAAGTCACGTATCAAAATTTTCACTCGTAAATATTGTCTAAACAAGATAGGTTTATGTACATGATAGACACCATTGAGTTGTAAGACAAGAAGCAGGGAATCTAAACGAACGTGCAGATGGAGGATGCGATGAGAGAGGGCATCGGCTAAGAGGCCACGTACTGCAGCATATTCGGCCTGATTATTGGTGGCATTACCAATGTAGACCCCATTTGAAAGAATGAGGGTATGCAAGGAGGTAAAGATGGCCCATGTAGCCGAAGCGAGATTCCGGGAATAGCGACTAGCCAATATAATGTGTGGATGAGAGGTCCGTCGGAATAGTGTCACAAGACAAGAAATGGGAGGAAGGAGAATAATGAGGGCATCGTGAGTATAGGGTAGACATCGAATGACAACTATGGGAGGGAGTAGTCTGGGTAGGATGGCTAGGATTCATAGATCGACTAGAGAGTGATGAATGAGAAATATGGGTGGAAAAGTGGGAGCTCAGGCTGTGAAGGACATCATAGATACGAATGGTATCATCCTAGTTATGGGAGGAAAGGGGAAGGTCGAGAAAACCACATGACGCTGCAAACCTACCTAAATCATCAGCATCGGAAGAAAGGCGCACATATTGATTGTCACGGGGGATGACAGAAGAACGAGTAAAAAGATGGTCAAAGCATATAGAGCCCAAGAATGTTGTTGAAGGGTAATCAAGAAAAATAGATGGAGTGGATTCAAAGGGAATGTACTCCGAGGGTCATGCGGATGATGATAGGTATAGGAGGGGGGCAGCAAGTTCCGACATCTCAACATTAGGGGGAGGAATTTCAATGGTAGCGGGGGGATCGTTGACTAAGCCTGACACATACTGAGCAAGGATGGGAGAGGCGGATTGATTTTTTTCAACCTCGTATTCACGAATGACCTCTAAAGAGGCTCGGTAATGTGTGAGGTGAGGAAAATGGTGAGAATAATGGCGATGGACACCACACAGAGCACAGGGTTTGTTGGTGTGAAGAGTCTTTGGGTTCTTGGTTGTGGACAAGGAAGAAACAAAGGTTTGAGGGACCGGAGATTCAGGGAACGCAACTTTAACCATGGGTTTGATACGGGTAAATTCAGGACAAGTATGGGTGGCATGACCGACACCATCACACAAGGCACAAGGCTTGGTGGGTGGAGGAGGGGTAGGGTCAGGCGGGGTGGCCTTGTCTTTGGATGCCCCCTTGCGAGCTTTTCTTTTCTTTCCCGTAGCTGTCACAATAGGAGAAGGGTCCTATTGAGGTGCGGATGGTACTGTAGTGATGGAATAAGCTAAGGGAACTGGTTGAACTGGTGTCAAAGCAGGGTATGGTTTGGGGTGACCTAGTGGGGTAGCGGCTGGAGGGTCAAGGTACCAGACGGGAATTCCCAGTGTAAAATTAGGGAGGGAAAGGGTGGCCATGATGGGTAACGAATAGACTAAGGGAGGGGGAGTGAGGAAAGGTATCTGACCAGTGGGGTAATGGCTAGGAGGGATGGCGCCAAGATGGTTAAGACTTGGGGGAACTGACCCAGGAGGGAAGAAGGGCTCATGGGTACCAGCTGTAGGGGAAGGGCCAGAAGGAAGAGTTCCAATTAGCAGTGGCGAAGGGCTAGGGGCAGGTTGTGGGGGGTGAGGTTGAGGTTACTGACTAGCCGAAGCGGGCCGCGTGAGGTCGGCCCGAGACGATTGCATCATGTAAACATTCATTGAGTTGGGATAAGAGAAAAGAGGAGGAGGAAGACCAGGGAAGGTTCCAAGCAAGGAGGAGTATTTGTAGATGCCGCGGGAGACACTGGTCAAAGAATCAATGGTTGGCTTATTGGCTATAGAAGAGATGATCGACTCAGGGGAGGTCTAATATTTTGGCTCATGATACGTCAACTGGTCAATTGTGACTATCTTTCCATTATGAGGAAAAAACATCTTGCGATGAACCGTGGATGGGACAACAGACATGGCATAAGTGAAGCTATGCCCCAAAAGAATGTTGTAATCAAGTGGGGTGTCGATTACTTCAATGTCAACGCAAACCGTCTTGCCTGCAAGAGTGATAGGACAATTACGGAAGAGGCTAATGGGTTGGGTGGCCTGGCCATCCCATGCATGGAGGGTGATGGTGGAAGGGACCAGCTCAGGAGATCTGAGTTGTTTCCAAACAAAATTAGACATGACATAGGTAGATGCCCCCTCAATAATACACCGAGCGACGTTAGCATTCTGGATTTTGACTAGGATTTGGAAAGCGACGGAAGTAGGAAGGGGAGGATGATCTGACTGAAGGGCGTCAAAAACAATCAATTGGTCATCAGAAGGATTTACAGCACCCATGGTAGATATTAGAGCCTTCTTTTGAGAAGGACACAACTGGAGGAGTTCCAGTGTTGAAATGACAGCAGGGGACTGCACCAAATCATCTACTACACTATACAAATGGGCAGCTTGACCAGAAGCAAAATTTCGGCGTAATGGGCCCTTAGGAACCTTTATAGGGACCTCAAATTTGGGTTGGGGGATCTACAAAGGACCATTTGGTGTTGAAAGAGGCTCTGTAAGACCTGAAGATGTGGACTCGGGGATAGACGGAGCGGGAGGCGTGGAGTATTGACGAGACCGAGTTTGACGGTTAAGGTCGACGGTGAGAGGTTGGTCAGAGGCCATCATGAGAATCTGGTAATTGGAGGAACCAAAAGGGGAATATTGAGTGGTTACTAGGGCATGAGGTGGTTGAGTGGCCATGAATCCTTGTTGACGGAAAGGATCGGTAAACACAATGGGTTGAGAAGTAGCAGTATTGGGAGGGATAGTAGGAGAGGAATGTTGTCCCCGCACGGTGGCCTGAGACTCCCACATCTACCGCATCTGTGGTAATAGCGAAAAATCGTGAGTGTAATGACCATAAACACCACAACATGAACAGGGCTTATTGGTGCGAAGAGGCCTGTCTGACTTGGGCTAAGAGGCATGTGGCTGGTTAGCAGTGTTAGAATCAATACTTGGAGGATTGGGTCCACGATTACCTGAGGAAGATTGATTTCCTTTCCTCATTCTTTGAGAAGGAAGAGAGTTAGTCGCGCCCTACTGTGCAAATACTTTCTCTAGAGGGCAGAGTAAGTGTGGTTGCGGGAGTTGATAAGGCAAGGGGGTGAGAGGTCCAAATGCGGGAGGTCCTGGGACACTAGGCTATGGGTAAGGATGAGGGTTAGGATGGGCAACATTGAGGTAAGCAGGAGGGAGGGAAAAAGGAGGAGGCATGCCATATCTTGGATACATGCTATGTGGAGGGGGGAAAGTGCTGGAGGTGCTGGCCCCTCTCGGAGGGATACCATAGCCCATAGGAGTTTGAGTGTAGGTATGTGAAAGAGCTCCAACGATACCATCGGCAAAGTGAGATGTCCCCGGGGCATTAGTGCCACTAGGTTTGGGGAGGTTAGGAAGGACGGTATAAAAATAACCAGATTGAGCATAGATAAGGTCATATTTCAAGGCTATTTGGAGGGCGACTTCCTCGGTTTGAGGGAAGTGGGATGCGACATCTTTTCCAATGGGAGGTAGGAGAGAGCAAAGGAACTAGTCCATATAAACCCGATCTTCGAAGGGGGGAGCTCGACATAAGCTTCGTCTTCGCCGCCATTCGTGGAGATGAGCGGAAAGGCGGGTCAAAGAGGATTGATGGAAAGAAGTCAAAAGTTCTGTACCAATGTCATATTGGAGAGGGAGCTGGAAATAAGATAAAAAGGCTTGGGCAATGTTCAGAAAGGTGGTACGGGAAGAGGTGGCCTGATCAACATACCATTTAGAAACCTTGCTGGTAAGCGTGCGTTGGAACAATCGAAGACGAATGGAATCATCAGTAATGGAATTGGGTGAACACCACATATGGAAATATCGGATATGGTTGGAGGGATCTTCACTAGCAAGGCCTTCAAACTTGGGAATCTTAGAGGGGAGCTTCATTATCATAGTAGGCCAACTAACATCATGGTGGATAGGATCATTAATCAACTGATTGAAATCGGGGACACTGAGACCGGCCATATAAGGGAGCAAAGGGACAGTTGAGGTAGTTCCCATAGTGGTTCCACTGGAAACAGACCTAGTAGTATAACTTGGGTTACTACTAGTGCTAGGCCCTGAACTAGACATGGTGAAGGTGATAGGGGGAGAAACAGGAGTAGGGGGAGAACCCGAACAATTAGAAGAAGAGTCGGAGTGCGGACTCGGGAGAGGAATTACTCGATGACGATGGGAAGGAGGAAGTCGACCAACTGGAAACTAAGGGTGAAGGCCAAGAAGTCTCCGGGATAAATGCCTTGGAGGCGCAATGATGATAGGAAGAAGAAAAACTGACAAGGGAAGGGAGGTGCAAAATCAAGTGAGGTTAATGTCGAAACAAGGGCAGAGAGGTGTAGTGTCAATTGATTTTAATGTCTTTGCTAGGCAGTGTTAACGAGGCTCTTCTTCACTTAGGGTTAGTGTGTGTCATGTGTTAATTTTAATTTTTAAACCCAAACATTTTGAGAGTAAAAGAAAATTTTTCTTGTGTAACTGAAAGTAAATCTATAGAGAACAGTATATAAGACTTAAATAATAGAAAATTAATAGCTAATCAATGCATCGATCTAACCCAAGAAGGTGGGTCTCTCAAAACTAGTCTAAAAGAGGGAAAAAATCAAAACATACTAAAAATAAGGCTAACAAATCTAAGGTCGAGAGGGACAGGGATCTAAAGGGGAAATCTGCTGAAAAGAGGTGCAAAAAATAGCAAAGAGGTAGAGGCAAGGTTGCTGTAAAAAAATGGGGTAATCAGCTAAAGGTAGGAGGGACAAGGAGGTGGTCCTATAGGTAAACCCAAAAAACCTATATGAGGTGATTTGAAAGGGATAAGAGCTGATCTAAAGCGATCTGAAAATGAGGTATCAGATCTAAAAGGAAGAAGGCTGAAACTCTGAAAATTCAGACGTCTGAAACAGCTAAAACTAGCCCACAAAAAGTGGAGGGTAATAAAGCCCTAAGGGGGAATATTTCCACTTAGTTGAGTGAAAAATATTAGAAATAGGTCTAAACGGGCAGAGAAGGAGGCTGGAAAATGCTGACAGAGGCTTCAGACTTACCCAGAAAAATTGCTGCAAAATTGCAGAAAAAAGTGCAGGTCACAGGTTCTAACCTATTTTCAGTCCAGGTCGTCGTTTTGGGGCAGAAAAGTGTGTCCTCCAGTCCAGGTCGCATTTTTTGGGTTGATAAGTGTGACCTATAGATCCGGGTCTCTTGGTGGCAGATTTCAGAAAAAGTTGTCGTCTGAGCTGCGGCTGAGGTCTGTCACCTGTGCAATAGGGCCAAAAACACACATAAGTTAAAAATTTGGATGTTTGAGGGTTTTAGAGGTTAAAAAAACCATAAAAAATAGGAAAAACAAAAAACTGAAGAGAAACCCTAGGGTCTGAAATAGCTGGATATGCAGGAATATATAAAACGACAGCGGTCGCAAAATAAAACCCGTGTGGAGTCGCCAATTGTTAGTATGAATATTTTGTTGAAAAATACCACTTTAGCTACGCATAAAAAATAGCCCTAACATTGATTATGGCTGCTAATATCTTTAAGTCTGTGGTCAGTTGATCCAAATAATGCTGCACAAATCCAGATCTAAGCATAAAAGACATTAAACAGTAAAAGTAAAATGAGGCTCCATGCATCCAATAGACAAGACAAGAAAAATGTATTTGAAATATTTTTTTATATTAAAACGGGGCACCTCAGAGGAAAACAAGAAAGGATTTTCCGATTATCCTCAATGGGATGGGTTCTTGAAATTCCTCAGCATTTCAGATCTAAAATTTCTCTCTCTTGTTGGTGTAGAAAACCTAGACAAACATAGAACTCAAAGGGAGCTCGCAAGGCATAAATGGAGAATGTGACCAAGAGTATAGATCTAGGGTGATCTAATGCAATTAAAGGTGACTAATGAATGGGAAAACCCTTATATTATAACAAAATATTAGGGCGGTCTAGGACTTGGTGCATGAATAAAATATTATTAATCAAATTCTAGAACCACCTTTTAGGAATATTTTATTATATTTGTTGAAGCGAAAAATATTTTTGACTTGGTTCAATTCCTTTATTTATAAATAATAAATAAATAAGTGATTTATTTATTATTTTAAGGAAATTGTGGGAAAATAATTAAATAAATAATGATTTATTTAATTATTTATAAATGATTTAGTCAAATTTAACTAGGAATATTATTTAAATAAGGATTTAAATAACTTATTCCTAGGAAATAATCAAATAAATAAGGATTTATTTAATTGATTTCCTTGTTTTTGGTTAAATATGACCTAGAAATGTAAACAAATATAGATTTTTTATTATTTCCTTTTGGGGTTTCCTATTTAGACCATAAACAACTTAATAAAGGTGTTTTACTAAGTTATTTCACATAGTGAAAGCAATTTTACTTAGGGTAAAATTGATCTTACATGGTGTACTTGGGTTCATCTAATGATAATAGGTTAGATGACCAAAAAATGGTGTAAGAGGAGGCAAAGGCAAGAAGCATGCTTGCACAAGTGGAGGTGGGGGAAATGGAAAAGGTAAAGGTAAATAGGAGAACACACAGAAGGACTACTCCAAAGTGAAGTGTTGGAATTGTGAGAAGATGGGACACTATGCACTTGTGTGTCCGGAGAAGAATAAGAAGGGGAAGAACCAGAACATGGAAGCATCAGTATATATTGAGGAATTTTCAGATAGATTTGACCAAGAGTTTGGGTTCAGTGCTTGTGAGTCTACTAGTGCAGGATCACCTGCTACGGAGGTTCAGAGGGAGCATGCATTTCCCTCAAATAACGAAGCATATTTGGGTATCTGGTATGTGGACAGTGGGGCTTCACATCATATGACAGGAGTCTGTGAGTACTTCTCAAAGATTTCAGAGAGTGGCACTAATATAGAGGTAGTACTCAGTCATGACAGTGTTGTTAGAGTTGTTAGTGTGGGGACACCGACATTTGATAGGGAACCCAAACCTCCCTTGAAGGTATCAGATGTTTTATATGTGCCAGGGATTAGGAAGAACCTCATATCCATCTTATAAATTGAGGACAGAGGGTATGAGATATTGTTCAGGAGAGGACAGGTTTTGATATATCCCAAGGGTACTTCAGCTGAGTCAGCTAGAGTCATAGGTGTATGCCATGAAAAGGTGTACAAGTTTGCATTTTAGCCCCTTATGGCATTGAGTAGTAGCACTGACAGTAGAGCTAGTAGTTCTAAGCTGTGTGAGATTTCACACCGTAGGATGGGGTACATTTATCATGGAGCCTTGAGGATATTGCGAGAGATCACTACAAGTGTGCCTAAATTCAGTACTGATCAAATTGATACATGCAGAGGATGTGTGATGGGAAAGTTTTCCAAATCCCCTTTTCCCAGTAGTGACAACAGAGTGACTCGGATACTTGATTTGATTCATTCTGATGTGAGCAGTCGGATGTTTCATGTTCCCTTGAGTGGATATGAGTATTATGTGTTATTCATTGATGATCACTCCACGAGGACCTGGATTTATTTCTTGAAGACCAAGAGTGAGATCTTCAAGTGGTTTCAAGAGTTTAGAGCTCTTTTGGAGACACAGACAGGTCGGAATATCATGTTCTTGAGGTTGGAAAATGGAGGTGAGTACACCGTTGGAGAGTTTGTTGAGTATTGTGCGGAGGCAAGAATTAGGACGGAGTTCAAATTTCCTTACAACCCCCAGCAAAATGAGGTTGCGGAGAGGAAGAATAGATCCATCATTGGGGTTTCCAAAGCCATGCTACATGATCAGGGGTTACCTTTTTTTTTGTGGGCAGAGGCCTGCAATACTATTGTATACTTGCAGAAGAGGAGTCTACATCGTGCCTTGGGGCATGTGACTCCAGAGGAGGATTTTTCTGGGAAGAATCTTGATGTTGGTCACTTCAGTATCTTTCGATGTATTGCATACTCCTACATACCCAAGGAGAACAGGACCAAGGGAGAGCCCACTGCAGAGAAGGGTATGTTTGTGGGCTATAGTGAGACCTCGAAAGCATTTCGAGTCTATATTCCTACTTCGAGGAAAGTTGTTATTGGGCGGGATGTGACATTCGAGGAAGACTGGGCTTTCAGGAGGTCACGGGAGTTAGAGTATCTGGATTAGCCATACCCTCAGCAGCAGTTGAGTCAGTCACATAGATCCAGTGAATAGGGATCAGGAGGATCTGGAGGCACATCTATGAAGATGTTTGGTTTGTGAGTGAGCAGTGGCTCACAAAGTCAAAGGGTTGGTGCTTCCAACAACATGAAAAGTAGTCCACAAAGTAGTTCACTAGGGATTCCACTGATGGACATTTCACATAGTACTTCAGTGTCTAAAGGTTTAGGTTCAGGCAGGAGGAGAGAAAACAAAAAGTCAAGAGTTCAGACTTCTAATGAGGAGGAGGAGTTTCTTTCTCCAGTGGGAGAGGTGTGCTCAGGGAAGAGGAATCCCAAGTGGCTTTAGGATACCTTGAGAGAGGCCACATTTGTTGCTGCACCTAACAGGCCGGTTAGAGAGAGAAGACCACCTGAGAGGTTTTGTATCTATATGGAAATGGTTTCCAACATCATTGACTCTGAGCCTTCTAGCTATGAGGAGACAGCTAGCCAGTAGGTCTGGAGAGAGGCCATGTAGGAGGAATATTATTCTATCATGAAGAATGATTTTTGGGAGGTGGTGCCAAGGCCTAAGGGAAAATCCATGGTGACTTCAAGATGGCTTTAAAAGGTAAAGCATGCTACAGATGGAAACATTGAGAAATTCAAAGCGAGGCTTGTGGCTAGAGGGTTCTCCAAGGTAGAGGGAGTAGATTATGAGGAGACCTTTGCTCCCGTGGCTCGATATACTTCGATTCGCTCCATTATATCGATAGCAGTAGAGATGGGTTGGAAGATCCATCATGCGGGTGTGAATACCACATTTCTTAATGGCTTCATACACGAGGAGGTGTACATTGAGCAGCCACAGGGATTTTAGGTGCATGGGAAGGAGTCCCATGTGTACAAACTGAAAAAGGCCCTTTATGGCCTGAAGCAAGCTCCCAGATCTTAGTACTCCAGGATAGATACATACTTGCAGGAGATGGGTTTCACAAAGAGTGAGGCAGATCTGAACTTATACTTCATTTTGATAGGTAATGAGCCTCTCATTCTAGTGTTGTATGTGGATGACCTAGTCATTACAGGTGCATAGAGACTCATAGAGCACTGTAAGAGAGATCTTGCATTAGAATTTGAGATGAACGACATCAGCTTGATGCATTACTTTTTGGGTTTGGAGGTGTGGCAGGAGGAGGGGCATTTCTTCCTGGGGTAGGGGAAGTATATTGTGGACATCCTTGGGATATTCCACATGGAGGACTGTAGACCCATGTTGACACTGATGATCACCAACTAGAAGAAGCTTCATGCTTCGGATTCCGAGTTGGTGGATCCCACATTTTATAGGTAGCTGATTGGTTCCTTGATGTATTTGGTCAACACCAGACCAGATATATGTTTTGCAATCAACACGATGTGTCAGTTTATTTGTGATCCTAGGAAGGTTCACTGGATTGTTGCAAAACACATTTTGTGATACTTGCAGGGGACAGTGGAGTATGGTCTGGATTATAGGCAGGGGGATGGAGTGAGATTGGCAGGTTACATTGATTTTGATTGGGCAGGTTGTGGTTCTGATAAGAAGAGCACTTAAGGGTGTTTTTTTGGGTTGGGTTCGGTAGTGGTGTCGTGGTTCAACTTGAAGTAGCAGTTAGTAGCATTGAGTTCAGCAGAAGTAGAGTATATGGCAGCCAGTCTAGCTATTTGTGTGGCCGTCTGGCTTCGCAAGATGTTGTTTGGCTTATTTGGTTAGCTGTTGAGACCTTCAGTGATTTACTGTGATAATCAGAGTTGCATTAAAATCACGAAGAATCTAGTATTTCATGATTGGTCAAATAATATCAGCAAAAGATATCACTTCATGAGAGAGTATGTGCAGAAGGGAGCTGTGAAGCTTGAATATATTTCCACTGATGAGCAGGTTGCAGATATTCTTACAAAAGCCTTACCATGGGGCAAGCATGTCTACTTCAGAGATAATATGGGTGTGGTGAGGAAAACCTTCCTTGGTAAGAGGGAGTGTTGAAATTTTGTTACCAGAGGACAGGTGGTTCCCTAAGGCTTTGATCTTTGGCTTAGGGAAAAGTGTCCAAAAGAATTTAATTTTTCTCCTGAAGTGTCTTTATAAAGTTATAAAGTAAAATATAATTTAAAAGAGACTTTAAGTGAAAAAGTTACTAAAGTCTAATTTTAAAATGACTTTAATAAAGTTAATGTAAAATTAGAAAGGAAAAGTGACTTTGGAAATAAATGACTAAATGGGTATTTATTAAAGTGGGGTGAATTAAGAAATAGAAAGTGAGATTTAAAAGAGCATTTAATCTGAACCCTAGATCTAAAGCTATTTCGGCCATTGGATTTGGGGATAACCCACAAGTCACTTAGAGTTCTATTAAAGGAGGAAAATGAGAGAAAAGGTCATTCATTCATTAATTATTTCATGAGTAGATTGAGAGAAGGAGAAGGAGAAAGCTGAAGAGAATTTTTTGAGCAGTGAGAAGAAGAAGGGCATCAACACTAACTTTCAGCAAATTCGTACAGCAGGGCATAGCACGAAGTTTGAGGCAAGTGGGCACAAATTTCGAGGAGAGAAAACTGCAAATTTCGAGGGAGGCCATATAGCCATTCCAACACTATTTTCAAGGTTGTTAATATAGTTTTGAAGGCCATAATTTCTATTCTAAGTTTTCTATTTTGTGGGCACAAAAACCAAGGTGGAGTTTGGCATGGTTTTTGAGATAAGTTCTATTTCAAAGTTGCTGCAATTTTTTTTCTCTACATCACTGTAAAAGAAATATTCAAAAAATAAAGAGAAGCTTTCGAACTAGTTTTCCCCAAGAGTTGTAGGGGGTTTTTCCAGGGTCATGTCGACCAAAAGTAACTATGTTAAAATGTTTTGTGTGGCTTTTTTAGTATTCTGATTTTATTTCTGCAATTTCTAGCATTGTGAAAATTTTCCAGAATTTGTGTTTTCAAAAAATATTTATTTTCGAGCTTCTTGAATGTAAGGCTATGGGAAAGGGCATTTAACTATTTGGAGAAATAAGGTGAAACTAAAAACCGTGGTGGGAAAATAGAAATTTCTACACTTGGTAGCAGAGGACCCCTACTTCCTAAGGAGGCTTTTATGCTTTCTTGCTAGGTTTACTTTAGTTTCTTTGTTTAGTATTTCTTTCTGCTTATGCTCAAGCTTACTGCTTTCATAATTGACAATTGTTGTGTCCAACTGAGTAAAAATTGTTTTTCTATATTACCAAATCTTTACAACTGAATTGTTAGTGACTTATAGGTACATTAATTTTTTAGATTTCATTTTATGTCTTTTATAATTGACAATTGTTGTGTCCAACTGAGTAAAAATTGTTTGTCTATATTAACAAATCTTTACAACTGAATGGTTAGTGACTTATAGGTACAATGATTGTTTAGATTTCATTTTTTGTCTTTCGTAGTTGACAATTTCTGTGTTCAACCAAGTAAAAGCTATCTTTTTCTATTTTAAAATCTTATATTAAAATGGTTAGTGACTTATAGAAACAATAATTGTTTAGCACTTCATTCTTCCTGTCATTTGCTTACTACAATTAAGAGAATAATGGATTTATTCAAGAGCCATGCAAAGGAGTGAACGCTTCAAGATTGGATGAGACTTGATAAGTTGGTTATTCACTTAATTAGTTGTAGTTAGAATATCCTCATCCCATTTCAACTAATAATCTCTTTAAAGGACATTCTAATTGAAACTGAATTTGAATATGATTTGGAAGAATGGCTAAATGATTAGATTCAATGCAATGTTTGAGTTATCAATTGCATTTCCTATTTTCATTTTTTAAATCTCAATTGAGTTATAGATCCACGGATTAGGTTTAATTATTGAAACACTTGCTTTATCTTTTTAACTAGAACTAGATCTTAGAACTTGTCCATAAAATTCTATTTTCTTTATAGGAAATTAACTAGTTTCATAACATTTTCTTTTCTTCCTTTTTCTTTAGATTTATTCTCACTTTTTAGCCTAGGATAGCACACTAAGGAATAAAAATACAAAATGCCTAAAAAAATGAGAAAAACAAATACAACTAAGTAAGGAGTAGGTTTCTTAAGCACATATAGTGCACCACACTTCATGGGTTTACTAGCCCTGGTCGATAATTTATGTTAGCAATTTAGGACACTAAATTGACTAAACACCACCAATAATGGATTTTTCAGGGTAGCTCCAACAAACCATTTACAACCACTACCAAAGGACACTTTTGGAGGAGATTTGGAACCCCCCCTCAAAAGTGACTTTTGGGGGAATTTTTTAACCCCAGCCACAAAAATAACATCCGCTCTAAGAGTAAATAATTTTAGGGGTGGTTCTTCAAGCGATATGAGAAACCTCCGAAAGTAACTTTACAAGCGTGAGGAGCCCCCATTTTACCAACTTTAGAGGGGGATTTAGAACCCATCTAGCACCAACATTTGGGGGAATTTGGAGGACTATTTTGGGGGTGTTAATAGCCCCCTTTTGGCTAGGGGAATAATAACTTTTGGGGGCATTAGTAGCTTTGGTGGTAGTAGTTCCTAGGCACATTAGGATCCCCCTCATAGCAACTTAGTGGGGGGATTTAGAACCCACTTTATAGCAATTATCAATTGTAGCAACTTACATGGAAGTTAGAACCATAAACCTAGTTGTATTAGCTTTGAGAGGTGGTTTAGAATCCGTAATTGAATCTAAGTAGGGTGGTTTAGAACACCTAACATCCCCCCCCCTTAGAAACTTATGAAGGCCATTTAGGAACCCACTTTGTGTAGACTATAATGTGTTTTAGAAAACCCTCATAAAAACCTACAAGGGAGGTTTAAAACCCCCTAGTGTCATAATATTTGGGTGGTTAAACAAGCCTCTAATAATTTTTATTTCATAACATATATCAATAAAAGAATTTCTAATATATTGTAAATATTTGAAAATATTTTTCCAAGTAAAAATAAATCATTCTATTCAAGTAAAATGGTAATCACTTTCATAATGAGATTATGCACTTATAAAGAGCCAATTAATATGTATAATTTCATCTCTTCAAAAACCCTAATATCAACTAGCTATCAACATACATAAAATATCTCTCACAAAATGATGAAAACAAAAACAATGATGGAGCGTTGAGAAAACAATTTACATTTAAGATAGCATTATAACAAAAAATAAAACAAAAAGATACTCTAAGAAATCATTACCATAATCACAACAAAATATAAGTTATGGGAGTGGCTTCCTTAATATATATTAAAATTTGAAGTTAATGGAGATAGACTTTGGAAATATTCAAAATTTGTCCCCAAAAATTTCAATATGTTCATTTCCATAAATGTTAACAATGGCATTTAAGTAAAAAATACAAGAAATTACTTGATACTTCCAAATTCCATTTCCTTACATATAATAATGGATAAATAGATAATGAATTGTATTTATCTATCACATCTAACCTTGTGTGTTCAAAATCTTGTTTAACATAATCCATGTCACCATCACCTATAACTTCATCATCTTTCCATTTAAGCCATTCAAAGTGTAAAACACTTATAATTGGCATATTCCAAACCAATTATTCTCTATAGGATCTTGTACATATCATATTTGTTTACTTTTTAATGCTAGAATACATGTATGGCCTTGCACTTTGTTATTATTTAAGAATCTCTTTAGATTTACCATTGTGAATCAAATTTCATTAACTTTCATTCCATTCTTCTTGTGTACATTTGAAAAAGGAATACTTCTCAAAATGGTAGTCTAACATCAATATTTATTGGGTCACTCCATAATATGTTGTAGTTTGACATATAGGATTTTTGTCTTTTTCACTTGATCTCATTAATGCTTATGCCTCTATGCACAAACCATTATTTTGGGTGGCTCAAATATTAAGCTTTTAATATGAAATCTACACCCATTGTTTTGGTAGTCCTCATACTCAGTTGCATATTTCCTTGGGACATGCCCTAACCATTAAAGATTATTGAAGATATTTTCTTTTCCTTTCACCTATAAATTGTGAAATATCATTGGAAAACCATGAAATTTAAAACTACATAAAAATAATATTAGTTTGATACCTCATAGTAGCCTTGTAAAACTGATTTTAAATAATCATAATATAATTAAAAAAAAATAGATCATTACATGTTTCCTAAACCAATAAGTAAATTTTTGGTTGTAGTGAATTTGTAACAAGGTTTCATCTTTTCGGGCACCCATGTCTAAGTTGATAATTTCACTTAAGTGCATCTTAATTTCCAATAATTTCAATAACCTTCTTTTTCAAGCTATTTAAATAAATATTTAAATAAAATTCCTTTTTCAAGATATTTACATATACATAAATTTCTTCTAAAATAAAAGTTTAGCACTCTATCACTTAGGTCAGCCATATAATTTAACACTTCATCAATTAGTTCCTTTGACATAGTTTTTTTTTTCATTAAGTAGATAAAAGGGAATGGTGTGATGTTGCGCAATTATTGCTAAAGCCAAATTAAAATATAATCAGATTTGTCTCTCAACAAATTCCAAATTTCGAATATTTGCTAAGTGCAATGGCCCAAAAGCTGATTTTGAATCCTGACACATTAGCTTATGCACTTGAATCCTTTCTAGATCATATTTGGACAGAAAAATGTGTGAATATAATGTATATGAAATATTCAGCTGAGGGTCGCTATTCCAATTAGAAACTGTGAAAAACAAACTGCAATAAACTTAAGTGTAGTTGACAGGCCTGTTAGCCTAACGTGTGAGGAAAAAAAGTAGAGAAGCCAAATAGGAAGTAAGTTGATGGCTAAGTATATAAAGTACACTACAAAAATGAACAAGTGATATTTTATGTGGTCAAACTCAAGCATCATAGTATTCTTTTGCATGTCTTTTGGAAATCAAAACCCTTAAGAAATAATCTTCCAAATAAAAAAGTTAGGTGAACTGGAAAATGAACAACACCTAAAAACTTAAAATGAATGAGATTTTATTTTATTGTAACATTTCATTATTTATTAAAACTATAATATGACAGATATGTTACACAAGATATACTAAGTAATAGATATACATCTCAATAAAGTTTATAGAAACACCAACTAAAATTAAAGATAAAATTAATGAAATTTTATTTATTTCAAAGCTTCATTACTTTTATATATATATATATATATATATATATATATATATATATATATATATATAAATATAAATATAAATATAAATATAAATATAAATATAAAGTAATCAATATCTTAAAAATATAAATATATATATAAATATGGAATTGGATTTTTGCATTTTTTAACTCATGTTTGGTTATATATAATACTTTATTTTACATATTGCGACATCTATGTAAAAATAATTAACCATATCTCTTTCACGAATATTCTTAAGCAGGAAGATAATGAATAGAAGGAGATCAATTATTCTTATTTGACGTATATATACACAATAAATTTCTATTTTTAATAAAGATGAAGAAGTATTGTCAAGACTTTATAACTATTAGAGACACAGTAAATGGTTTATGAAATGTATTTCATCAATGTGAAATGAGTGAATAGCATTACTAAAATCTTTATTTTATTTATTTATTTATTTATTTTTTTTAATTTTTTTTTGCCTATATGAATCTCATTTTCAAAGAATTAAAGAAGAAATGATGATAAGAGTAAATGATATTTTTTTTCTTTTCCCAATTTTTTTTTTAAAAGTTAAGTTTCCAATTATTGAAGGGATAAAATTATTTGAAATAAATTAAATAATTATTTAATTTTTTTTTTTTTTAAAGTAAGGTGAAAGAGAAAGGTTGGGATTATAAATTAAGGTTAATTTATTGTTATTATTAGTTACTTTAGTATTACAATTATTTGTGTATTATCCCTACCATAATATTTTTATACAAAACTTATTTTTTACATATACACATATCTCTATATATAGTGCATTCAAATCACAAAACATCATGTCTATTTTGTTACCTCCTTTGTTGATGAATCAAATTATAGGAACCAACTCTCCACAATGCTTCCTCAAACTCCCCATAAAAAAAATTCTTCCAACTTTAACATGTATATATCCATTAGTATAGATTTTTAGGTTAGGCTAGAAACCATTAAAACCACAAATAACTGTGTGCATGAAAATATAAGAACATATCATTTATCTAATAAATCTTAACCTTCATATATTGGTGTTACTCCATATTTTCCATTATGTAAATGCCTATTAATTATGACTCCTCAATACCTTAATTTACTTTGCATTACTTTTGACAACTTTATACCAAATTGAAGACCTGAATCCTCATCCTTGAAAAATAATCAAATACCTTCTAATTGGCCCTTATCGCGACCCTCCCTTCTACAACATGAGGAGATGAAATTTCATAGTTGATAGCTAATACACCAGCCTAGATCCATCTTAACTCTGGATCTCTCAAGCGCCGAGAGGGATCAAATCCCTCAAGGTGAAAACCTCTTTTTTCAGTGCAAAACTTGAGGAAAGGTTTGCACCTCAGATATTTGATCCCTTTGGGGTGATTTATAGATCCGAAGTTAAGATGGATATAGGGCGGTGTTAGATGGACAAATTCCTCTTGCGGACAAGAGTGATCTCCCTAGTATCCTAAGTATATCTATAAACAAACAAAGAGATGTAGACAATTTCCTCTAGATTATTTTTCTTAAGAATTATTAATTAACTATGGAGACATACTCCTACCTGAAGTCCAACACTTGCTCAGTCTTCAATCGAGTTGTTCCAGAAGATATCCATCTATCATATAAGATCTGCAATCAAATACAAGAAAACAAGATCAAAATAATTTGCAAAATATGATAATTCAAAAGAAATAATCTATCTTAGTGATTAAGGAATATAGGAATTAAATCATTCAAAATATAGATGAACAATTCAATGAGAAAATAGAATCCATTTGTATTAAATTTGAATATAAAATAAGAAACCTTACAACCTTGATGCCTAGATGTTTGTACAGATTCTTCTGGGGTCCCGAATTGTCATTTTCCTCAGTTTGAAAAGACTCCAACTCTCTGAATGGGAATAAAAATATGGCTATGAGTATTTAATCTCACTCATGTCAATGATGCCAAAGATGGAGAGTATATTTTCTTCAGAAATTCACCTCAAAACTACCAAGTTCTAAGTACCCTTGAGACTAAAACTTGGTCTCAATTTATAGTAGAAGGGAGGTAGTTTCAGCTCCAAAAATGAGGGAATAAATCCTTCTCATCATGGGATTTCAGCTCCAAAAACAAAGGGATAGCTCCATCTATGAAGGGATAAAGGTTCATGAATGGAAGGGGCGAAGCTCGATTAGATAGCGCTTCTAGAAGGCCCCAGCTAGGAGAATATTCAACCAACTGGGCTTCTATAACTTACTTTTATTTTTATTTTACCTTTTATGAAGGTTCGCAGTTTTAATGAGTAGAACGTGCGGGATGTGCCATAGGTTTTATAGCAATAAACCATGGTACCGCAGGAAATGACTAGGAAAAATGCAGAGTTAGGCTTTTTAGGATTTTTAAGAGCGTTTCTCCAGTTCCAAGACTTGATTTAGGAACTTTATGATTTTATACCTCTAAGGGAGCAATAAATAGGTAATTATACACCAATATAGACAAATAAATGTCATGGTGAAAAATTTTAGTGTAACAGATTGCCCCCTAAAGTGTGAAATGTGAAGAGCTTTTTGAAGAATTCTGAAGAGTGAAGTGCTTTATCATTCCGAGGATCGGGCTGTTGGCACATCGGTTGAAAATTGGAAAAACAATTGATGCAAGCATATATATATATAAATATATATATATATATTACACACACACACACACACATATATATATATCATCGCTGAGGTAGGCATTCCCATACTCAGATCAAAACTAACTACATGTTCTGATACATAAATGATTTTTAGAATTACATAAAGTAGTAGATACAACATGGACGCAGCCATCTGTCATGAGTAGTATAATGTATGATGAAAAACCAAAACTCCTCATAGCGTGGATGGTGGAAACTAAATCCACGTTCTTGATTTCCGCTTCTTGAACTAGTATGATTCTATCCATGCGATTGATTGTGTCGAAGTCAAACATGGTAGAAACCACTTGATTATGAGTCAATGATGTGAACTGTTAACAAGTGTGAAAGAAACCACCAATAATGATAATGGATCTCAAATTACTCAGTACAATCTATGAAATGCGAATTTGTAATCTAAAGTCAAACATTTCACTGAATCATTTGATCAAAGGTCAATGATGCAACCTATCATCGAAGGCAAGAAACCTGCGATTAGAGCATGTAGATCCCAAGGTACTGATAGGATTATAGATCAAATTTCTAGATAATGAGATCTCGTCGATAGAAAGTGACCCGTCGTAGGAAAGCCCACGACCCGAAACCATTAGATCATGTTTTGAAGAAATATATTGCAAGGGCTGACTCAAGGATGGTCAACACAAATGGAGACAAATGTTTGTAATGAATGGTTTATTAAATTTATCACTTGAACACATAATGAAACTGCAGATGGTTTTGTGACGATTGACCTGAAGCTAATACCCAGAAACCGGCTAAAGACTTTCAATGTGCTTTGATTAATTGTTTGGCCAAAGGATTTTCCCAACCCAGATATGGATGTGATAAAGTGTCATGTTCAAGAGTGGTATACTTCTTTTTGAAACAAAGTGTGACAACTAGATTCATTTTCTCTCTTTTCTCCCACCATTTTTCGCAAGTACCTCTTTATTTTTGACAATCTTGAGGAGGATAACATTTTCTTGTAATGTGATCACGAGCTCAATTCCAAGTTAAAAAAAATGCTCAAAAATGGAACTGCTCAGAACTGGTTGCAACCTAAACAGATGGAAAGCCCTCATTGTTGCGATTCTGGCACCATGAATGACACTCAAATCCGACGTCATATGTGAAAGTTATGCAGGTTTGAAGTCTCCACTATCCTTCAAAAATCTAGTTGACGAAAGTTGACTTTTGACTTTGGAAATATTAAAAAAATGAAATTCCAAAGAATATTTCAATAATATTCCTTTGAATATTCCCTAGAATATTCCAACTAGATGATTCATTGATGGACAAGTGGAAATTTACGGTTGGTTGCTTGGTTGGTTGACTTTTATTTGGGATGACCAATCACGAGCTGCCACGTGGTAGGCTCAGAGGTTGCCACATGACCCTAAGTTCAAAGGAATGGTGTATGCTAAAAATTTTGGAGGTCTTTAAGTCTTGAACCCCCGACCTCATGACCAACAATGAGAGTGCTTTACCATTGGGCCACATGAATAGTTCTTAATATACATGGAAAAGACTTTCTATTTATCATTTAAATTGCAATGCGACAGAAAAGATTAAGGGCTAGCCCGACCCCATAATACCCAACCACCCGTGACCTGAGGGCTTATAAAATGGCGGTTAATGGTCCAAATAATAGTAATATGTAGCCATGCAGTTTTAAAATTTAATGCAATGGTTACAAAAAATTGGTTATGAAATGCGTTTTCACTGTTGGTTTGGGTGGAGAGGTCATATGCCCGTCCCCACATCACATTTAATTTAACTATGACTATCACCACTGTTAGCCACCTATAATAATTGTTATACCAAAAGGTGCCTAAGAATTTTTGAGCATCCAAGGAACAAATTTTATCACTAAAAAATGTTGGCTCTTAGAGACTCCTTATAGGCCTCATGCCTCTGTCCAAAATACTCATTGATGTTCCCATTAATTCTGTTGATTTCATGTAAGAAACTGCTGAAAGAAACCATCATTTTTCCCCCTTCTCCCACTCATAACTAACCTTCATTTGCTTCCCCTTTCCTCCATATTATTTCCTCTACTTTTCATAATTTTCTCCTTCCATTCATGAAAATCCTCCTTTCATGGTTTAAAACTTCTTTTTGAACTGTGCCGAGACCCCCAAATCCATTTAAAACCTTGAAATTTTTTCATAAAAAACAAGTTTTATTACTATGGACCTAAGCCCCTTGGGCTAAGTCCTAACCACTTCCCAACACATGCCCATGCGTCAAAACCAAATGCCAAAGCCTTTCGGCGCTAATCGCATCACACAGATTCAAAGTGCGCAAGTATTTTGCCATCATTCAAAATTTATGATGCGATAGCCTTTTTGTGTTTAAAATCCCAAATCGCATCGCAAAAACTCAGCGCATCATTTGTTTTGATGTCCTCCGAAGTTCCGATTGCGATTAAAACCTATCCTCCAATCGCATCATTATTTTATACATATCCTGTGGGCCCGCCTTGGTGCTTAAAACCTTATAATATTTCTTCCCTGATCACCCTTTTCCTTTATAAAGTCGGAAAACCCACCTTTCCAAAGTTTTAACTTAAAAAATCTAAGTCACATATTGAAATATTTCAATGGGTTGATTAAAAAGACCCGATCGCACAATCGCAATTAGAGAATTCACAATGGGTTGATCAGAGAGACCAGCATCCAAAGTTCCGATGCGACTGGGTCTTGCGTATTATAAACCCCACCCCTTTTGTTTTCTTTCCATATAAATTTTCCCCGGGACCAAGTGTTAAGGATCCCAGGTGCTAATCGCATCACAAATATTTCAAATGGGTTGATTGAAAGACCCGGTCCAAACTCCGATTGTGATTGGCCCTTGTTTCAAATATGCCTCAGGCATATTATCCTCGATATAATTAAAGGCCCCGCAGTCGGGCGCCTATTCATTCTATGCACTTTTTCCGCCCCCGAAGAGGAAAAAACCTTTGTTTTGTTTCAAACCTTTGTTTTTTCATATATTACAAAGTTTTTCTCCCGGTTCATCTCTGTCATTGATCGACAGCCGATAAAATGGCCAACGCTCCATCGCATCGGCGATTTCAATCGCATCGCAAATTTTAATCGCACGCATTTTGTTTTCCCCTCCGATTGCAACTCCCCGATGCATTATCCACTGTTGATCTGATCCTCAGTTCCAACGGTCATCGTCTAATCGCTTCTGCCCTCCCAATCGCGCAATCGCATCGGAGATTTCTCAACGTACCCTTTTCCACCTCCCGCTGATTACGATTCCCCGATTAGATCTGGACCATCCACGTGTCCCGATCCAATGGCTACGCTCCTCTCCCACCTTCTGAATCAGTTTAACCTATTTTTGCAGGATTTCTTAACTATTTTTGTGTTTTGCAGATGTTTTTATGATTTCCCACTGTTTAACGAAGAAGGGCTGAAGGTCGGGAAAGACATTTTCCACACCTTTGAACTATTAAAGGGAACCATTCCGCCGGGCTCTATTTTCATTGTTCGTCGATGCTCTATGGGGAATTGATGCCTTTAAAAGCCCTGCACGGCTCTGCACATTGACAAGACACTGAATTTTAAACGCAATTTAAAAGAGTATCAGTTTTGAAGACACAGCACAGAAGAACATAATATTGAAGAAAAATATGGGAATTACGGCTAAGAATGCTTATCAAAAGCCTAATTCCCAGAGTTAAAACATAGTCCAGAGAAATTACAAGTGCTTGACAGGCAGAAAATACTGCCACCGCTGCATTTTATGGCGAATTTATTCCTCAGCTATCGCATAGCCACCTGTTGCCTCAAACCTTTCAAACAGAGGCCGAAGTTATTGCTTAAAGAAATATCTACCTCCAGCACTACCAAGAAGTTCATTCTTCCACAGGAAAATAATGCAACAAATATCTGCAAAATTACTCCACATTATGTAGAGCCTCAAAGTATACAGAGAAACACAGAGAAACACCTGTTAAATTCTTCATCGAGCCATTAATATTAATTCTTCATCGAGCCATGAAACGGCTAAGAATGCTTATCCATGAGCTTGGCTGTTGGTGAAGTATTCTGAGTTGTTTTATGTTTTTTCCCCTATTTTCATTATGTTCCATGATTTCTTACTACAGTAGGCTGAAAGTTTTAGGCTAATAAATGACTCTTGGAAGCACCTTAGACCTACTCACCCTTCACTATTTAATGTTTTCCGCTGCTGAAGTAGTTTAGAGGATTTAATATTTCTCTTTTGTCTTCATGCTTGTTTATTTCCTTAATAGTTTGAACAGTTGGTTTCAGCATGATTTATGGTTCTCCCTACTTATCTGCTGCCACTTAAAAACTATTATTGAAGTCTCCCTTTGAATTTATTTTCTTACAGTGAGTCAGAGAGGTCTGTTTTGATCTCGCCCTTTGTTCTCACTTAAACAGTTGGCTTAAAGGTCGTTATAATTATGATCATAGATGTTTTTAGGTGTTCCCTCTTCTATGACTATGATTATCAGTAAATCTTATATGTTTTCTAAATTCCTTCAGAATAAAATCTTTGAGGAAATAGGGTGTTCCCCGAATCTTAGATTTTACTTTGAAAGTTGTTTTGAAATCATTGTTTTCTTAAAGGTGTGATTTGTAGAATTTATGGTTAGTCGTGTCTATCAAAGAACCCTTTATTGTTTCAAATTATGCTTTCAAATTCCCTTTGTTGAGAATTCAATTTCTCTTTCTAAATCATTAATGTTCATCCCATTCCAAAAACAAAATGATCCTGTGGCCAAGTTAGATTTGCCCTTTGATATCCCATATCCTTTGATAAGTGTGTTATGACCTTTTCTAACTCCATTTCCCAATGAAACAGATATTTTGTTGTCCTATATATCTTTCCTAGGCCCTTCATGTTTTGCTGTATCATTCCAACCAAAAAATCAAACAAATAAACACCTGCACTTAATAACTAATCTAACATCAATACTCGAAGCACACAAGATAAAATTTTGCAAACAAAAATTTGAGAGATCCCTCTCTGAGAATAGGAGGAGTAGATCCTGTAACTCTAAATATTGGTTTTGATGTTTCCTTGCCTTTTGATTTTCCAAACTATCAAAACACAGGACACCAACATAATGGTGATCACGGTGGGACTCTGAGTAAAATCTGTAAAACAAAACACTCACTGTATAAGTATTGCATAAGTAACATTTTTGAAGCACTACCAAGCAATGGCAATCATGATAGGATCTTTTGAATCAGTGACAAACTAAGTAACCCTTAGGATTCCCGTTAAACCTTATCAAACCTTGAAGGAACCAGTTACCAAGCCATAAGAGCAACTCTGTTTGTTTGAACACCTTAGCTAAGTGCGAAATCAGACCTAGAACACTCTATTAACCTATAAGACCAAAATAACTCAGAAAAACCCAGAAAACACTTCATTTTGGCTTCATAATAAACTTGGTGGTGGACCATAAAACCTTTTACCTCCAAAAGAGCTAAAAATTTCCACCTGGCGACTCTACAATCCTAAAAACAGACCTTAAGACTCCACTAGTAAGATCCCAAGTATTTATAAACATCATACAAATTCGGTTAGGAGACTTTAATATTAAGGTTTCCTTCTTCTAAAAAGATCAGTTAGCCTCTTAAAGATTGTCATATTTGGTTAAACTTTTCTTTTAAACTAGGTATGAGAAACATAGCATAGTGGCTCCTAGAAAGATTCATACTAGAGCCCACCCTGACCCAAACCCACCGGAAGTAGTTGAAAACCCTGAAAGTATACTTAGGGATTCCCCTAAGATTAAATTTTCAACTATTTTCAGACCACCCTTGAGAGCAAATTCAGTCCCTGAAAATCTTGTAGCTCTACACCAATCACAAGTCGACTTAAGGAATCATTTTAGAACTAGTTCGCTTGATGATATAATTCAGATAGACTCTGAGTCTTCACTTTCATCCCCAGAACAAAGTTAACAACCTGTTAGTAGAGAAACCGCACCACCTGATTTACATTTCCTTCTAAATTTAAGTGTCTCTCATCCAAGGTCAGCTCAAAAATCTATCCTCGGTACATCCACTGTCCAAACCACTCCACTTCAACCCACTCCCCCTCTTGTGAATCCACCCCCACCACATATCATGGAAGCATGGTATGCTCCCTTAGTCCTTCCTATGCCACTAATCAATCTTCCACAGGACTATCAATCCAAAATTCCATTGTATGATGCTAACAATGCTACAACTGCATCACAACATGTAGATAAAATGAATGACTATGATAGAAATTAAATTGATGATGATTCTGTCAAGCTTAGGTTATTTGCTCAGAGCTTAGGGGGAGAAGTAAGAAAATGGTTTAAAGGTTTAGCCCCTAATAGCATTAATGATCTCCAAGGATTTCACCAAACATTCTTAAACAAATGGGAAGTGAATAAGAATCCTCTCCAAGTCCTTTTAGTTTACAAAAATCTCCATAGAAACCCTGGGGAAAGCGTGCAAGCTTATTGCACTAGATTTAATAGTGTGTATAATGCCCTTTCCCCAGAACTAAAACCTCCACAGGGCTCAGCTTTAAACAAGTTCCCTGAAGGGTTTGACTCTGACATGACCTATTAGCTAAGAGAGAGAGAGATTTTACAACTCTTGAAGATATGCAAAGGGGTGCTCTTTCTGTGGAAGTCAACTTAATGGAGAAGAGAGCAAGAATGAAAACTGAGAAGAGAGTGTCTTTTAGAGAAGAGTCCACTCCTTCTACTTCAAGCTCAAAAATGGAGAGGATTTTGGAACAAATGATGAAGGAGATGAGCATAATTAAGAAAGCATAAGCAAATAAAAATAAAACTTCTCCTTGAGATAGAAATCATAATTATAGAAGAGAAAACAATTAAGACAAACAGAATGAAAGTGACCAACAGATTAGACCTCCCTTCCAACAAAATTACGTAGATCAATATGAGGAAGATAAGGAGTTGGAAAGGTTTGAAGGAGCTCATGTAAACTTGATTGGATCAGACAGTGGGGATGATGTTTTCCTGACGGAGGAAGAACAAGTTTTCTTCTCTGATCAAAGTACAAACACCCATAAATATTCTGATGACTATAGATTGGTGTTAGAAAATGCAATCATGGAGGTATATAAATAGTATGACCTTAGGAGCAAGGGAAGTATAGATAATTCGAAAGATAACAACACTAGCACTGCTATCAAGAAAAACGCAAAAAAGCAGCCCAAGAGGACAGTAGAAAAACCAACATTTCGGCCAAAAAACCAGACTTAAACAAAGACAAAAGTGTCCAACCAAATGTTGAACAGAGTACTCCTAGCACTTCATCTAGTGGTACTAATAAAACTATCCCAATTACCATTCCAAACAAGATTCAGCAAATCAATGTTTCTGAAAAGAATTCAATTGAAAAAACAGATGTAAATACAAACAAGTCAATTATTCCTTTCAGCCTTGAGGGAGAAATTGCCAAAATAAAAATCACCATCCCCCTAGCTGAACTAGTAACCCAAGAGGTGTACAAAAACCAATTTTTGAAATCTTTGAGCTTAGGAAGTGATACAGACACTTTAAACTCGACAGATGACAAACCTGAGTTGTTTTTTGGTCCAGAAGTGGAAGGAAAATATCAAGAAGGGGTTGTCCCTCCCTTCTATGTTAGCTTGAACATACATGAGAAAATATTACACAATTCCATGTTAGATTCGGGAGCTTCGTACAATCTGATGCCCAAGGTGGTAATGGAGAGCTTAGGATTAGAGATTACTAAACCATACAAATATTTGTATTCTTTCGACTCAAGCTGAGTCAAATGTTTGGGTTTAATCAAAGATTTTTGTGTTACTTTAGCTCAAATTCCTGCTAAGAGTCTAGTTATGGATATAGTTGTACCTGACATTCCCCCTAAGTATGGCATGCTCTTATCAAGATCTTTGGGAGCCAAACTTCAAGGAAGCCTTCAAATGGACATGTCTTATGCCACCATCCCTATTTTTAACCAAAACAGGAGGCTATACAGGGAATCTCACATGAAGTACATGGTGAGCAACATAGACAAACTGAACAACTCTCCAATCTACTCCATTCAGTCAATTTTAGATTCCTTTATTTTATGTAACGAAGATAAAATTACTCAACAAGATAAAGAGAACATAGACCCAATCAGTTCACCAGAATAATCCAATCTTCCCCTCAATCAAATTCGAACCACTACCAATCAACAGTGACAAGAAAATGAAAATAGGAATGAAATACTTTGGACGATAAACTTTGACGGATCTTGTAATAAGACAAGTGCATGGGCAGGTGTGTGGATTCAAAATACAAATCAGAGTTTTTCATATAAATTGGATTTCCCATGCACTAAAAATATCGCCGAGTATGAAGCACTTCTCCTAGGCTTACAATTACTTAAACAGCTACAAGCCTAGAAGATATCAATATTAGGAGATTCTGAACTTATCATAAAACAAATCAAAGGAGAATACTTAGCGAGAAATCCGAGGCTTAAGGAATATCAGAACACTACCCTCGATTTATTGAAAACCTTTGAAAAATACAAACTTATTTTCATTCCTAGAGCGTTTAATCATTTGGCAAATGAACTCGCTTTCAATGCCAGTAACTGTCAAACACCTAAAATAAATGAACAGCTTACCGTAAAAGTAAAACACAGGCCTGTTGTACCTGATAATGAAGATCACTGGTAGGTGTTTGACGCTAACAAACACATAGATGATTTCTTGAAATCAGAAAATGATTTTAGTATACCAATATCAGAAACTAGCCATAAGGAAAATTGTTTATATATCGAAGAAATCCCAGAATCTGAAATAACAGACTCTGCTGATATAAATCATTACGAGAGTCTGTTTGAAGCAGGTTTAATTGATGACATGGACCAAAAAGACCTGGAAGTTTTAGAATGTAAGAACGGTTCAATTCCAAGATGTCTCTCACCTTTAGAACACATTTTCGACTTTATGATGTAGCCAAAGAACCAAAAATGGAGCCTGTAGAAACAAATGTAGAAGAACACAACATAGGTTCCCTAACAGAACCCAAAATGATTAAATTGTCCAGCACTCTTTCAACTCATATGAAATCTCGATACATTGACCTTTTTAAGGAGTTTAAAGATGTTTTTTCTGGGCTTACATAGATCTGAGATCTTATGATACTAGCATCATTCAGCACAAGATTCCCCTGAAGTAAAATCAAAAGCCCTTCAAACAAAAACTAAGGAGAATACACCAACTTTTATTACCATTAGTTAAAGCTGAAATTGAAAAGATGCATGATGCTAGAATTATAGTACCTATTAGGTTTTCAGAATGGGTATCAAACTTAGTTTCTCTTAGGAAAAAGATAGGGGAGATCAGGCTCTGTATTGACTTTAGAAAGTTAAACAAAGCATCCCTAAAAGACAACTACCCTTTGCCTAAGATGGATCATATACTTTAGAAGGTAGTTGGTTCTAAAAGGATATCGCTCTTAGATGGGTTCTCATGTTACAACCAGGTGTTAGTGCTCCCAAGTGATCAAATCACAACTAATTTTACCACACCTTGGGGCACCTTTATGTATGTTAAAATGCCTTTTGGGTTAATGAATGCAGGGGCCAATTTTCAAAGGGCCATGGACATATCCTTTTCTGAAGATATTGGCTATTTCATAATTATTTACCTTGATGACATAACCGTTTTTTCAAAAACTGATTAAGAACATCTGATTCACTTAAGAAACGTTTTTGAGAAATGTAGGAAATTTGGCTTGTCCTTGAATCCCAAGAAAACACTTTTTGGTCTCCAAGAAGGTAAACTTCTTGGCCACATAATTTCGAAAGAGGGAATCAAAATAGACCCTACAAGGATAGATGGAATATTGCAGATCAGTCATCCAAAAAGCCTCAAAGAATTACAATCCTTCATTGAAAAGATTAATTTTCTAAGGAGATTCATCCCCAACCTTGTCGAGCTATTAAAAAACATTACAAACATGCTTAAAAAATATGTGGGTGTAAAATGGACTTTACCCGCTAAACAATCGTTCGAACTGGTCAAAGAAGCTCTTACCCAAACACCAGTCCTGATTAGTTCGGATTTTACCAAAGATTTTTACATCTTTTCCTATGCATCTGAACATACAATAGCTGCAGTTTTACTTCAAAAGAACGATTTGGGGCAAGAACAAAAAATATATTTCTTTAGTAGGGCCTTAAGAGATGCTCCTCTCAAATACAACATCATGTAGAAGCAAGCCTTAGCATTAGTAAAAGCTTTGAAAGACTTTATGTAGGTTTTAACCCTGAACAGAAATTATCTACACACGAATCTTATAATAGAAAATAAACAATAGCGAGAGCATAAAACATAAAACAGATAAACACAGAGATTTTCCCCTGGATCCCAAATCGGGACGACTAGCTTGATTTTTCATTATATTCCTTTTAGTGTTACAACACATATATATACATGCCAAAGCATACATAAACGCCAATCCATACACCCCGGATTAGAACATAACTGTAGTTCCCTTGACCGGATCTACAAAAATACCAAGGGCCAAAAACCATCGTACCCCAAAACCATGTGCAAAACCATGCACAAAACCATGGACGCGGACTACCCGCCGGAAATTAAGGACCAACATTTGTGGAAAGAATAACACACATACCCAACATTCTCCCACTTGTTGTTTTCTTTCCACGGGGGGCCACAGGAGGGCTTATTCATTGGCCCAATTCTTCAACACCCATTGTTTCTCTACACCAAGAGAACTTCTGAGTGCTCGCAGACTTTGTCAATGCATCTGCAACATTCTTCAAAGTGTCCACCTTTACCAGCAACACCCTTTTAGCCTCAACCATATCTCTAACAAAGTGATATTGAACATCAATGTGATTTGTCTTTGAATGATAAGCAGGGTTCTTAGCCAAGAAAATTGCACTTTGGATATCACAATCTATCCTTATAGCTTGTTGTACCAACCCCATACTTGAACACAATCTCTGCAACCAAACTGCTTCCTTGCTTGCATGAGTGGCTGCTATGTATTCTGCCTCTGTAGTTGGAAGAGACACTACAGACTGTCTTTTACTCATCCAACTGACTGCGCCTCCAAATAGGCTAAACACATACCCACTTGTAGATCTTCTTTGGTCCAGATCTCCAGCCCAGTCTGCATCAACAAAACCATGAATGTCCAACATTCTTTCCAATCTTGGTCTTCCCTGGTAGCACAAGCCATAATCACTAGTGCCACGTAAATATCTGAAAACCCGCTTCACTACTGTCCAATGCTCCTTCCCTAGGTTTGACATAAACCTCCTCAATACTCCCACTGCATGTGCAATGTCTGGTCTAGTATAGACCATTGCATACATCAGGCTACCCACTGCACTTGCATATGGAACACGGGACATATACTCCTCTTATTCTTGTGTCTTGGGACACTATTCAGCAGACAACTTTACACCTACGGGAATAGGAACATTCACTGGTTTACTATCCTGCATATTGAACCTCTGCAATATAGTCTCGACATACTTCCTCTGGTTTAACCAGAGCTTCCTCTTTGCCCGATCTCTCTTAATTTCCATGCCCAAAATATATTTTGCAGCACCAGGATCCTTCATGTCGAATTTGGAGAGCAGTTGGGTCTTCAAATCTTGGATAATTCCTTGTCATTTCCAATCAACAACATATCATCCACATACAAGACCAGATATATAACACGATCACCAATTAATTTAAAATAAACACAATGATCTTCCTTACTTCTGGTGAAGCCAAGTCCCCGTATATAGGTATCAAATTTCTGATACCACATCCTTGGTGACTGTTTTAACCCATACAGAGACTTCTTCAACCTGCATACCAATTCTTTCTTACCCTTCACCATAAAGCCTTCAGGTTGCTTCATGTAGATCTCCTCTTCTAGATCCTCGTGAAGAAAAGTTGTCTTCACATCCATCTGTTCTATCTCAAAATCAAATGCAGCAGCAACAGATAAAAGTAATCTAATAGAAGTAACCTTGGCAACAGGAGAAAAAATATCACCAAAATCAATTCCCGGCACCTAGGAATAACCTTTCGCTCCCAACCAAGCTTTTTATTTCTCCACCTTGCCTTCTACATTCATCTTCTTCTTAAACACCCATTTTCTCCCAATGGGCTTCCTTCCAGCCGGCAACTCCACCAGATCCCATGCATCGTTTTTTTGCAAGGATGCCATTTCATCAACCATGGCCTCCTTCCAGAGTTTTCCATCCTCTGAATCTACTGCCTCCCTGACAGTTCTGGGTTCATCATCAGTTATAGTTAAGGCAAAACCTGAACAGAAAGCGGATGGACTATACCTTTCTGGTTGCCTTCTTTCCCGAACTGATCTTCTCAAAGCTGGAGTTTGTGGCTCTTCATCTTCTGAGTCTTCTTCTATTGTAGAGTCTGATTCATCCTCCTTTAGCTCAAACTCTATCTTCTCAGGTTCCTTTGGTAGGAATTCATGTTTAACAACATCTTTCACTTCTCTAAACACCACATCTCGTTTGTACACAACCTTCCTTGTTTTTGGGTTCCAAAGCTTGTAACCCTTTAAGCCATCCTTATACCCAATAAAGATGTGTTGGGTCTCAATATAGTCTCCTAAACTGAGCTCATTTAATTGTCAACCAGGATTTGTAAACTGCTGAAGTGAAGTGTACCATATGTACCTAGGTGCTTGTTTCCTAATGCGTTGTGTGTAGTGTTTTGTGATGTTTTTGGTCTTTTATGTTGATTTATGATGTTTTTGGTCTTTTGGTGTTTTAAGTTTACCTTTTGGTGTTTTAAGTTTACAATGAAAGTGCCTAGAAAACTAATGGAAAGGAATTGGTGGTCAAAAACACAGTTGAGCCTAATGTATGGATTGGCAAATGCAGTTGGAAACAAAATCTGAACTATGACTAAATAGAAACAAAAGCTTGATAATGACTTCTTAGGCAAATGACACAAACTAAACTTGAGAAATGATCACTAAATATGCAAGTTCTCTAACTAGACAATTAAACACTAATTTTATCATGGTGCAACATTCTGTTCTAAGCTCATCTATTCCATGACTAATTCCTAGTTCTATTCTGCAATTTAATTGGATGTCTCAGAACCTATACTCAAAGAGTTATTGGTTTCTTTTCAAAGTAGTTCTTTTGAGGAAGACCTCTGTTTTTAAAATGATGAGAAATTTGCAGAGATACTTCAGACCTTGTAGTGATGTTATCTTCTGTTCCTATGGTTATGGATCATTTGTAGTTTTCAGAAAAAAAAAGATTTTTGTGAATAATGAAGGCTGTCTTGTGAATCCTAACAACTAAAATAATCTATTGTGCAAAGGATGACAGTGTGACTATGAGATGTAAGTGCAATGAGTTAACTTAAGAATGGATCTAAGATGCTTCTAAACTAGAACAATGTTGAAATATAAGTCATCATCAAACTTGAAACAAAGTAACTGAACATGAATTAAATGCAAATGAAACTCCGGAGTTGTTCTAACTATACTAACATGCATTAATCTATGAAGTTACACAATCTGTTTGTTCATCATTAGTGATATTTTGGAAGAGTTCCTTCTTTTGGAAGGGATAGAACAATTCTAACTGTGTAATTGTATGAAATTGAAAGCAAATGAACAGAAAGCAAATGAAAAACTAAGTTATCACATCCATATCCTACTCGTCATTATGATGTCTTGGGCAAGCGTTTAAGAGCAAGAACAGAGATGATACTTAGTATAAACACACAACTAAATCATTCATTATCACGGTCATGTCTTGAACTCCTTAAGGATGTCTTGGAAGAATTTATTCTTGTGGAAGAGTGATTAGAACAAGTGTAACTGTGATAGTGAATAGAAAAAACTACAACTAATTCCTACAGTACTATAGCTATTCATCATTCATCATTATAATCTATTGGAAGAATGTCTTCTTGTGGAAGAACTGGAATGAATATAACTATAGTATCTAGTTAAAACAAATACAAATTCAACTCCTATCCTACAATACCATAGTCATTAAACATTCATCATTTTAGTCTGTTGGAAGAGTGTCTTCTTGTGGAAGAGCTAGAACGAATATGACTACAACAGCTAGTTAAAAACAAATACAAATTCAACTCCTATCCTACAATACCATAGTCATTAAACATTCATCATTTTAGTCTGTTGGAAGAGTGTCTTCTTGTGGAAGAGCTAGAATGAATACGACTACAGTAGATAAAACAAAACAACTACCAATTCAAATGCAAAACATAAAGGCAGCTAGGAAAACTTATCTAGTTTACGCAAAAGAAATCTATGCAAGAGGCAGGGGCCCTCTACCACTTGACGGCATTCAACTCCAAATTAAATCACGCCTTCAAAATAAATTTGTCTGCTCCATTAACGATGCAATAGTTTGAACATAACACTCTGTGTCTTCAAGGACGTAACACGGAGTTTAAACAAAATCTAGCAGCAAATCTAACATAAAATCTCTAACATAGCTCTCGTTCTCCCAAGAGTTTATAAAGCAAATGCGCGTAACAATAATTACAAAAATTTAGGAACAATGTCTCTCCTTATCCAAATCACGTTAGAACTCTTTGAAGTGGCTGCGTGAAGAAGAAAAGACATCTGGACTGAGATAGTCCTAGTAGGAGTCTTCCTTCATAAATGTGTTTCCCACGTTCAAAACCTTACCCAGAATTCATTTCCTCCTCCATGATGAGCAACAAACCATGTAGACACGACGTGGATCATGCCCATATGTGGTTTTCCTCAAGAGGCCACCTGGAACATACTCAAACACGAAGGTAGCTGCAGAATCGCCGGTTAGCTACGGAATGTCTGCATTCTGCAGCTAGTTCCGGTCAAAATGCTTAACAATGGCAAAAATCACAAAATTCAACAAGTCAGTCATGTAAACCATTCTAAAAGTAATTTTAACTATATTTATTGATCAATTGGGTTTAAAATAGAAATGGACAAGGGAAGATGAGGTAAAATGAGGTGAAGGAAAGCACAAATTTGAGGCTCAACATACCCCCACTGTTGTCTCTTTGCATGTCCTCATGCAAATTATCCTATGAATTCAAAGGCTTCTGCAAGGACATCTAATCCCCTTCTTCTCCTTTGTCTGGAAGCTAGAGGTCTTCTGGGTTTCCTGATAACAAGTTTGAACCTGAGGTTGGTGAGTGCTCTGATTAGCTTTTTGTTCCTTGTCTTCAACTTCTCATTGGTTTTCTCCACTTTGTCTATATGCAGGGATAAGGTTGAATTCATATTAGTTTTGAGCTTGATTTGATCTTTGAGAATTTCATTCTCATTTTTGATGTGTCTATTCAGTAATTCCAACTCATACCTATCCCTTCTTAATATATCTACTTCAGACAGTGGAGGATTGGGGGTTCTTTCTATGCTTTCTGAAGCTGTCCTCTCTAAGGTTTCCACATAGTCATAAATTTCCTGTTGAGCAGGATCAATTTCAGGGGTTCCTTCATAAAAATCCTCTTCATCATCCTCTTCAATGGGTGTTTCTTCATCTTCAATATTGATTACCCCTGTTTGTTTTATTGGTGTTTTCTTCAGTTTTCCCTTTAATCTGTGGCTTCTCCTAAGCTGAGAGGACCCCTCTCCTTTCTCTGTAGCAGATTCCTTGATTATCTTCTCTTCCTTAAGTTGCCTCTTGATTCGAGTCAACTTCTCTAAAATGACTTCCTCACTGCTTTTTTGAACTGGTTTGTCAATTTTACCTTTTGAAGTCCTCCATTTCCTACTTCTCTTTGTGGGCTGTGGTTCAGGTGATGGTTCCTTTGCTTCTTCAAAATGATTTCTTATTAAGAAATCATCCCATGTATCATTTGTTTTAGATAGATGATGCTCAATCAAAATTTTGACCAACCCATGATGATACAGGGTTGTCTCTAAAAATTGAACTCTTCTCTGAACACAGGAAGCCATCTTCTTCAGACTTTGAAGCAAGAAATATGGTAGGTTTAAGTCTTCTCCCAGGAAATGCATCATTAGTCTGATGTGGTAGACATAAATGTCCCATATCTACCCTCACATGTAACAAATTTTTGTAAAAGAAGTAGTATGTTTCTCCATTTGTTTTTCAATGCAGTACTGGGAATTCCTTTCTTGAACACACTAACATCCATATTTGGTGATTTTAAAATTTGTTTCCAGGAGTCATTATGGAATTCTCTATTTTTAAACCATCTCTCTCCAATTCTGAGCAATCCTGTAGCCTCTGCAATAAAAACTTCAGTGACAGTAAACTTAACATCCCCTACTTCAACTTCGGTCCCTTGAAATGCTCTTGCGAATGTTTTAGTGACTTCCTTATGGAAGCCATTAAATTTTTCCAAAAATTGAAGCCATCATATTTGTTGTAACATTTCCTTGCATTGTGGGTAACCTTCTAAATATTTTGAACCCACAGGTTCAGTCCTTACGATGAAACCCATGATTTTTTTTCAATATCAAATTAACACTCTTTTCTACCCTCAAAACAATGGCTTTTACTTTCGGATTAAAATGGCTTCAAGCTCTAAATGAAAATGGCTTCAATTTTGGAATGACATACCTCTGATTTATAGTGGCAACAGCTTCAAAGCTTCTGGTTGATATGCTTCTGTTTGATCATGAAAGCAGTTTCAAATTCCGAACTGATATGTATCTGATAGACAGTGAGAGATGGCTTCAGATTTCTTTTTGTGCAATACCTCTGGCTCTTAGTAGCAAACGGTTTCAGTTTTAATACTGCAATACCTCTGTCTTTGGTAACAAAAAGACTTCAAACTCAATCACTGAAAAACACCTCTGTCTCTAGTAGCAAATGGTATGCTTCAAATTCAACACTACAACATCTCTGTCTCTGGTAACAACAGACTTCAAACTCAACCTTTGTCTCTGGTAACAAATGGTTTTCAAACTCAATCACTACCACACCTCTGTCTTTGGTAGCAAAAGACTTCAATTTTAACACCTCTGTCTTTTGGTAACAACAGACTTTAAACTCTACACGGCTACAATTCTGTGTTGATAGTGAAAATGCTCCAAACTTCATCCACAGTGATATGCTATCTGTCCACGGGATCAAGTGGCTTTGAGTCCTCACACTGTTATACTTTCAAATTTACCTCTTCTGCTCTGCTCTGCGTTTACAATTCTCAATGCTGTTATCCTTTAGCTCTGTTCCTGATGATAATAATATCTCTGTCTTCGGAATGGAATACCGGCTACGGAATGAAGTTATGGCAAATGGTCACGGAATAGAGTAGTGGAGTGAGGTGGAGGGATTGTATTAATGATTGAGGAGACGGCGGAGGATTTTACGACGACAGGGAAAATCATCATTAAGAGACGTGGGAAATTCAAACGCTTTGGTCATTTCACCGCTTAAATGCTATCGGATATGAAATTTGAAATGGAAGATTTTAATACAAATTCTGTAGAGGGTTTGTTGGTGTTCGATCAATAAAAACAATTAAAACAACCTTTCGAATAATCCACAACTAAACTATGCTAAACTTTTATGAAATGCCATCATAATTTAAGTTTGTTACCTCTGCCCTTTATTTGATTTTTTTTTTTTTTTTTTTTTTTATCCTTTGTCTTCTCTGCTCATTTGTGGAGGAGTCTTCATAATTTTCTTGATGCTTTTGATTCATGAATACACTGGGTCACTTTTTTGTAATTCTGATGTCTGTTAGTTGATGCCTTCAGGATTTGTAGCTGCGGAAAGACTATCGGGCTGCAGAAAGGCTGATTAGCTGCAGAATGTCCACTGAGCTGCAGAATGTTCCTGTAGAACACTTTAATCATGAAAATGAAATGTTTTTGGAGTTTGGGTGAAATGTTATGAAAATGGATGATGGATTATGATATGTATGAAGTGGATAATGGAATGAAATGGATTCAGTTCATGAAATGGAATGAAGGAACATAAGGGCTGTACTGCAATTCATGACATATTTTATTCACTTACAGCAAGATATCAAATTCTGTGTTTTGACATGAAAATGAAATGGATGGAAGATGGAATGATATGAATGAAATGTGGAATGAAGTGAAATATGAATGATGAATGAGATGGAGTATGGATGGATAAGTGAATGGAGTGAGATGAAATGAATCATAAGCACTATGGAACTGAACTTATGATTTTTATAACAGCTGCTTAGAACAAAAATGGGAAAAGTTAGAGTGTCAGAGAGACTCTGATTTTCACCCTATCTTTTCTGTATAAACATGCCAATCAATGATTGGTTTTCATGTTTATACTTTTATTTTTATTTTTATTTTTTATTTTTATTTTTTATTTTTAAAAAAAAGAAAAATGCTTCAGAGAATTCAATCAAGTTGATGAATAAGAGAGACTCTTCTTCATTAACTTCACATCATTGTCTTCTTGGAACTTCTTGACAAACTCTTCTCTTGAGAGTGGCTTGTGGTATATCTTCAGTCTATGACCATTGACAAGAAAAGTGACCTCCTCTTCATCTATAGTTCTGATTTTTACTGCCCCATTATCAAAAATTCGAACAATTTCATATGGCCCAAGCCAATGTGTCTGAAATTTCCCTTGAAAATCCTTGAATTTTGAATCAAACAAGAGAGCCCAGTCTCCCTCTTTAAATTTATTCTCCTTGATGTACTTTTCATGCCATCTAGCCCTTTGCTGTTGGACTAGACTTGTTTTGTGAACTGCATCTTGTCTGATCTCATCCAATTCATTAATTTGCTCCAGTCTATGCTTTTGTGCCTCCGTTAGATCAAGTCCTAGCTGAACTGCCATCTTGAATGTTTGAATTTGGAACTCTATAGGAAACAAAACTTGCTTTCCATAAACAAGCTCATAAGGAGTATGGCCTGTTGTATTTTTCCATGTAGTTCTATAGGCCCACAAGGCTTCAGGAAGCCTATCTACCCAATCTCTTTTATGTAGATGAACAGTCTTTGTTAGGATTCCTTCAATGACTTTATTAGTGGATTCCACTTGACCATTTGCTTGTGGATGATAAGGAGTAGATGTTCTATGTCCGATTTTGTACTTCTCCATCATTTGCTCCACTAGCCTTGATGTAAATTGAGCTCCTTGATCTGTAACAATTTCCCTTGGGACACCAAAACGAGTAAAAATATCCTCAAAAGAAAAGTAACTACAGATGATTCATTAGCAACAAGTAATGGTTTAGCTTCTACCCACTTAGTAACATAATCAGTGCAAACTAATATATATTTCTTTTGTCTTGATGGAGGATTAATAGGTCCTACAAAATCCAAAGCCCATTTTTCAAAAGGTTCAATGTGTACCTGAGGTTGTAATGGCATCTCACCTGAAGGAGAAGGTTTCCCTACCCTTTGGAAACTGTCACACCTTTTTACATACTCCCTTGCATCTTTAAACAAGGATGGCCAATAATATCCTAAGTTAAGGATCTTATAGGCTGTCCTCTTATCTGCAAAGTGTCCGCCACAAGGTTCATCATGACATGCCTTGAGAATTTCAGGCATCTCATCTTCACGAACACACCTTCTAATGATCAAATCTGAACCTGTCTTTTACAACTCATTAGCGACCCATGAATATCTTGCACTATCATTAATGATTTTTATTTTATCCCTTGCATTCATAATTGAAGGAAATTTTCCTGAAACTAAATAATTAGCAATATCAGCAAACCATGGAGTTTGAGTAGAAACTGCAAAAAGATATTCATCAGGAAATTGATCTTCAACCTGAGTGTCATCTTTGATATTTTGAATTCTAGACAGGAAGTCAGCCACAGTGTTTTGTTTTCCAGGCCTATCTAGAATAGTAATGTTGAATTCTTGCAATAATAACAACCATATTATAACTCTGCCATTAGTGATTGATTTATTCATTAAGTATCTAATGGCAGAATGATCAGTGTGAATAAAAGTTTCATAGCCTGTTATATAGTGTCTAAATTTGTTAATGGCATGAACAACAACTAAAAACTCTTTTTCAGTTACAGTATAGTTTAACTCTGCAGGAGTCAAATTTTTACTGATATAATAGATGGCATAGGGAATTAAATCTTTCTGTCCCAATACTGCTCCTAGAGTTGTATCGGAAGCATTTGTCGAGATATGAAAAGGTAACTTCCAGTTAGGTCCCCTTAATATAGGTGCTTCAGAAATTTTGGTTTTCGGGGTTTCAAAAGCTAACTGGCAATCAGAAGTCCACTTAAATTCACAATCTTTGGTGAGTAATTTGAAGAGAGGAGATGCTATTTTGGTGAAGTTTTCTATAAATCTCCGATGGTACCCCGTAAATCCTAGAAAACTTCTTACATCTCTTTGACAACTTGGAATGGATAGGTTAGAAATAACTTCAACTTTCGCTTCATCAACTCTAATCCCATCCCCCGAAATGTGGTGCCCTAAAACAATACCTTCAGTGAACATCATAAAACATTTTTCATGACTAAGAGAAAGGTTTGCTTCTTGACATCTTTTTAAGACCTTTCCAAGTTTTCTAAAGCCTCTTCAAATGTATCCCCATAAACTGTAAAATCATCCATGTACACCTCTACACAGTCATGTATCAGATCAGAAAAAATTCCTAATACTGCCCTTTGGAATGTTGCAGGTGCATTGCACAATCCAAATGGCAATACTCGGAAGGCATAGGTACCCCAAGGACAAGTAAATGTGGTTTTATCTTGGTCTTCAAGTGCTACTTGGATTTGATTGTAACCACTAAATCCATCCAGGAATGAAAAGTACTTTTTACCTGCTAATGTATCTAATACTTGATCTACGAAAGGTAAGGGAAAATGGTCTTTAAGAGTAGCTTTATTCAGTTCTCGGTAGTCAACACACACCCTCCATTTTCCATTTTTCTTAGGCACAATCACCAAAGGAGATACCCACTGACTATCTGAAATAGGATAGATGAAATTAACATTTAACAATTTTTGCAATTCTTCCTTAACAATTTCCCTAAGATTTGGATTCATCCGTCTTTGAGGTTGTCTGATTGGTTTGCAATTTGCCTCTATATAGATGTGATGAGTAAAAGTCTTGGGACTTATCCCTTTCATGTCAGTGTATTCCCATGCATATGCAGAAGAATGTCTCTGTAATACTTTGACTAACTCTTCTTGTTGAGATTTTTCTAGGTTTTTGTTTATGTTCAAGGTTTTGCCTGGAAAAATTTCACTTGTAGAGCCGCCAAATTTGTCCATAGAATGAAGAGACATCTGCCTAGATGACAAGAATTCAATATTGGATCTCTCTTGAAATGATTCTTGTTTGTGTTCTGGAGAAGATTCAAAGTTTTCTAGAGTATTCTGAATTTGATTATCTTCACTAATTTCTGAAATTGTGAAGAGTGGTTGTAAATATTCTTCATCCTCTATCCATTGAGTGTCATCTAAATCTGTAATTGTCCTAGCTGGAGGATATAAAGTAAATTTCTTTGTTGAACTACCATCATAAATATACATATCACCGGACCTACAACTAATAAAAGCATCAGCTGTAGCCAACCAAGGTCTTCCTAGTATAACAGGATGGCCTCCTAGATTATTCTTGGGTGTCAGGATCATGAAATCCACAGGGTACTCCCAAGAGTCTAAGGACACTGGAATGTCTTCTATTACCCCATCTGGTCTGATCACAGATCTATCTGCTAGTTGTAATAGTGTGGGTGTAAAGAGAAGATTAGGAAGTTTCAGTTTGTCCATGATTTGTCTACTCATGATATTTATTGCTGCTCCTAAGTCAATGAGTGTGTTTTGAATTTCAATTCCATTGATGTGAATTTTGACAACTGGATTTCCCGGGTCAAGGTACTTTGGAATAGTAATCTTACCCATCATAATGTCTGCTATTTGTCCTACCAGTTGAATTTTCTTGGTTTCTCTTATTCTTTTTCTTGTTGTCTTCATACTCAACTCCTTTATTGTTTTGGCTAAAATTGGGATTTTCTTGATGGCTTGCAATAATGGAATTTTAATGCAAACATTTATCAGTTCATCCAAGAAATCATAATTAGGCACCATTATTTGTTTTTCTACACCTTTATCAATTTGTAGTCTTTCCGGAAAGGGAGGTATAGAAGTAGATGTGGATGGTTGCTCTAATACTGGAGTTGTACTTATTGGATCTTTTTGTTTCAGTTTTTCAATGTTTTGGCCTTGAAAGGATGTACCTTCCTCAAGACTTTTATTAACCCGTAGGGAATCTTCCTCAGAATTATCTTGTTCTTGTATGATCACAGAAGGTTTCCTCTTCTCAAGTATCCTTCCAGACCTAAGTTGAACATCACTAAGGTCTAGAGGAGTAATTAAATAAGTTGGAAATTGTTGTCCTTCTATCATGTATGTATTCTAAGGGTTCTTATTATTGGGGTTTGGTATGGGCTGAGCTGGTAATTGATTGGATTTTTGAGGGAATGGTAATGGAAGTGGTTGATTTTGATGAGGTTGGTTTAGATGATGTTGTTGAGAATTTTGTTGAAAATTTTGTTGAAGATCTTGAGGAAAATTTTGTTGAGGATTTTGAGGATAAAAATGTGGATATGGTGGATAGGATGGTGGATACTGATAATATGGAGAGTATCTTCCATAGGGACCTTGTGATCCTTGTGCCCAAGCTTGAGATTGATTTTGAAATTGGGGCCAAGGTTGCTCCCAAGAATTCCAAGGTGGAGGTTGATTGTACATTTGATCATGGAATCCTTGTGTCTGAGATCTCTGCCAAGGTCTTCTAGATATAAAGTTAAGAGATTCTGTGGAATCTGTAGGAGTTTCTTCCTGAAAAACAGCCTTGAGACCAGGAAGAGAAGGACAATTCTTGGTCTCATGTTTCTCAGAACAAATAACACAGGTTTCTACAACTTTTACATCTAGAGGACACTCTCTCAAGGCATGTTTCTTCCTACATTTGGGACAAAAGATTGCCAAGGCATCATATTCAGCCTTTTGCTTGTTTTGTATCTTGAGGGTGTCTATTTGTTCACTAAGACTCCCTAAGATGTCAGATTTAAAATCATCAAGCATGTGTCCTATTTCTGATCTACTTACTGTCCCAGAAGCAGATTTACTTGCCCTTGCAAGAGCGGGATCTCTTGGACCTTTGACAGTTTTAGAGTTCCCTCTGGAAAGGTTGATACATAACTCAGATATTTCAGGTAATGTAAGTTGTGATATATCCCCTTTTCCCATCATGTTAAGGATATCCAACCATTCATCCCTAATGGTTTTCAACAAAAGAGCTTTTAAAGTGTCTTGATCTAGGTTTTCCATTTGTGCCCTTTTTATGTTGTATTTAAATATTTCCAACAAATCTTCTAAGTTTTCATCTTCTTTTTGTAACATCTTGAACACTTCTTCCTTATGATTAACCGGCATACAATAATCCAAGTATCTCTCTAGAAATGCTTGTTTCATGTCTTCCCATGTTCTAATGGAACTACTGTTTAAACTCATAAACCACTTCAATGCTACTCCTTTCAGAGTCGAAGGAAACAATTTCAATTTTTGAGCATCTTGAAGATAGTCATAAGTCCTACACAGCACTTCAAATTCGAATAAGAAAGTTTCAGGATCCTCAGTTTTAAGTCCATAGAAGTTCGGAAGGACAGAAGGTGAAATGTTTTTCATGGTTGTATTGGTTTCTTCATCAAGTATAGGGAACCCAAAAGAGCTTCCTATTCTACCTCTTCCTCCATATGCACCTCTACCTCCTCTTCCTCCTTCTCCTCTACCTCTACATCTACCTCCTCCAAATAATGTGTGTTCTCCATTAACAACTCCTCCTCCTCCTTCTTCTGCCATGGTTGACTCTCCTGTGAAATGGAAAGGTTTGTATCTTCAACAAAAGTTTTTGGATCCTCTTCTATGGCAGGTTTAGTGGATGAAGTGGAAGGTTTCTCTAATGGAATAGGTGACCTTAGATCTTCTAGAAGTCCAGGATCAGTAAAGGATGGAAGATGGGTTTGAGTTGAAGGTATACTAGCTCTGGATCTAGATGAAACAAGTGGTGTTCTAGATATCAAACTTCTG
>JAXQQM020073379.1:0-94872 GCA_034641835.2 Pinus albicaulis
GTTGTATCAATCCAACCAAACAAACAAACAAACACCTGCACTTAATAACTAGTCTAAAATCCATACCCTAAGCACACAAGATAAACCTTTGCATACAAACATTTGAGAGATCCTTCTCTGAGAACAGGAGGACTAGATCCTGTAACTCTAAATATTGGTTTTGATGTTGCCTTGTCTTTTGATTTTTCAAACTATCAAAACACGGGACATAACCATCAAACAGTACATCCATCTACGCTCGTTCAATTTATTGAAGAGAATCCTTCATCATCTATTCAATTAAGATTTGATCAAATTCTTAAATTAGAAGAAGATAGAGAGAAAGCTAAAAGTGTTCATACCAAACATCAAAAATTCATAAAATCTTCTTTTGATTCAAGTTCTACCGGATCCAAAACTTTGCAAATTGGTGATCTTGTTCTGAAATGGGACAAAGCACATGAAGATAAGGGTAATCATACCAAATTTCAAAAGATGTGGCTTGGACCATTTCACATTGTCGAAAAGATAGGCTCATCAACATTCATATTGCAAGACTTAACAAGAAAGAGAGAATCTCTTCATGTGAATGGGCTTATTTTGAAAAAATTCTTTTCTTAAGAAGGCAACCCCTTCTTACCTGTACATATTCCATTATGCAAGTTTGTTAGTTAACAAATAAGGTTGTTAATAGTCTGTAATTGACTTTTTACTATTTGAAAATATCTTTAAGAAAATATTGTAAATACTTATTTATGTAAATAAGAATTTTTAAGGAAATGATTACAGTTTTGGTTAGTTAAAATAAAATATTAAACTTTGAAAATCTATTTAAACATTTGAAAAATCTTTTGAAACCTTGAAAATATTGTAAATCATTATAAGTTTGTTAAGCAGAGAAAGGTTATCCATAAAAAGTAAAGACTTTTCCAATTTTGGCACTCAAAACTCTAAAAAATTGTCATCAATGATTAATAATAAAATGGAGAAAATCATTCACCCCATCCATTAAGGTTTTGATTTTTTAGAATGTAATTCTAAGAAATTATCTTTCTAATATTAAGAGATAAGAGGTCTCAGCACGAGCCTGCTTACCATGATCATAAGAAGTAATTAAGCTGACATTACCACCACTATATACCAAAATAGGGTAATGGCTTATAATCATAAGACAAGGGGTATCATCACGAGCCAGCTTGTTCAGTTTAGCTACAACTAGTAAATGGAATTGTTATCAATTGGCTACCAAACCAGAACAATGGCTTTTAAATTAAAAGAAAAGAGAAAACACAAGATGGCATATCTTATGAATTTATCTTTTAAAGAGTCACGCTCTTAGATGTATGGGACAATGAAAGATTAATGGTTAAAAGGTAACCTTGTCAAGACTATGAACGTTTACAGGCAGCAGAGGCACTACCTATGACAATAGAGTAAATCACAAAGCTAAGAGCGGATAGGCCCCCTACTTTATCTTTATCAACCGATCAAAGCTTGATTAAACCAAAAAATGTTTTTATTTTTGAGGAATTAAAAAGAGATTGTAAGTGATTTTTATTTCTTTTTCAGAGTTAGATTTTATTTACATTTTTCTAAGATAGTTTTCATTATCTTTAAAACTTCTACTTACTATAAGTATAGTGTTCATTTTATTTTTTCAGAGATAACTGTTTCTTCCAGTGAATCGCCAATTGTTGTACTGTACAACAACCCTCCCCATTTGAAAATTTTAGAATAAATTTCATTTAGAAATGGGTCCCCTTTCTCTTTTTAGATAGAAATAAAAAACTTTGAGGAAATCTGATCATTATAAAATAAAACAATAGAAAGATTCATTGATTAAAAAGCATGTATCGCATATCTCAAATGCAAATAAACAAATGTAACATTAAGTTTATTCCGACCCGATCACTATAAAGCTTATATCGCATCGGCACAAAGTATAAAAGTTTTCATTTTAAAAAGTCTGATGCGATAAAGTAAATCACAATTGCAAATCGGTAGAGTGTTATGTTTTCATATTTTCTTTGCAAAACTCTGATGCGATGTGACTTATTGCAATCACATTCCGAATAAGTCATATTTCATTCAGGTCGATTTGATAAACTTCGATGCGATGTCATAATTGCAATCGCATTACGAAAAAGCAACATCACAACTACTTGTTTTATAAAAGATCCAATGCGATGGACTCCACCATCATCGCAATCGCATTTCGGCGAAGATCATGTACAACTCAAATCCTTTGAAAATATCCAATGTGATATGACTTTATCGCAAATCGCAAATTGGGGAAACATGAGATGTTGTTTTGTTTCTCCTTTCGAAAACTTCAATGCGATGAATCATCAGTCTTCACTAATCGCTATTTGCACTTCACATATATCATTTATCGCCCTATCGCAATCAGAAGCTTCAAAAGGACATTTTTACATTAAGATGTTAATATCGCCGATCTCCGATTGTACGAGCATCATTGATTCAAAAATCAAACGAATTATGGTAATCAATTCTATTATGAATGTGTGAATGTGACTTACTTTAAGGCATTCAATTTTAATACAGAGTTAATCAATTTGGAATCATTAATAAAATCTTTTCGCATAGTTGTTTTTCTAACTCCATTTCTTCTCGCTTCTGAAAGGTTTTCCTCATTTGCAGAGTTGTAGAACATCAAACCCTCTCGGTTGCCGAATTAGTGAAACGATACCAGATGAAGAAAATGTCCAAGAAACTTAAGAAATCAAGAGCTGTTGCCGCCTCAAAGACCGCTACCTCTACGACAATGCCAAAAGAAAAGCCAGCCAAGATAAAGCTAGTTACGGATACTATGTGCCAGGGTCTCGGGAAGCTTTCCTGGGAAGAAGTCTATAACTTGCTTGAAGCAGAGAATCCTACAGTTATAGAAGTAAATGCGACAATGCCAGATGAAGAATCAGATTTAGATGATAGTCCTCTCAAAGAACTTGCAAATTCTTTTCTTCATAGAATTGTAGCTCGGGCAAATGTATTCCCATATTATGACATAATACGATTGGTGATAGACAACACCACCATCACAAATAGAACATTCGTAACAGTTGGGGGAAAAATGTTTGGGTCCTTTAGAGCAGAAGACATCAAAACAATGTACCATCTGCCAGATCCTCAAAAGACCTACAACAAAGCCTTCATAGAAGATTTCACCTCAAGCAATGAAATTGAATCAGACCCAATTAAAGAATGGAGACGAGCTCTAGACAAACATAAGCATGAGACCTCAGGTATGTATTATGTAGAGTCTCTCGCACCTCCATATTGCTACGCTGCTGCCATGATGTGCAGACTTTTTGGGAATGATAATTCTGCAAGGTTTTCTATTCAAATGGTACCCCTGATTGAGGCCACTGTTGGTTCTGTTATTATGGATTGGTCAGTTATTTTATCCGACAAAATAGCGAATAAGATTCTGGATTATAGAAGAAATAAGCATACTGGAAATGTTCCCCCATTTCATTTCTGTGCTTATATTTTAGATGCCTTGTGTTTTAATTCTAAATTTCCTATTCTGGGTTGGAAATGGACTCCTCAAGATCCTATCCCTATACACATCTTCCATAAGCATTTGTGGAAAGCCCATTTCAAGAACCATGTATACAGAATTTGCGATGGCTACATGTTGCCTATTTACTAGACCATTTTTAACCAACCCCCTCCTCGGCTCTCTGATAAGGAAAAACTTGACATATCCCAAATTGGAAATTGGTTCGGTGAAGTGAAGTTCACCTATATTAGAGTATTTGGAAGCATTGTTGCGCCTCATGTCTTATCTCTATATGTCCCTGATAAACTTTTAGCCCAAGAGATTTCTTACCAGTTGACAGAAAAAGGGATGTCCAGGTGTTTAAAGAATTCCATAAAATTGATGTGGCCTACCTTTCCTTTCCATTGTGGAACCTATACCCTTAATGATTTTAAGCATGTTGAAAAAGAAGTCCTTAAGATACGACATCTTAAGCTTGCAACCGTTCCAGGCAGACAATTTGATCCAAATAAAGTAGCTTTTGATTTCACAACTTTGGTCCAAATTGCTAAGTTTGAGCATGAGCCTGATGACTTTGATGATTTATTTGTCTTAATTGAGAAATTTTCCCAAGTTTATGATCTAGCTAAATCTAAGTTTCAAGCAGAAGATATGAATAAATTTATGCAGTTCAAAAGCCAAAGATTACTTAAAGTTCCCCTTGACCAGCTGAGGATTCCTTTACAAGCAAATAAAAGTATTGAAATAGAACAAAAGAAAAAGGAAGATACAGTGAGCAAAACAGAGAAAGAAGTGACAACCAGCAAAATTGATGTGCAGTCAGAGAAGGAGAATACAGGTAGAAAGCTTGATGTGCAGTCAGAGAAGGAGAATACAAGTAGAAATCTTGATGTGCAGTCAGAGAAGAAAAATACAGGTAGAAAGCTTGATGCGCAGTCTGAAAAAGAAGATATAGGTAATAAGCCTGATGATCAACTTGAAAGAGAAAAGGCCTCACAGAAAGAGGGAAATTCTGCTGAAATGATTATCACTCCCCATTTGCTACAACAGTATGAACAATTCGCTCAGCAAATAGGAGAACAAAACAATCCTCAAGTTGATAATCCGAACAATTAGGATATTGAGTTCATTCTTGAAAATCCATCTGAAGAAATTGTGCTGAGAGTTGAAGACACACCTCTTCTGGATATCTTTTACAGCCCTAAGCATAGGGCTGTTGTCAGAAAACAAAGAAAGAGAAGGAGGATTGATCAAGGACCACTTGCAACTTCACAAGTTGAATTAATGAATGTTGTTTGGAAGAACACTGAAGTAAATCCTTCAGAGGATCTTACCAAACTATCACAATATGCAGGTGCTTATAATGCAGCTACTATAGATAAAGCTACTGAAGTCACTCAATTGATAAAACAAAAAGACTTACAGATAGCATTATTAGAAGAAAGAACAACAGGTGATCAGCAAAAGATATTACAGTTAGAGCAGCAGTTGGAAGAAGAAAGACTTAGAGTCAAACAATTAGAAGAACAATTGAGTATTGAAAAGAAGAAGCTTGATCAACAAGCTTTAAATAAACAACAATAGTTGTCTCAAGAGGTATCCAAATTGCAGACATTGCTGCAAAATGAAAAGGTTTCCAAAGAAGAGCAAAGTAAAATATTTCAAGCGAGATTGGATAAATTCAAGGATTATCCTAAAATTGACCAATTCAAAATAGAAGCTCTGTAAACAAGTAAGTTGTTATCTCAACAGTTGGATGATCTGTGTCAAAAAATTGCACAAGCTGAAACTCTATGTGAAATAACATCATCTCTCATCGATGAAGCAGTCAACATAAGAATAGAATTTGAAAATGCAGATGAAAAGATTTCAGAATTTCTTTCATGGCAGGACTCAGAACAGGGAAAGATTGCAAATCTTCCCAGAATTGAAGAAAAGCATAAAGAGATTTTATTTGTTGAATGGGAAACAAAGCTGATTAAAGAAGACCGTGTTACATCAAGAGCAAGAACCATAATGAACAATTTGACACAATTGGTTAATGATAGTCTATATGCAGCTAATTTAATTTCAGATTGTACTCCAGGAACGCTGCCAAGGGTAAAAGAAACTGATACTAGGTGGAAGCAGGAATCAATCAATCAGAATCAAAAAATCAGTAAAATACAAGAAATTACATGGGATGTCCTATGGAAATATTTGATTAAACCACACAGTCAGGAGATGGAAATCAAATGCCTTTCTAATGCCATCAATTTCATCATTCTATAACTCTCTGATGCCACATACACCAGTCAGTTGCATTTGAGGCTGAGTCAACCAACCTAAGTTAAAGATATGCTTAAAATCTACTAGCTTAGCACATTAGGGATTGAAGAATTCAATGAATCTGTTTTATTGGATATTGCAAGTCTATTCTCGGATCTCCGATGATCGTTTCTAGCATAAGTTGTAGTTAATTTGTTTTCTGAATTTCCTATTTAAACCCCTTTCAAGCATTTTAGAAAGGGTCCTGAATTTGTAATATTTTGGGCTTGGACAATACATTTCTGTACTTCTTGACTATCTTATTTTTATAAAGGATCATATCTTGTGATTTCATGGTGAATTATTTTTGAGAGTTGCATTTTTGTACCTTGAAGAATGTTCTAAGTTAAAGCGCGAGGATCAGAATATCAAATTCCATCAGGAAGATATCAAGTGTATCTAGTATTTCTATCGATTTCGTTTTATTTTCTTTATGTGATGAAATATTCTCATTAAAATTTGCTATTGCTTATATATACTTGTTTCTCAAATATTTCTTTATAATATCATTTCTGAAGATAGAGGGATATCATGTTTCATAGTGTGTGTAAACGATATAAATTTATGAATGCGATGTGCTATTATAACTCTGTTTAATTTCTTAAACAGAGTTATCATTATATGATACTGCATCTTTCTTTTAAGTAAATAATACATTTTCATGGTTATTTGTTAATTGAAACAATATTTAAGTCGTATTCATATTTAATACCCGAGTTAGTTTTAGAATTATTTGCAAGTCATAGATTAAGTTAGACAGATTAGCTCAGTTATTCAGTTCCATTATTCACTTGCACAAACACCCCATCATCAATTTTTTTCATTACTAGGAACTGGTCCTATAAATCCAGTCGGAGCCACCATCCCAAACGGATAAGGAGTTGTTCTAAGGTCCGGACCGGGTGTTTTCCCCCAATGTTTGAAGCAACGATTTTTGAGGCTTTAAGCGTAATGACAAGAGATGCCAAAAAGGTCTTGGAAAGCAGTAAAGAAGCTCAGAAGGTCACTGAAACTATCCATCCACCACCAAGAATCATTGACCTCTCATCACTTGCAAAAGAAGATCTAGTCATCAAGCAAAAGAAAGGAAAGGAGAAAATCATTGAAAAAACACAGATTGAGGTCTTGAAGGAGTAGTTGAAGTTAGAAAATCATGAAATAGCAATCTTGAAGAAAGAGGCAAGGAAACATAATGTTTAGAAGGTGCATTTTGAGAAAATTAAAGAAGTTTGGGAAGAGCAGGTTAATAGTGTGTCAAAGACCTTAGTTAACACACAATAATTAATCAAATGGACTCAGCCATTGAGAGGAGAGGTGAAGCATATCAGAAAAATGAACCTGCACTTGAAATATAGGAACGAAAAACTAAAGGACCAAGTTAAATAACTCCAAGAGCAGTTATAATTGATCCATGAGGAGCTGGATTAGAAGGGCTTAAAGATGAATGTGGTTGAGGAGCCCGTAACTCAACTCATCATTAATGAAGAGGAAACACCTCAAGAGTCTTAAGTTGAGTTTGATTATGTTTTAGAAGGCTTATGGCATGCTTAAGACCAAGTTTATACAAATGAAGGTTAATTTTTTGAGACAGGGTTAAAATATGGAAATTTTAGAGCTTTTCACAGTTTCGTAGCATTTCCTAGGCTTAAAGCGAGGAAAATGCTACGAAAATTTCTGTAGCTGTCTTTTTGCTTCTAAATCCACTTTTTGCAGCTTTCAAGGAGGGAAAATGGTGGTGATGATGTGTCATGTCATGATGGACACCATGGAATAGCAAAGAAGCTGAAATTTTGAGTGCAAAAGCCATTTTTCAGACGCTACGAAAGCTCGCTACGAAACTGCCCTGTTTTCGTAGCGAGCTGTTTTTGAAGGTGTCTGAGCAGTTTAAAAGCAATTTTGGACAGGTGGACACATCTAACAGGTCAAGGGACCTTGTCACCAAACATCTATGACTTGAAGACAATGTAGTGGAGACATTTCATCAGCTAAAGCTTTCATTGAAGATGTCTTGTTGTTGGGGCCCTTGTTTTTGAAATCTTGGTTAGAACATTTTGAATTTTGACCTTTTGAGTTGTGGCATGAAGACACATGGCAATCGCGACCGCATCGCAACTACCAGGAGTCGCGGAGCTATCAAGGTGGTGCGGAAGCATGAGATAGCTGAAGAAAGAACATACACAAGTACAGATGAAGAAAACACACAGCAGAAGACAGAAAGTGCAACACGCAAATAACAGGAGAGAAGCTGGAAGCAGCTGAAGAAAAGACACAGAGGAACTGATAGTCGCGATAGCGGGTGAATAAATAACAGTCACCTGGCTGAAAAGAAAAAAGGCTGCAGAGGTTGCGAGGCTCGTGACAGGAGAAGAAGCACAGAGCAACTGCGGGAAATCATGCATGACATCTCTGTGATTCCTAATATTCTCTATTTCTATTCTGTAAGACATTTGTACATTTGTATCAGGGTTGTAAGCTATCGCTGAAGATGCTATGTAATCATGGGCTTGGCCAAGAGATTAATATAATGAAAGGTTGCTGTCTCAATGAGAGGTTCACATGCATGTAATGTGTTTATGCTGGTTTAAAATTTTATTTTCCACTATCTGAATGCTTCTTAGTACTCTTGCGTACATGACTCTGTCTATATAAACGATGCATTGTCCATCATGAGTTGCGACTTTGTTATTTTCCATTGCTCTAATCCCCTTCTGCATGTGGTTGCGGCACGCCTCGGGTGAGACTCACTGCTCTCCGGAGTAGGGTGAAAATGCCGGCGTGATCCTAGACTACATCGGACCCCTTTGTTGGCCACAACTCCTGAACCTGGGTCTTGTCCGCGAGACCTGACTTCTCGCCAACAAATGGTTCCGTTGCCGGGACCTGCATGTTCTGAGGGGAACTAGATCATGGTATCGAGGATTTTTGAAGGAGAGATACGGCGATGGTGGGATAATCATCTCGACCAATTCATTGCTCATCTAGCAGAGCTGACCAAGAAAAAGGAGGCGGCGATCAAGGAGCTCGTCCTTTTCTCTGATTTAGCCAGCGATACGTACGAAATATTCTGGGGAAAATTCCCCAGCGATCTCTACAATTGGTTGCGAAGGTTATAGACGAAGGTGCTTAGAGATGGCTCGCGGAAGATAAACCGCAGGTGGATACACGAGGATCTGGTAGCTCTGCATCGGTTGAGCACGGAGCTGACTCGTGCAGTGGATTTTTGGGTCGAAACCACGTTGGACGGCTATATTGTGGAGTTTTCTGCTGAGTGCTACCAACCCTTTTTGAAAGCTGAAGCTATTTTCCGTTCCAGGTTAAGAGGGAAGCTGCTCAAGGAGATTTCGCTGTGGATTAAAGCCCTGATGGTGGATGAAGGGTTGATGGAATTCCACAAAGCAAGTATGGAAGCGTAAACCTCCGGTGCTGGGGGAAGGGAGAAGGGACAGGTGCTACATAGAATGTGAAACGGGAAGTGGGGAATGGATGTTGAGGCCGCACGCAAGTTGAGGGAGCGACGTGCACATCGGCGGGCGCAGATCGCCGATAGGTGGCGAAAAAGGGTGATGCGGGATTTAAACCGACGGGAAGCGGCAATGAAGAACCAGAAGGAGGCGCCTCAGAGGATAGGAATTATGGATTTGGATACCCGGGAAGAAGATGGGACAATGGTGGAAGTGCGGCGGGTGCATGAGAGCCCAGCGACGCGAGGAAGAGAGATGGTGACTAACGAAGACGATGGAAAGATGCAGCCCGAAGAGAGTTCCGATGACGAATGGCACGACGTGATGCAGCGAATGTTTCAAGAGCAGACGGCACTCACCCCTCCAGGCAGCCCTACTTCCCACATTCTGCATGGCCAGGATCCCTACCTTCCCCTAGTACTGTATCAACCTTTAAGTAATATTTTCATTCAGTTACAAGCATTGAGTCAGTCATACAGTAGTTCATCAGCGTCAGTAACGTCCGGTAATAGCAGCGTTACTAGTAGTGTTGTATTCCCTAGTGGAACCGTTACGCAACCAGGACCTGGAGGATTTATCCTGGTCAATACTCCACAAGTACACATGGCTGGGTCTTTCACCTGGTATCCAGAGTTCTCTGGCCAGGGCAATGATGATGTAGAGCAACACTGGTATCTGTGCGAAGCCATCTGGAGGGCTCGGCAGACGCCAGATGCAGGGAAGTTAATAGAGTTCCAAACCACGCTCAGAGAGAGGGCTCTGCGATGGTTTATCAAGTGGTCTGAGGCTCATCCTAACCCCGTAATTGCGGACGTAAAGCAGGATTTTGTCCGCGAATTCAAGCTTCCCCAGACAGACCAGCAGGGCCTGTCCGAGCTGTGGGAAATTAAGCAGAAGGAAGGTGAGACCGCGTGGGAGTTGATGCGGCGATTCAAGGACGTGATCGGGAAACTCAGCTACCCGATCGATCCAAACCACCAGAGGGACTGGTTCATCAAGGCTCTGCTTCCCTTGACATGAACCCCTCTCACTCAGCAGAAGATTGATAATCTGCAGGACGCTTTGGAGCAGGCCATGAAGATTGAAGCCATGGCGGGCTACCCCCAGGAATACCGGGGGGGGGCGGCCCCGCAAGATCCTTCTTTGATAGGGTTGCAACACCAGATCGCCAGCTTGACTGAAAAGCTCAAGGAGCTCCAGCCGGTGAGACCAGCGCGGCCGAATGTTTGGTGCACTCATTGCCTGGTCGAGGGCCACGTCGCAACCGAGTGTCCCCAGTTACGTGGCGTAGGGGTAAGACCCTCGGTCGCGGAAATCCAGTGGGGTCCACCACCTGGTGGTGGCGCGGCGATGAATCCACAAGGGGTCTACCAGCTGCAACAGCCTTACGCGGGGTTCCCACCTCAACCGGGTTCCTCCACCACAAAGTACTGCGAGATTTGTCGGACGCTGGGGCATCCTCCTCGGATGTGCCCGATAATACAAAAGTACTCCATGGTCCCAAACAATGTGTACTGTGAATTTTGTGTTTCTACGACTCACAACACTGAGCAGTGCAGGGCGCTTGACGCACTTGCGGATCGATTGGATCGTCCCTCCTACAAAGTGAACGAGGCTCCAAGAGGAAGAGGCGGCGACATGTAGGGAGGCCGCACAGGCGGACGTGGTCCAATGAAATGTTACAACTGTGACCAGGAGGGTCACGTGGCTCGAGAATGTCCCCTTCCGCGACGACCCTGGTGTTCCCAGTGCCAGGTGAATGCCCACGCCACTGAGGACTGTCCGGAGCTAATCAAGAAGTGGGAAGAATGGGCGAGGCAGAGGGGAGCGAATCTGATAAATTCAGAGCCGCGAGGGACCGCGACCCCAGACATGCAGAACATCGCGATCGTGACGAGGGGCGGGAAGAAAACTGGGGAGGATGCCCACGGGAAGGAGCCAGCACGAGTGGTTCGGCCGACATCCCCGAAGATGTTAATCAGGCCCAAAGACTAGAAGAAGTATTTCCAGGAGGCAGTTGAGGCGTTCGCCCAGTTGTGGGACACGGGAGGTCTGGCGGAGCCCGTGCTGCCAGAATCTGGGGTGCAGAGCGCCACAGGTACTGTGATCGAGGACTGGCTCTAGCTATTCCTCAGGATTGTTGACAATGCTGCACTGCGGCAGCAACTTAAGCATGCTTTGGAAGGAGCATTACAGGGGTGTACAGGACTTAGGGATCCGGTGAACGCTGGCCCTCAATACGTGCAATGCTTCAAGCGGAACAAGCAACGAACAGGCAAATAATTCCGGCTTAACACGTAGGTTGTGAGATTCCAAATCAGCGATACCATGCTGGACTTGGGGTCCGACGTCAACATCCTACCACGAAAGACGTGGGAGGCCCTTGGAAGGCCACATATGGCCTACTCGCCAATCCAACTCAGGATGGCGAACCAGTACTGCATTCTTCCAATCGGCCGGCTCGAGGGTGTCGAGGTCGACATTGTGGGGGTGAAGACATACACCGATTTTGAGGTTATTGATATTATGGGCGACAAGGATCCTTATCCTGCCTTACTCGGCATTGACTGGGCTTTTGAGAATTACGCCATCATCGACCTTAAAAAGGAGCTGATGATCTTTGAGGATGGGGAGGTACGGGTCACCCAGCCCCTTGACCCGTATCAGGGCCCGCGATATACGGAAACAATGGACAATCGAGAGGATGCTCAGATGATGGACCACCTTTATCAGATGACCGCAGGAAAGCGGGACGACTATATCAACCCGACCGCGACTGGCTCTGTTAGTTGGCAGAGTGTGCAGAGCTCAGAGCTCGGATCCGAACTCGCGTGGGAAGAATGGCAGGAAGGGGGGTATGAGACAACCACGCGGAGATGTGCTACCATTGCCCAAGTCTGGTGGGTGGGGACTGAGATCCGCAGATATCCCATCCTGTCAAACATGCAAGCTGTCAATACTTTCATTACCAAGGTGGAAGACCTGGTCCTAGCCGAAAGCCGGATGCCACTTTTGGATGTGGCCTTGCAATCCACGTCGGCCTGGTGGTGGAAAAATCACCGCAACACTCTGTTGCGATGGGATTGCGTGGCGGATGCTCTGTGGGCATGCTTTAAGGAGGATGACGGACCTCGCAGTATGCTTAGGTATCACGGGACTTCCGACATGCGACACCATTTGCGGGCCTGTGAGGAGCAGTGGCGCAGTACCAGGTACCCTGAGGAGCTGTGGGTCCACAGGTTTATCCACTCCTTGGATACAATCCCCCAGGCCTGGTACCTGGAAGAAGAGTGGAAACGGGGAACCCGCTCTTGGCAGGAAGTCAAGGACAAGTTCGTTCAGTGCTTCTTGTTCAAAGGGGAGACGACATAGGAGTCTCGAGCCCTACAGGCAATCAAGGAGGTCTTGTTTTTTCGCCATCCCGAGCCTGACGGGGGCCCGGTTGTGTCACGACCTGAGGCCAGGCACGAGTTGGTTTGCCAACAGATTGACAGCGATCCGGATGATGATAGTCTGGAGGACCTCAGGCATCTCTATTTTGACGAAAAGGAAGGCGAGTGGAACATCAGTGAAGAGCCGACGACTGAAGGAGTCCATTTATAGCCACTAAAGACGAAGAAGATGAACATTGGAACAGACGAGAAACCAAAGCTGGCAACGGTGGGAGATTACTGGGACGAGGAAATGACAAAAGAAATTTTCAGCCTCCTCTGGGAATACGAAGACTTGTTCCCGTCCTTGGTTGCAGACCTGAAGGGGATCAAGGGGGACCTTGGCGAAATGCGCATCGTGCTGAAACTGGGGGCCAGGCCGGTGAAGCACCGACCCTACCGGCTGAACCCACGTATCAAAGAAAAGGTCAAGATGGAGATCGACAAGATGCTGGCTGCAGGTCTCATCTTTCCAGTAGAAGAAGCAGAGTGGGTGAGTCCCATTGTCATTCAGAACAAGAAGGACAAAGCAGAGATACTTGTCTGCGTAGACTACCGGAGTCTGAAAAATGCCTGCATCCACGATCCGTTTCCCACTCCTTTCAGTGATGAAGTTCTAGATCATGTTGCGGGAAACGAAGCCTATTCCTTCACTGATGGGTTTTCGGGCTACCATCAGGTGCGCATTGCCGAAGAAGGCAAAACAAAGACAACATTCACCACTGAGTGGGGATCATTCGCATACCACGTTATGCCGTTTGGTCTGAAGAACGCACCGGCTGTGTTTTCCCGGATTGTAATTGCTGCTTTCCGGGAGTACATTCACAAGTTCCTGGAGGTCTACATGGACGACTGGACCGTCTACAGCCTGTTGAAGAAACATGCCACCCTTTTGCGTATTATGTTTGACCGGTGTCGTCAGCTGCAGATTTCCTTGAACTTGAAGAAATGTATTTTTGCAGTTCCATTCGGCACACTCTTAGGCCACGTGGTGTGCAAGCAAGGGGTCTGTGTCGATCCCGCCAAGGTCGCGGTCATAGTTCACATGGAAGCCCCCGAAATCGTGAAGCAGCTGTGTGCACTGCTCGGGCACACAGGATATTATAGGCGGTTTATCCGCAACTACGCAAAGATTACGGCCCCTTTGGAGAAACTGTTGCGGAAGTCAGAAGTATTCCAGTGGACGGAGGAGTGTAGGAAGGCCCTTGACACCTTGAAGGAGAAGTTGGCGACGGCGCCCATACTTGTTCATCCCGACTGGGATAAGCAGTTCCATGTGCATATCGATGCGTCCGGTATTGCACTTGGGGCTGTCTTGGCGCAACCCGGGGAGACGACAGTTGACCACCCCGTCTACTTCGCCAGCCGCAGGTTATCGAATGCGGAGAAGAATTACACCACGACCGAGCAGGAGGCGTTGGCGATGGTGTACTCCCTCCAGAAGTTCCGCCACTATCTCCTGGGCGGAAAATTCAAATTCTTTACGGACCACTCTGCATTGAAGTATCTGGTGAATAAGCCTGTTTTGGAAGGACGGATCTGTCGCTGGCTTCTACTTTTCCAGGAATTCACGTTTGAGGTGATTGTCAAGCCCGGCAGGTTGAATGTCGGTCCCGATCATTTATCCAGGTTAGAGACAGGAGAGAAAGACGGCTCTTTGGACGATCAGCTGCCGGATGCTGACCTCTTCCGCGTCGAAGCGATCCCGGATTACTTGGCTGACATTGCCGCCTATCTGACCTCGGGGCAATGCCCTCAGGATTACACCCCACTCCGGAAACGCCACTTGGTTTTCCGGGAAGCTGACTACCAATTGATCGTGGGGCAGCTATACAAACTGGGCCTCGATGAGGTGTTGCGCAGATGCGTCCTTGACCACGAACGGGAAGCGGTAATGTGGGAATGTCACAGCAGTGTTGCGGGAGGGCATGTGGGTGCGAAACCCACTGCAAGAAAGGTGCTCCAAGCTGGCCTGTGGTGGCCGACAGTACATGCTGACTGTAAGGCCTACGTGAAGCGCTGCGATGTTTGCTAGCGGACGGGAAGGCCCTCTCACCGGGATAAGCTTCCGCTACACCCAGTGCATGTGTTGCGGCCGTTCGAAAAGTGGGCTATCGATTTTGTGGGTCCCATAGCCCCGGTCGCCAGACACTCCAAGGCCCGGTACATCATTACCGCCACGGATTACCTTACCCGGTGGGCTGAGGCAGCAGCGGTACGCGACTGCACGGCAAATACCGCCGCCCGGTTCATTTTTGAGCACATCATTTTCCGGTTTGGCTGCCCGCGAAGTTTAACCAGTGATTAGGGTACACACTTCATTAACGACACGGTCAAGACACTGTTGGACACCTTCATGGTTCAGCATCATAAGAGTAGCCCGTATCACCCGCAGGCTAATGGTACGGTGGAGGCCTTCAATAAGATTCTTGAGAAGGGCCTGACTAAGATTTGCAATGCCCAACAGGATGATTGGGATGAGCGCCTATCTGCGGCATTGTGGGCCTATCGGACTACGGTGAAGAGCTTGACCAATCAAACGTCGTTCCAGCTCGTGTACGGCCGAGAGGCTATGATCCCCACCGAGTTTATTGTACCCAACATGTTTATCGCCACGTCTCTGAAGTTTTCGGAAGAGGCCTCCCTCCAGGAGCGCCTCCATGAATTACAGGAACTGGATGAGGCCCGCTTCCTGGCCGAATTCCACCAGAAGATTCAGAAGGACCGGTAGAAAGCGTGGCACGACCGCCACATTAAGAACAAAACCTTTCAGGTTGGCGGCAAAGTTCTTCTATATGACAGTCGGTTCCAGAAGTTTCCAGGCAAGCTCCAGATGCACTGGTTGGGACCCTACTTTGTCATCGAGATTCGCGACTCAGGAGTCGTTCGGTTGGCACAGCTGGACGGTACAGTTCTCCCTGGGTGGGTGAATGGCGCACGCCTGAAACCCTACCAGGAGTAAGTACCTTTCACTTCTCATCAATAACTCTCGCACCCAAGAGCACCCGTAGCGTAGCTTAGTCGAATAACTCTCCCGCAACCGGGATGAGCGTAGGGAGTCTTTTCCGTTCATAGGTGGTCTGTCAATAACCGCTCAGTTGCGGGGGCCGCACCGCAACCGACTGTGGTCGGGGCGGCACCTGTCCAGCGTGTCATCCTTGTAGGATCCATCCACATGCCAGTATCAGTCCAGGTCATTTCCAAATGCACCAGACCAAGGCCAATTCAGCAACGGCCAAGCAGATAATTCAGGAACTCCGTCCGCCCATTCAAGCCAGTGCCAAATCAATACAATAGCTAGTTGCAGAGGCTGAGATCCAGCTTACCACGATGTTCGGGGCTGTCCCGGCGAATATAGAGGAGGCCATTACCACCAAGATCACTGAGGAAGCAGACTCGCTAATGCAGGGATGGCAGCAAGCTGTGTCGGACTTCACCGAGAAAAAAGCTATAGCGCTCCGCAGGGTCCCGGAGTTGGGGCCCTTGTTTGAACAGCCGCTTGGAGGCGCACAACAGGAACGGGCACGAGACAAAGGCACACAGGCCGAACAGGGCACGGGATCTAGCGGGGCAATGGAGGTGGAAACTGTCATTTGTGATTGACTCGGGGACGAGTCAAGGAACTGTGGTCGGGGCCTGTTGGGGCCCTTGTTTTTGAAATCTTGGTTAAAACATTTTGAATTTTGAATAAAGGATGATCTTTTGAGTAGCGGCATAAAGACACATGGCAATCGCGACCGCGTCGCAACTACCAGGAGTCGCGGAGCTATCAAGGTGGAGCGGAAGCATGAGATAGCTGAAGAAAGAACACGCACAAGTACAGATGAAGAAAACACACAGCAGAAGATAGAAAGCGGAACACACAGATAACAGGAGAGAAGCTGGAAGCAGCTGAAGAAAAGACACACGGAGGAACTGATAGTCGCGATAGCGGGTGAATAAATAACAGTCACTCGGCTGAAAGAAGGAAGATGTAGCAGAGGTTGCGAGGCTCGTGACAGGAGAAGAAGCACAGAGCGACTGCGGGAAATCATGCATGACATCTCTATGATTCCTAATATTCTCTATTCTACCTTTCTGTTCCGTAAGACATCTGTATCAGGGTTGTAAGCTATCGCTGAAGATTCTATGTAATCATGAGCTTGGCCAAGGGATTAATATAATGAAAGGTTGTTGTCTCAATAAGAGGTTTACATGCATGTAATGTGTTTATGCTGGTTTAAAATTTTATTTGCTTAATACTTGAATGCTTCTTAAGTGCTCTTTCATACATGACTCTGTCTATGTAATCGATGCATTGTCCATCATGAGTTGTGACTCTGTTCCTTGCCATTGATCTCATCCCCTTCTGCACGTGGTTGCAGCACGCCTCGGGTGAGACTCTTGCTCTCTCTGCTCTCGGAGTAGGGTGAAAATGCGGTGTGATCCTAGACTACATTGGACTCCTTTGTTGGCCACAACTCTTGAACTGGGGTCTTGTCAGCGAGACACGACTTCTCGCCAACACTTGTACTCTTGAAAAATAGGGTTTTGTTCCACATGATTAGGAGGGTTTTTAATATGTCAAGTAGTGATGAGCTATGTCATAGCCTATTCGAACATGTGAGGCTTATTTGTCACTGATATGTAACTATTTTAAAGATAAGGTAGATTGATGTAATAAATAGGAGTTTGAGTCCTATTAGGAAAAGCATCTTTAGAGTGTAGCTGTCATTTTCTTATTAAAAGACGTTTTTTTTTTTTTTATACTGTTATGTGAGGTGTGATAGGAATAATTCGATGAATATAGCCAAGATGCAGATCATCCCTACTGTAAGAAGGTCCATTTAAAGGAAAATTATCAAAGTTGTAAAGGGTTGGAGATTTTTTTCACCATACTGCTACTTTATGTAATTTGACTTATATTAGTAATACAGAGGACTTCTTCTTGACATACCTGAGATTCTCATGGATTTTTTAATTTGTTTCTGATCTATATCTTTATGTGTACCACTTGCAGTAGATTTCATATTTATTACTCAAAATTCATATCTTTATGCTCTGACTTCCTTTATTGATGAAATGACTGTGTTGCCTTATGCTTTGAATTCATATCAGTCGCACCTCTCACCAGTGTTTCACTAGGAGTTTATAAAGATTCGACCTTACTTGGTTCATTCCCTAGTCACCTCCCTCTTATCACTGACCCCAACTCGTCGAATTTTTTCATTATGCAATTGTCTCGGGCCTGCCACAAGCGGTCTGATTCAACCAGCCAGCGGCCTATGCCTCCGCAACCTGCTGGTGGTCACTTGATGGAGCCTTCAGGTCCTTCTCTTCAAGAACCTTCTCCCTCTACTAGTGTCTCTTCCACCCCTTTTCGACCAGGAACAGTTCCCCCTAGCCTTAACCATTTGTTAGCCATTCTGCGAGGTCATTACCCTTCCGGTCAAATATCATTTCTAGCTCCCCCCTGTGGAGTGTTTTTGGTGTCTGTTATGGCTATGATAAGCCTTCCCAATTTGACCCTAGGGATCCCGGTCTGGTACATTGATCCCCCAGCCAACACCCCACCTGGTCAACTCAAACCTTATACCGCTTTGACCTCGGTCCAACCGGTCACTATGAACCCTCCCTTTGCTTCAGTGCCTCAGCCACCTGAACATGAATCTACTCCTGTTGCAAAAACCTATGGTGAGGGGGGAAAAGCCAAAAAGAAGGAACCTAAGGACAAGGCCCGCCAAAAAACTCCTGCTCCTCCTAAGCCTCCAAAGAAGTCACCTCCGTGTGCTTTGTGTGATGTTTTTGGACATGCCTCCCATAGTTTTCCTGAGCTTCCTCGTCTCAAACCTGTGGTTAATGAGACGTTTCCTAAATTCGATATCCCTGAGGTCCATGTTACCTTACATGATTCAACTAAGAAACTCAAGGGTTTTCAAGCTCATGTGGTTATTGTTTAATGGAGAGATCTCCGGATTATCCATAGTGTTATAAAACAATGGTCAACGTTTCGAATCCCAACGGGGATCCATCTTCAGGACAAGATGTTGAATGAATGAAGAAATAAGGACCAAGGCGAGGGATTAATAGTGACACAAAAAGAAAGAGCCAACAAGAACTAAAAAAATTGATATTTTATTTTAAGAAATTTTATTCCTAAGTAATAATTAAATCATTAATTTTAATAAATTTTATTCTAGGTAATTTTTTAGAATAATATTATTTATGAGATTAGTAATATTAATACCTAAATGTTCTTAAAAAAATATTTTTAGAATTAATTAATGGATTTAATAAATTATTATTAATAATATTAATTAATTATTAATTAATGGAGTAATAAGTTCTTATTTAATGTTCTAATAATTTAATAATATATCCTAGAATATTACAAAATTAATTATTAAATTTTAAGATTAAAATAATTAAAGTAAATATTAGTTTACTAATTAATAATAAAATTTATATATAATCACTATTTATTAATTAATATTATTCATTAGTAAATTTTATCTTTAATAAATTTTATTCCTAAGTAATAATTAAATCATTATTTTTGATAAATTTAATTCTAGGTAATTTTATTAATACCTAAATGTTCTTAAAAATATATTTTTAGAATTAATTAATGGATTTAATAAATTTTTGTTAAAAATAATAATTAATTATTAATTAATAGAGTTAATAAATATTTATTTATTAGTGAAGAATATTATGATAATTAAATAAGATTTCCTAGAATATGAGAATTACAAAATTAATTATTAATTTTTAAGATTAAAATAATTAAAAAATAAATATTAGTTTACTAATTAATAATAACATTCATGTAATATTAATAAAAATTAATAATTACTATTTATTTAATTATTATTATTCATTAGGATAAGAAAAATTAATTAATCCTAATTAATCTAAGATTATTATTAGAAATTAAATTTGATTTTAATCATGATTAACTAAAAATATTAGATATTAATAATAATTAATAATTAATTAATTTTTATTAATAGGAAATAAAAATTAATTAATATGGATAATTATTAAAAGTAAATAATTCAACGAGCTCTTTGCTAGATCTAGAAACGCCCCTAACCCTAAAATAAATTGGAAGAGAGACAAACTTGTGAAACTATACCTGGGATGAAGATGAGTTGGAGGAGCACATCTGTCGAATAAGAGGTCGCCAACTGTCCCTGATCTTGTATCCTCCATCCCTGTTAATGTTATGTGGATGTTTTATAATCTTGAGGGCCTCTATAATTTTTCATCTTCGATAGTGTTCCTCCCTGGAAATAGTCCTAGCATCCTCTAGATGCAGATGATGTTTAGTTTTCGAGGAGTGATCAGCAAGGGCTGAGGTGCGAGATCTCTCATGCTTAATATCGGCTTCGTGTTCTTTAAGACGTTTTTGAAGCGAGCGCACAATTTCTCCAATATAACTTTTCCCGCATGAATAGTCAATCTTGTAGACTCCTTTAAGCTGTTCGTGACTAACAATTTCTTTAACTGACCACATTTTTTGTCTTATTGTTCCTTCTGGTGAAAATTGTGCAAAAATGTCATTCCTCCCCAGAACCTTGGTGAACTTATCAGTAACACCCTTGATGTATGGTAAAAAAACCATACCACAACTTTCTTGAGGTCCTTGACGTTGCTTAGATAGGATCGAACCCTCAGCCCTTTTAAAGGCTTTCCTGATATCTTTTTCTCTATAACCTAAACCCATGAAAATAGATGTCAAGTGAGTGATTTCATCTTTCAGGTGCTCTTCATCGGATATCCTTAGGGCTCTTATGAAAAGAGTATTAAGGACACCAAATTTTGAGTTGGATGATTGTAAGACTCAGCATGAAGATAACTGTTAGTATGGGTTTTCTTCCTAAACACCTAATGCCCCAAAGCTCCATCATCCTTTCTGGTAACAAGGACATCCAAGAAAGGGATGCTCCTATTTTCTTCAATCTCCATAGTGAACTTAAACTCTGAGGAAATCGAGTTAAGGTGATTAAAAAGCTTCTCAATATTTTCCCTCCCATGAGTCCACTTTATGTTGGTGTCATCTACAAATATTTTCCACCAAGTTGGTTTTAAGGAAGAGGAGGCAAGGGCTTTCTTCTCAAAGTGCTCCATATATAAGTTGGCCACAATAGGTGAGAGTGGTGATCCCATTGCGACTCCAGATACCTGCTCATAGAATTCCCCTTGGAAGCTGAAGAAAGTGGATCATAGAGAAATCTCTGCAAGTTTAGCTGTTTCTTGATCCATAACCTCATTAATATTACATGAACGGTATTATTAATTAGTAAACTAATATTTATTTTTTAATTATTTTAATCTTAAAAATTAATAATTAATTTTGTAATTCTCATATTCTAGAATATCTTATTAAATTATTAGAATATTCTTCACTAAATAATAAATAAGAATTTATTAACTCCATTAATTAATAATGAATTATTATTATTAACAAGAATTTATTAAATCCATTAATTAATTCTAAAAATATGTTTTTAGTAACATTTAGGTATTAATAAAATTATCTAGAATTAAATTTATCAAAATTAATGATTTAATTATTACTTAGGAATAAAATTTATTAAAGATAAAATTTGCTAATGAATAATAATAATTAAATAAATAGTAATTATTGATACTTATTAATATTACATGAATGTTATTATTAATTAGTAAACTAATATTTATTTTAATTATTTTAATCTTAAAAATTAATAATTAATTTTGTAATATTCTCGGATATCTCATTAAATTATTATAATATTAAATAAGAATGCATTACTCCATTAATTAATAATTAATTAGTGTTATTAACAATAATTTATTAAATCCATTAATTAATTCTAAAAATATTTTTTAGAAACATTTAGGTATTAACATTACTAATCTCATAAATAATATTATTCTAAAAAATTACCTAGAATAAAATTTATTAAAATTAATGATTTAATTATTACTTAGGAATAAAAGTTATTAAATAAATAAAATATTAATTATTTAGTTCTTGTTGGCTCTTTCTTTCTATGTCACTATTAATCCTTGGCCTTGGTCCTTCTTTCTTCCTTCATTCAACATCTTGTCCTGAAGATGGATCGCCATTGGGATTCAAAACACCGAACAATGTTTTATAACACTGTGGATAATCCGGAGATCTCTTCAATGAGAAACTCAAGTCGTTGTGCACGAACCACCCTTGTGCTTTGTGTGATATTTATGGCCACTATTATCACCTTTTCCCCCGTCTCAACGAATTTCGCGACACCCTTGAGGGTGTTCGCCGAATCGAGGCCAAGTGTAGTGGATCCTCTACTCCTCTACTCGCGAGTTTTGCTTCAACAAAACCATAGGAAATTTTTGCATCCATTGTGATACCTCCCCCCAATGTCGAGATAACAGAACCTTCGGCCAATATCCTCTATCTGTCATCATCCATGAGATCCATGGTGGAAAACCCCTCCGAGCCATTCCCTTCTATTTCGACTAAACCTCCTTCGGCCATAAACTTGGGCTCAACATCGGTAGATGTTTCATCTACTAGCTCTTCGTCTACCCTCTGTAGTAATGCGTATGTGAACCATATCTCTCATGATGATGCGTAAAGTAGCCCCGCCACATCATGTGGTCTTTCTTCTATCAGTCCCCCCATCTTTCATTCCGATGAAGACATTATGGAAGCATGACCACCCCTGCCTTTCCTTGGGATGATATGAACCACTGTGCGTACTTCATTCCGCAACAGTCCCATGACCAATATGCTGTGGAGTCTAAAGAATTCATCTCCGATGAGGTCGATTGGTTTAGAAATCCCATTCCTGCACCTGATGCTTTCGAAGAAGGAAGTATGGCCAATATCTCTCCTACCATCAAAATTAACATTTCTGATAAACCAGGAATAGAAGAAAAAATTACCTTGGGGGCACACTGCACCCCAGAAGAAATTGAGGCTTACACTAAGCTATTCAAGGAATTTCGTGATGTTTTCTCCTGGTCCTATTCATAGATGCTCGAAATTGATCCCTCCATTGTCAAACGCCATATCGATACATGGCCTAATGCCAATCACGTCCGTCAAAAGTTGAGACCCATTAATAATCCTTCCAGACGAGCGACTATCAAAGTCGAAATCGATAAGCTCAAGTAGGCTGGTTTTATCTATCCCATTGAATACACCACTTAGGTTTCTAACCGGGTTCCCGTTCTCAAGAAATAAGGCACCATCCATGTTTGCACTGACTTTCGCAACCTGAACAAAGCATGTCCCAAAGAAAACTTCCCCACACCATTCAATGACCAGATCATAGATGAGTGTGCGGGGCATGAGGTTCTATCCTTTATGGATGGTTTCTTCGGATAAAACTAGATAGTTATCTTCCATGCTGATTAGTTAAAGATTGTGTTCATTAGTCTGTGTGGAAAATTTTCTTATAAGGTCATGCCGTTCGGACTAAAGAATGCCGGAGCCACCTTCCAACGGGCCATGTCATACTTTTTCCATGATTTGGCTCATATTATCCTTGCTTACCTTGATGATCTCACCACTCGTTCAAGGCATCGAGCACAACACCTCCACGATTTGCGTACTGTCTTCCTCCGATGTCGCAAGTATAATATCCATCTCAACCTGTTGAAGTGTGTATTTTGTGTCCTTGCTAGTCGTCTTTTGGGATTCATTGTGACCAATTATGGTATAACACTTGATCCTCTCAAAGCCTCAAGGCAAAGCTAACTTCTTTCGTCGGTTCGACCCTGACTATGCCACCACCGCGCATGGATTTCTAAGACTCCTTCGATATAACATTCATTTCTTTTGGGATGACCATGCTCAAAAATATTTTGATGCCTTGAAACAAGCTCTAACTTCCGCTCCCTTGATTAGTCCTCCTAAATTTGAGAGGGATTTCATCGTGTACATCTCAGCTTCCACCCATTCGGTTGCTAGGGTCCTTATCTAGGAAGATGACAATGGAAACGAACATGTTATCTATTATGTCAGTAAGAACCTTTTGGGTCCCCATGTGTCTTACTTTTATGAAGAGAAGTTGGTGTTGGCCATTGTGTTCTCGGTCCAGAAACTTCGTCATTATATCCTTACGCGTTCCACCAAGGTCATGACCAATTCCAAGCCTATGGATTTCCTATTGAGTAGACGATTCATTAATGGGAAGTACACCCATTGGATCATTATCCTTCAAGAGTTCAATCTCGAATTTGTCACACCCAAGTGTAAGAAAGGTTTAGCTCTTGCTGAACTCATTTCTGAATTTCCTACTTGTACACAAGATTTGCCAGTTAATGATGATTTACCCAATGAACACTTGCTCGCCATTACTTCGGATGACCCTTGGTATGGCGACATCCTTACCTACCTAGTTGATCATGATGCTTGACGACGTATACAACACCAATCCCCCTGCTATCTTCTCATTGGTGACAATATCTATCATCACGGTGTTGATTCTATCCTTCGTCGTTGTCTCATGCATGCTAAAGCTGAGCAAGTCCTTAATGCCTGCCATAGCGGCGCTTGTGGTGGCCACCTGTTGTCGTAGATGTTCTATGCTTGATGCAAATTTACTTTACCTAATATCAAATAGAAATAACATAAAAATGAAAGTAAAATTCTGATAGAACATACCAAAATATCGATGGAAGACAAGAAAAAAATATAATTAACTTGATCAACAAAATATATGTGTTGTGGTGCGTTACAACAGTCAACAAGATGCTTCAACCAGCAAAGTCTCCTCACAGTCAGCCAACCCAGTTTCCACCCCCAACCCTCGAAAACTCTACAGCAGTCAACCCAATGTGACAAAAGTCAACGCAACCAGAGTGATCAGCGTTCCAGCCTTGGTTCTTGTGCCCCCAAGGTGCAGTGTAGAGATCACGGTTGGGAGAGTTTTGGTCAAGTTGACCAAGCGTTGACCAAAGTCAACGATGGTCAAATCTACGTTGAAACCCTAGATCAGATGAGAAAACCCTAGCTACTGTTTTCCCACATGTGAGAGAAGAGAAGCCTCCAAATGTGAGATCGAACCAATCAGATACAAGAGAGAAATCTATGATGCGTGATGGTGAAAATTACCTCCAACGTTGACCAATATATATCCATCTATGAGGGTGTGTGAAACATCTATTGGGGCTCCAAGCCTACATTACAATTCTCCCCGACCTTGCACATAAGTGGAATTGATTCAAAATAAATGTTCTACTAATCAGATCAGGATGATATTTAGATTGATATTGCACCTCTCCGAAAGGGGAATCCAACAAAAATATTGACATCATCATCTGAGCATCACAACATGGATTTTGGACCTAGTTTCCCAAAATTAACAATCCCTCTCAACTAGGGAGAACTCCATCCACCTGTGCCATCCAAACATCGTGCGTCATCCTGCCGTAACTTGCTTTGCTGGCTTCTTTATTTCAAAATAGAAAGGTGAGTCACAAATACATCACAAATAAAATCAGAGGTCTGAAACCTCTATAGGACTCAAAGGAGTCACATACCAACCCGAAGTTGGTTTAACTGACCCAAAGTTAGTTGGAGGTCTGAAACCTAACTAGATTTGATCCCAGATCAAGTGGTTGGACACGTGCCATCCTAGAAATAGAGAGTACGACAATATCCGATGCGTCCATCGGTCTTTGCTACTGGTCTCTAGCTTTTCCCACCTCATTGGCCAATATGAGAGGTACTTCCCATGAGTCTGAGACTCCATGGTTAGGATGCATACGCGGAATAGATCAAAGAGAGGTGAACGACCTCAATATAATAACGGTGGGGCATAAGCACACCAACAAGGTTCGGAAAGCCTATCCTTGTGGTTGCTTATAGCTTCAAGAAGCTATCCCGAAAGCCCCCTGGAGCTCCCAGATCTCATTATCCAACAAGACCCTTAGCATAGGGTCGTTCCACGATTCCAAGATTCTCACGGAAGGTTAGGAACTTGACCTTCCATAAGGGATTTGTGAGAATATCTGCGACCTGCTCATCAGTTCCTCTATGATCGAGCCTTACGACGCCTCACTGTACCATATCCTGGATAAAGTGGTACCTGATATCAATATTCTTGGATCGATCGTGGAACACAGGATTCTGTAACAATCGAATCCCACTTTGGTTATCACAAAAGATAACGGTGGTATCTAGCACATGCTCGAAACAAATCACTAAAGAGCTTTCGAAACCAAACAGCTTCACAACAAGCCATAATCAGAGTAACATATTCGGCCTCAGCGATGATCAAAGTCACCGACTTCTGCTTCCTGCTGATCCAAGATATCAAAGCAGAACCAAGTGTGAAGCAACATCCATATGTTCTCTTGTGATCCACCACATTGCCATCCCAATCGACATAAATATATCCATGGAGTCTCAAACTCCCGGCAGTGTATCTCAGCCCATGGTTTATCGTGCCCTGAAGAAATCTCAACAGATTCTTGGCACCAAGCTAGTGAATGCAATTAGGATCAACAATGTGTTGACTCAAAGTGTTCACTGCAAAACATATGTTCGGATGGGTGTTCACTAAGAGCACTAGGGCCCCTACGAGTTGATGATACTCGATAAGATTTTCTAGCACAGGCCCAACAACATTTCCACTCAACTTATTAAAGTTGATCTCCATCGATGTCGACACAGACTTATAGTCCACCATTCCAAATCTTTCCAGCAACTTCACAATGTGTTTTCCTTGAGAGAGGAAAATTGTTAGAAAATTATATATTACAGAGCAATGCAACACATAAAATATGTGGAAAATACAAGCAAACAAAACACATAAAACCAGAGAGACACAAATATATTTGGTTCACCCAGTTTGGGCTACATCCACTCCGAACAACCAGTCCTTCCTTTCTATTATCCAACAAAATGAAGAGACACAACCTACAGTAGATCCACTGTAATATCCTCTGTTCTCTCTCAAAATCTCCCTCTCCGTTTCTCGCTCCGAGAATACACATACAATACACAACCACAATACAATACCCTCATAAAAGCGAGGGGTTGCCTTCTAGGGCAAAAAACCCTAAACTAAACATAACTTCTACCATCAAATCATTTGCCTAATGAACGACCCAGATTGACTAGAAATTACTATACTTTTACAAACAGTGCCATTTGTTTTAGCTTTGGGGAGTGCCCCCGAGCCCCCACAACGCCGCCCGTAAAAAATCGCTGCCGTGGGGGGTCACAGGGGGCAAGCAACAGCACATGGAGCCCCCTGGTATGGGGTTTTTAGAGAAAGGGGCGGTGCCCAAATATTAGAATGCAGAATGTAGATTTTGTGAGATTATTCACTCTGGCGTTCATTAGGAAAAATATTTGATAGTAGAGTTATGTTTACATTAAGTTTTACCTAGAAGCCCCTCGGCTTTCCTGAGTATTATGCTTGCGAAGCTGTGTGTGTATGTGTATTCTTGGGTGAAGCGAGAAACATGTGAGGGATTGCAGTCTGTAGGTTGTGTCTCTTCATTTTGGCTGAGATAATAGAAGGAAGAACAAATATTAAGATTAAATATTAAACTGGGTGAACCACGTATATCTATGTCTCTCTGGTTTTATGTGTTTTGTGTGCTTGTATTTTCCGCATATTTTATGTGTTGCATTGCTCTGTAATATATAATTTTCTAACAACTGGTATCAGAGCCGAAGGTATATTTGGCTGATAAAATCGCAGGAAAGAAGGGTTCCTGGTTCAAGTGGGAGCAATGGTAGAAGATGGTAAGTTTAGGGTTGAGAAATTTAACAGCCAAACTTTCCCGCTGTGGAATATGCAGATGGAAGATTATCTGTATCATAAAGATTTGTACCTACCATTGAGCGGAAAAACAAAGAAGTCGGCGGCCATGACAGACGTGGAATGGAACATTCTCGATAGAAAGGCACTCGAAATACTGCGGTTGTGCCTTGCGGCGTCAGTCGCCTTCAATATTTCGAAGGAAACAACAACAGAGGGTTTGATGCAGACGTTGGCGAAACTATATGAGATACCCTCAGCTTCAAACAAGGTATTTCTTATGAAATGACTATTTAATATGAAGATGTCGGAAGGTGGATCTGTTGCAGACCATTTAAATGATTTTAATACAGTTACTAGTTAGTTAAGTTCTGTAGGGGTAAAATTTGATGATGAAGTTAGAGCTCTGTTATTCTTGTGCTCATTACCAGAGAGTTGGAATGGTTTAGTAATGGCCATTAGTAACTATGTCTCTGGATCTAGTACTTTAAAGTTTGATGATGTTTTCGGTGCTATCCTTAGCGAGGAAATGCGACGGAAAAGCTCCGGTGAGACATTGGGTAATGCTTTGAGTGCAGAGTCTAGGGGAAGAAGAATGGAAAGAGGAAAGAGCTTGGGATATCTTAGTAAATCAAGGAAAGGAAGATCCAAGTCCAGATCAGGGATAGTGTGCTGGAAATGCGGAAAGAAAGGACACCTAAAGAAAGACTGTAGATCTTGGAAGGGAAAAGAAGGAGACACACAGAAAGAAAACAATCATGAAGTAAATGTGACAGGTGATGTGTTACAAGATGCTTTTATTATTTCTTTCGAAAATGTTACTGATTCTTGGGTTGTTGATTCAGGGGCTTCATTCCATGCCACACCTGATAATAAATATTTTCATGACTATGTTCAAGGAGATTTTGGACAAGTTCGTTTGGGGATGATAAACCCTGTAAAATTGTTGGAATGGGTAAGGTTCTTGTAAAACAGTAGAATGGAAACCAATGGCTATTAAAGGAGGTAAGGCATGTTCCAGATCTAAAGAAAAATCTGAGTTCAACAGAGCAGTTAGGCGGTGAAGGTTTTGTTACAACTTTCACAGATAAATCTTGGAAGGTCACCAAAGGAGCCCTGGTAATAGCAAAAGGCGAAAAGGTTGGTACATTGTATTTATGCAATGGTATTTCTAACTCTGTTAATGATTTAACTTCCAAAGGAGAAGATGTAGCATTATGGCATCATAGGCTCGGACACATGAGTGACAAGGGGATGAAGATTCTTCACTCAAGAAATTTGTTGCCAGGTTTGAAAAATGTTGATTTGGATTTCTATGAGAATTGCATTTATGGAAAATAGAAGAGAGTCAGATTTCTCAGAGTTGGGAAAGAAAAGAAGAGCGAAAAATTAGAGCTTGTGCATACAGATGTATGGGGACCTGCTCAGGTATCATCTCTCGGTGGCTCTCATTATTATGTTACTTTTATTGATGATGCAACTAGAAAAACCTGGATTTATTGTATTCAGAATAAATCTGATGTATTTGATACTTTCAAGAAATGGAAAGCTTTGGTTGAGATTGAGGCAGGAAAGAAGTTGAAGTGTCTCAGATCAGACAATGGAGGTGAATATTGCAGTAAAGAGTTTGATAGGTACTATTCAGAGCATGGAATTCGTAGAGAGAAGACAGTTCCAAGAACACCACAAGAAAATGGTGTGTCAGAAAGGATGAACAAAACAATCATGGAGCGTGCAAGGTGCATGAGATTGCATGTGGGATTGCCTTTACAATTTTGGGCAGATGCTGTAGATACTGCTGTTTATCTAATAAACAGAGGGCCTTCAAGTTCCTTGGATGGTGGTATTCGAGAGGAAGCATGGACAGGTAAAAAGGTAAACTACTCTTTTTTAAAGCCTTTTGGTTGTGAGGCCTTTTTCCATATTAATAAAGAAAATAGAACAAAGCTTGAGGCAAAATCAAAGAAATGTACCTTTATTGGATATCGTGTTAATGATTTTGGTTATCGCTTATATGATTATGAAAATCACAAAATAATTAGGAGCAGAGATGTAATATTCAATGAAAAGGTCTTGTATAAGAATCAGTTGCAGGAAAAGAAACAGGAAAAAGAAAGAAAGGAATACGCAGTTCTTGATGAGATAAATAAAAAAGTAAAGGTGCTTGAAAATAATAATAATCAACAACCAAAGCAGCAGAAACCACCACAACAACAACAGGCACCTCAAACACCTGAAAGTGGTGTTAGAAGATCTACCAGGATAAGTAGACCCCCTGAACGATACTCTCCTTCATTATATTATTTATTGCTGACTGATTCGGGTGAACCCGAATGTTATGAAGAAGCAATGTAGGTTGAAAGTAGGAAGAAGTGGGAGCTAGCCATGGAAGAAGAGATGGACTCCTTAATGCATAACCAGACTTGGGACTTAGTCAGGTTTCCTGCAGCGATTAATTTACGGGCGGCGTTGCCGCCTCATTTAAGGTACATGGGTGCAATGCCGTGATACAAAGTAAACAAGATAATCCGTCTCCACACCCAACAAAAATCTCGCCAGGTCTCTGCCAAGCCTCTAGGCCTAAGAAGTAATGCATCAGTCCTAGGTCCTTCATATTGAACTCATAAGCGAGCTCGCTCTTACACTGATGACTGAGAGGGTCAGCACCTTCCAGGAAGAGATCGTCCACATAGAGAACTAGAATGAGAGGCTTTTCTCTATCAACCTTGAAGTAAAGGCTTGGATCAACATTACTTCGAGTGAAGCCCAACTTCATCAAGTAGCTATCTATCCTCTCATACCAAGCCCTGGGGGCTTTCTTCAACCCATAGAGGGCTTTCTTCAACCTTCATACATGAGAGTCTCTATCCTAGACTTTGAAATCCATAGGTTGCTCCACATACACCTCTTCCTTTATTGAACCATGCAGAAAATAGGTCTTCACATCCATCTGATGAAGATTTCATCCTTCGTAGCAGCAAGTGAAATAATAGATCGGATGGTGGTATATCGGGCCACAGGTGAAAATATATCATCATAATCTATGCCTTCCTTTTGAGAGAAGCCTCAGGCAACGAATCTTGCCTTGAACTTTTCAGCACTACCATTAGATCCATGCTTGATCTTATAGAGCCATTTCAAGGTGACAACATCTTTGTCCTCTGGTCTCGGAACCACATCTTAGACATCATTATTCATAATGGACTCGTACTCTTCGTGCATAGCATCCTTCCAGACTTGATACTTTACGAATTTTTCAAATGATCCAGGCTCAGATTGTACGATTGTACTCATGGATGCTAGATACCCTTGGTATCTATTTGACTTATTTATTTCATGAAATGTCCCCCTTGGGGACATATGTCTCTCGACATCTTCAAGAGTATCCTTGAGCCATGAGGATCTTCTCTTCATTGAAGGACGTGGATCAATGGGGTCCATCGGTCCTTCAGCATCAGGCATCATCTCATCTTTTGGTTCTTCCTGTTTCCTAGATATTACATCATGATCTTCCTCAGCGCTCGGAAGATTTATCACTTTCTTGAGGGAAGAATCTTCATCAAATGCAACATCGTGTTTAATCTCCACTTCTCTTTGACCAGGCACATAGAATCTATAAGCCTTCGAAGTTTCACTGTATCTCACAAACATTCCCTTCTTCCCAGAAGCATCCAAATTTCTTCTCTTCTCTTTCAGCACATGAAAACAAATAGGACATCCAAAAACTCTAAAATTTGAAACATCAGGTTTCTTACCAGAGAATACTTCTTCGGGAGTTTTGGAGTCCAGAGCGGAATGTGGGCATCGATTTTGTATGTACACAACAATGTTCGCAGCTTCTCCCCACAGAAACTTCGGAAGACCTTGGTCACATAGCATGGCATGGGCAGCTTCCACAATGGTCTTGTTCTTTCTTTCAGCAATGCCATTTTGCTCAAGAGTATATATGGTTGTGGTCTCCCTCTTGATGCCAGCTTCTCTGCAAAGGTTATTGAACTCGTTCGTCTCATGTTCAGTGCCATTATCAGTCCTCAAAATCACGATCTTCTTCCGTGTTTGATTTCCAGCAAGGCTTTGAAAGTACGAAACCACATGAATGCTTCATCCTTCTTCTTCAAGAAGTGTATCCAGGTATTGCGAGAGAAGCCATTTATAAACATCATGTAATAATAACATCCTCCCAAAGATGTCACGGGTAGCATACCAAACAGATCAAAATGTATTAATTGCAAGACATCAGATGTCTTTGTGACACTTGAGGGGAAAGTTTCCCTTGTATGCTTTCCTTCGGCACAACCCTGACATACACCTTTGTTGAGGTATAAAAGGTGTCTTTTAAACGCCTATTTATCCTACATTAATTATCAATCCAGGTACGATTTTTTATTTCAAGAGTGTACTCTGTCTGAGGCTACAATTCAATCTAAGAGTAATGCTTGCAATATGTAGTACAACGTTGTAAATACAAGAGTAAACGGATGCTTGGAAATGAAATCTAACTACAATGACATGAAATTAAATACTCTGAAATCCAATCATTCACTCTGCAATCATCATTCAAGGATGCAGTAATGATAACTCTTTCCTTCAACAACTGATGCAATTGAAATCAAATAAAAACAAGACAATCAATCTGAGAACGAAGATAGCAAAAGCCAGATGTCCTTTACAGTTGATGATCTTGCATTAAAACAATTAAATGGAAATGGAAATTGAACTAAATCACTAATGCTGCTAATGAAAGTAAACTAGGCAAGTTCTTAAAAAAAAAGCAACTCTTTGCAGGAGTGAAATAGACTGTAAACTAATTAACTTAAAGGAATAGCAAATTTGGAATTGAACAGCAATAGAAATGAACAACAAGCTCTAACTAATTGAATTGAACAACACTTCTATCTCATGGTATTGAACAACAAAATTCTATTGAACAGCAAATCTTATTGAACAACAAACTGAACGGAACAATAAATTGAATCGAAATAGCAAATAGATGGGAACAACGACTGCAATAGAACAACAACTGCTGAACGTCGTGGCTTTGTTAAAGCATAACAAGACAAGTTACATAGAGATTAAGATTCTTGTTAAATCAGAAAAGGAACTGCAATGCAATTCACCAATATAACACACCGATATTATGAAGCAATTAAGCAGTAAACCATAAACTTGAAAGCTATAATGAAAACAAATAAAAACCATCACACAATGATAATTGAAAGATAATAATACAAATAGCAGATAGATCCACCAGGGCCGAGCCCTTAGCCACCAGTGAAACACTGCTGGCTACTCCAGAGTCAAGAAATGGAACGACAACTAGATCATGTATTAATCGAGAATAATAGTGTTACAACAGTCGCTCGCTGATCACGAGAGTCAATGAGAAATTACAGAGTTACAAAAGGAGTTTCAATAATAATCATTCTTCGTCCCCTTTGATTGCTACAGGCACTGCCTTTTATAACAGTTCGGTGGACAATACAAGAAACAACGACAGACTTTGAACAACGATCCTTGAGGATCGAAAGATCCTGAGGGATTCGCTCCCTCTTTTTTAGCTAATGCTTGGTCTTCTTAGGCTGTAGCTGTGTTGTTCCCTGCCTTACTTTGGCTATGCGCTCTGATTTCATCCTTTCTTTCTGGATACGGCCCTTTGCTGGAGGAACAACAATTACTCTTGTTTTAGCTTTGCCTTCCGAATGGTGGTTTCTCACTTCATTTGTTTCCTGTTGAGAATAAAAGACAATATTTTAGCTAATTTTCACAATAAACATTAATCTTTGCAATTCTATCATAGTCCTTCAATATACCACCTTTCTAGAATAAAAAGAGTTATGTTTAAAGAAAAAAGGAGAAGAAATACATGGTGAATTCATACCTTTTCCAATGCTCAACACACCCCCCTGCTTACCCTTTTTCATGTCCTCATGAAAACCATAGTTTACATGTAAAGCAGTTAGAGAATAGGCTGGAGAGGGAGTTTCATTAAGAGGTCTAAAACCATGATTTGCAGCTAAAGCTTCAAAGATGTGCCCTATTTGTCCTTCAGGTAATTCATATGTGGCTTTATAGTCTATGGCAGGGTACCATATGATGGGACTTGGAAACCTACAACCTAGCTAGTATGGGCCTTCCCTCAAGATGAGGTTACTATAAAGAATTAGGTGGTCAACATCTAATCCAAAATTTCTATAATTAAATGGCTCTCTGTCTTGAATAATCCGATTGGAAATATTCCATCGAACTTTAGTTGCTATATAGTCCTGGTCTATGATAGATAGAAAATATTCTACCCCATCCAATGCAATTTCTTTGTGGACGGGTTCCAATGTCTGGATCACACCCTCCTTTGTCATTAGACTCTTTTTCCTAGCCCATATTTGTAATGGGTGTCTCGGTTCACTCCTAACCCACAGGTCTAGCTCGTTTTCTTGCCTCTGAAAAGTATTATAGGCCTTGAGCCATTTCAGCTGGTTGACAAGAAATGAAATAAATGCTTGAGATTGGATATTGCCCACAAAAGGGCTGGGATTTGTCTCCATTTCCCCAGCTAATATAAAATTGTGAAAATAGAACTCACAGAGCAGACGCTGGAATTTTACTCCATATAGTTTGTAGCAACTTATAAAATCATCTACAATGTTTAATTCTATAGTTTTCCCTGCCCTAATAGATTTAATTTTTAACTGTAAATATCTTTCTACTAAAAATAAAGCATAATTTTTGGCAAGGCATCTACATGCTAGAACATCTGTGTATAAGGAGAAGAGAGTATCCATTTGATTCCAGACCATTTTTAATCTACTCCTTACCTCTTCAAATTTCTCTTCTGCCTTTCGGCACTTATCGTAGGCTTCAGCCTCTGATGCACTGATGTCCTTTAGTTGCTGCTGTAACTGTTGATAATTATTTTTGGGAAAAGTCTCTTCTTCAAGCTTTTCCCTAGCCTGTTGAGCCTGTGCCAGCTCTTCTTGGAGTTTTGCTATAGTAGGGTCTTTAACAAAATGTTTTTATGTTGGAAATCGACCTGGGTGTCCTTGTTACAATGTCAAATGCCTACAGTCTGTGTCTCTTTTTCAGCCATACTGCTGGAGGAAAGTGCCTTAGTCTGCACATCTTTTTCACAGACCTGTACATTCTCAGTTTGAGTAACTGTGTCCATAGCAACTACTTGTTGTTCCTCGTTATCGTGAATGAGTGTGGACTCAGTTTGAGTCTCCATGGCCCTTGTATTGTGGGGCTCTGTTTGAATCGCTGCATTCTTCATTTTCAAGGTTCTTTTAGAGACTTTCCCCTGTTTTAGCACCCTAATCCTCTTTCTAAGTTGTTTTACTAGCTTTTGGAGCTTCTGCCGTTCCTTCCACAACTTCCCAAGTTCATTTGTCTTCTTCTTCTTCTTGGAAGGAACAACTGTTCCTTTTCTTGTACTTGGTTGCTTAGCTAGGGTTTGCTTTCCAGCGGCCGTGCCTTCGTCCAATCTTTCCTCTATGCTTTCTGCTTGGAACATTTCTTCAGCATTCACATGCTCCTAGCCACATTCCTCGGGGGAAATAAACCTAGTTGGTTCTGCTGTTCCCTGAGGGTTTTCTATTTGGAACACTTCTTCAGTGTTCACATTCTCGTGGCCACATTTCTCAGGGGAAGTAACCATAGTTGGTTCTGCTTTTCCCTAAGGGTTTCCTTCATTGGGAATTCCTTCGGCCATATTTTTGTTGATAACAACTTGTTCTTGAAATTGGTCTATCTCAATGTTGAGGTTAAGAAGACTGTGAGGTTGTACATATTCACTCATATTGGCCAAGATTTGAGCCAATTGGTCCTCCTATAATGGAATCTGTGGTGGGCTTCCAATGGAGGTTTCGGGAGGTTCTGCTTCCTCATGTTCATTTTCACTGGTGTGATTTCTTTCTTGCTCTTCACTAGTGTGGTGACTTTCTTCTTCATGCTGATCTCCTTCTTCTTCACTGGTATGGTGACTTTCTTCTTCATTCTGATCCCTTCTTCTTCACTGGTATGGTGAATTTCTTCTTCATGCTGATCTCCTTCTTCTTCATCACTGTGATGACTTCCTTCTTCGAGTTGCAGGGGTTGTTCATCTTCCGAACTGGGCAATTCTAAGGGTTGGCTGCTGCTACCCTGAAGAGTTCCTATCATTCCCCTACTTCTCCTAATCCCGGAGGACTGTCTGTACTTTAAAGGTTTTGTTGCTATGCTAGTAACTCTTTTACGTTTTGGGGCAGGTAGAGTTGTTCCTCCGTCAATTGAGAATATCAATTCTTCCCAACTAGTCTGCTGCTGGGCAAGATTGCAACTCACTATTAATCAGATCAAACAATGATGGCTTACCACCGTGGCTATATGACGATACTTTCTTATGCTTCAGGCAGCATCATGTAATAAGAAATTTAAATATGCAGGCAGGTTTACAATACATTTTTGCTTTAATACTGCTAATAACTTAAGGTGGCGAGGTCTTACCACATATTTTCTTCCATCACATGTGATATAGCTCTGTAATACTTTCGCCAGTTCTGTCCATGGTTCTCCCAAAGTTGCCAGCTGAACTCCTTTCCCTTTGACGACTAAAGTCTGCCCTTCGTCCCGAAAAAGGTTCATGGCTTCTTGAAGTTTCACTTTTTTATGGGTCCATATGGGTCCTTCTGCTGGCAGACTAGATACCTCAGTGATTATTGCATCTGTTACTGCTATTTTCTTGCCTCTAACCATGGAATAGCCTTCCTGCAAGTTCTGCAAAAATTCAATGGCTACTGTTTCATGTGGTTGTTATAATCGTGTGAGGTAGGTAATCCATCCTACTTTCTCCAGAATTTACCATGCAGCATTGGAAACTACTAGCACTTGTGGCTCACTACGTATTTCTCATCCTCCCATCTTGTCTGCACACTGTTAATTCTTTGCAAATTCTCAAAAATGTAATGGAACAACACTTTGTGTATATCAGCACAATACCATTAAACTCTTGCTATTTCCAAGAATTTGATGAACACAGGGATTCGACCCGCATGTAGGCATTAAAAGGCATTTGATCCCCCCCTGAAAGATAATAGGTCATCCTCGACTGTCGAAATAGAAGAGCAGTGTACTGCACAGCAATGGTACAACAATGAAAGGCATACATACTTATGATATGATCAACAAATTATCACATTGCTGAAATCGATGCATATTATTAAATTGAGAATAGATATGGAAACATTATGTAATGATTTCGAACATAAGGAAAAGGACAACTGATGTGAAAATAGGTACTTATGCAATCATTATCCACATAAACTATTATGATTGATTTATAAATAAATTTCATGCATAATAGGTTTCGAAAAAAGGGTCTAGGAGCACACTCTCATTTGATATTAGATAAATATATAAGAAAAGGGTTGAGCATTACTATTGATTTGTGAAAAATATGACTCCAATGCCATCAGCAGAGCTCTGTTGCCCACATGTGTCTGTAACCTTAACAAGCTTTCTCACCCTTGGAACAATTATCCTTTATTTATGCCTAAGGAAGTGCTATGTGATGTGATGATGGAGGCACTGTGATGACTTGGGAGCCAAATGAATCACAATGCCATTCACTAGGAAGAAGTGAAAGGTGGGTAGGTCGGCTCGTGATGAGACCTCCTGTTCCAAGGAATTTTTTATTTTTTTCTTAATTGTCCATTGGATCATATCCCTGGTGTGGTGTCCATAGTGGAATGCCACTTCACTGCTTCCTTATGATCATGGTAGGCTGGATCTTGATGAGACCCCCTATCCTCCATCTGCCATATAATAGTATTGTTAGTAATCATATATATAAATTTTTCTTTTCTTTATTTTCTTATAGCACTTCCCTATTTATATATAGAGGATGGCTCAACACTCCTTAAGAGTAGGGATGGTGGAAGAAGTTTGAACATATCAATAGAGAAAATATGCCCTTATTCTTATTCAATAAATAAAAATAAAAAGGAGTTATGAAGATTTCGGGAGGAACCAACATGATAAAGATAACTGATCATATTAATTTTAGTGAAAGTAAAGACAACAAAGTAATATAGATGGTTGTGTCCTTTCCTTTTTTCTTATCACTACAAAAAATTTTCTTAAAAATGACAATTTCTCTTGATTTTCTAATTTCAGTAACCTCTAATTTGTGTGTTTTTATATAATTTGTATGTCTGCCTTTCTAAAACAATCATGAGGAATTCACCAAAAATCCTCAAAATGTATCTAAAACAAGAAAAATGCACTCAAAAAGTGCTGATCCTTAAATGAAACAGCTGTTGTTCCTTAAAAGGAACAACAAAAACAATAAGCAAAAACTGCTATTCCTTTTAAAAGGAACAACGAAAAAAAGCGGAAGAAATGTTGTTCCTTTGGAAAGGAACAACAAAAACAGGCGACAAAACTGCTGTTCCTTTAGATAAGAACAACAAAAAAAATCTGCGAAAAGTGATGTTCCTTTGGAAAGGAACAACAAAAACAAGTGGGAAAAATGCCATTCCTTTGGAAAGGAACAACAAAAATAGGCAAAACAATTGTTGTTCCTTTAGAAAGGAACAACAAAAACAATCTGCGAAAAGTGTTGTTCCTTTGGAAAGGAACAACAAAAACAAGCGGGAAAAATGCTGTTCCTTTTTAAAGGAACAACAAAAATAGGCGAAAAAAATGTTGTTTCTTTAGAAAGGAACAACAACAATAAGCAGGAAAAAAATACCGTTCCTTTGGAAAGGAAAAATGAAAAAACAAGCGGAAAAATTGCCATTCCTTTGGGAAGGAACAACAAAAACTGTTGTTCCTTTAGAAAGGAAAAGCAAAAACACGTGGCAAAATTGCTGTTCCTTTTTAAAGGCACAACAAATACACACGGAAAAAACTGTTGTTCCTTTTTAAAGGAGCAACAAATACACATGGCAAAAACTGCTATTCATTTTTAAAGGAACAACAAATACACACGACAAAAACTGTTGTTCCTTTTTAAAGGAACAACAAATACACACGGAAAACACTATTGTTCCTTTTTAAAGGAACAAAAAATACACGTGGCAAAAACTACTATTCCTTTTTAAAGGAACAACAAATACACATGGCAAAAACTGTTGTTCCTTTTTAAAGGAACAACAAAAAAGAAGCACACAAACGCGTTGTTTCTTAAGAGGAACTGCTGCTGTTCCTTTGGGTTGATCGTTCCTTAGATTTTGGTACTCCATCTGATCCTTTTTCCTCAAATTTCTTGACAGATAAGAATATTTTGGAAACCATGATGTCAAAAGGAGAACCATTGGAATATTATCATTATCGTTCCCATCTTCCTAATTATGAAGAAAATTATCTTAGTGAACTATATCACCCATAAATCAAAAATTTCTTTTAGAATTATTTACCTATTAATGCAATCGATTCCAAGCGAAATTTGTCAAGTATTGAAGAAAAAAATTCTATCGATAATTCGACCAAACCTGGCATTGTAGAAAATATTCATGTCGGTGTATCTTGTTCTTCATCAGAACTCGAAACATATCGCTCTCTCTTTCGTGAATTTTGTGATGTATTTTATTGGTCTTATGAGGAAATTCCAGGCATAGATACTAGTATCATTGAACACACTATTAATATGTATCCTGATGTCAAACCAGTACGTTAACGCCTTCGTCCTGTTCATCCAAAGAAGGCCGTTGCCATTAAAGAAGAAGTTGAGAAAATTTTGTGTGCTGGTTTCATTTACCTTGTTCTTCTAACTGAGTGGGTTTCCAACATCGTTCGTGTCATGAAAAAACAAGGAACCATTAGAGTGTGCATCGATTATCAGGATGTAAATATGGCTTGTTCGAAAGACAACTATCCTACTATGGTTTTTAAACTTCTGTGGTTATCGACCAGATTATTGATGATTGTGCTGGATGTGAATATTTTTGTTCATGGATGGATTTTCCGACTATAATCAAATCAATATCCGCCCAGAGGATCAACATAAGACATAATTCATATGTCCCTGGGGCACATTCACTTATAGGAAACTACCGTTTGGTTTAAAGAACGATGGGGCAACATTTCAGAGAGAAATGGATTATGATTTCAATGAAATCAAACACATTGTTCAACCCTATCTAGATTATTTACCCGTGCATTCACGAAATCAGACTGATCGCTCGATGCATTTAAGAGCCATCTTCTTACGCTTCCAAAACTACAAAATACGCTTCAATCCACATAAATGTGTGTTTTGTGGTCGTTCTGGTAATTTTCATGGATTCGTCGTCTCAAAATAAGGAATTTGAATCGACCCATTGAAGGTTTAGGCCATTCTTGATTTTCCTGTGCCATTAAATTTACTTTAGATACATAAAATTCAAGGAAATGTTAACTTCCTTAGGAGGTTCATACCCAACTACGTCGAAATGGTTAAAATATTTACTCGGCTCTTGAAAAAAGGGGTTCCCTTCTATTGTGACCAAGTTGCACATGCTTCTTTTGATGCTATCAAGGATACTCTTGTCCGGGCGTCATTAATGTATCCCCCCAATTATCAGAGTGATTATTTCCTATATATCGCCATGGTTGATATGACCATTACTATGGTATTTGTCCAAGTAGAAAATGGGATAGAACATCCAATCTATTATTTGAGTCGTAATCTCAATGATACGGAAGTTAAGTATTCGTACGTAGAAAATCTTGCCTTAGTAGCTATTCAAGTTGTCCAAATATTTCACAACTATATCTTGTTTTGAAAGACCATTGCCGTTTCAGAATGCAACCCCATGACTTATATCTTATCATGTCAATTATTGGGGGAAAAATATTCAAAATGGATTGTCATTTTGCAGGAATTTGATTTGGAATTCATCAAATCCAAGTCAAATAAGTCTTTAGTTTTGGCTGAGATTCTCTGTGACCTTCCCTCTGATAGTGTTGCTACTATGTTGGAACCATCAATTCTCAATGAGTCTCTGTTTCTGATTGGATCATCTGATCCTTGGTATGGAGATTTCATCATTTATCTCCAAACTCAAACTTTTTGGCCTGATACCTCTCACTCTGAAAAACTAAGTATTTGATACCAAGCCAAAGATTATCTGATCATCGGCGATGCACTTTGTCATCGTGGTGTCGATACAATTTCAAGAAGGTGCCTCACTCATGAGAAGACCGATAAGGTTTTAAATGACTATCATGCTGGGCTTGTAGTCGACACTTGTCTGGATACGCTACCGCGCAGAAGATACTCCACGCATGTTACTTTTGGCCTACCTATTTCGCGACTGCATTCTTGCTGTCAGAAGTTGTAATGTGTGCTAGATATTTGATCGTAAAATCCACAAACTGCCAATGCCAATGCATCCTGTTGTCTTTGTGGGACCATTTTCAAAATGGGGTATTGACTTTATGACCTATAACCCTTGTTCATTTGGGGGGAATGGTTATATTATTGTCGCAGTAGACTACTTTACCAAATGGGCCGAAGCGATGCCTACATTCAACAACACAAGACAAAAGACTGCATTTTTTTTTCTTTAATCATGTTATTGTATGGTTTGCGGTCCCACAGGCTATAGTTATAGATCATGGGAAGCATTTTCGCAACCACATGATGAATGAATTGACTGCCAAGTTAGGAATATCACATGATAATGCTACTCCTTATTATCCAAAATCAAATGGACAAGTTGAAGCTATCAACAAGATTCTTAAATGTATGCTTCAATGAATGATAGGATTTCGTAAAAGAAACTGGGATTTGATCCTGTATTTGGCCTTGTGGGCATACCGAACCTCAGTGAGAAACGCAACTGGATTTACTCCCTTTCAATTGGTGTATGGTTTGGAAGTTATCTTACCAATCCAATTTGAAATACCATCGTTAAAAATTGTAATCGACTTGTTACCTAACACCTCAGAAGAAGAAGCACGTATTTTTAACCTCATCCATCTTTACGAAATGCGTCGTGAAGCCCAATTGGCCAATGAAGCGCATAAGAGACGCATAAAGGAGCAATATGACAAAAATGTCCAGCCTCTCATTTTCTCAGAGGGCGAATTTGTCCTTCTTTATGATCAAGAAATTGATGTAATAGGTACAGGGAAATTTGAGCCATTATGGCATGGCCCCTATATTTTCAAAAGAGTTATTGCTAAGGGTGCCTATGAGTTGGTGGATTATGATGGAATTCCATTGGTGCAGCCCAGAAATGGGTTGTATCTAAAACATTACTATGCTTAATCATGAGCGTAGTAATTTTTTGTATTATATTGTATATCTATGCTGTTGATTTGCATTCACTGTCTTAGTTTGTTTTTTAGAGTTTTCTTGACGTTAGTAATCTGCTTTACATTTCAACGTAGGTGTATGAATCTTTGGAACCATTTGGTGGATATGCTGATGGTGCTAGTTGTAGTACGCAGAATCTACCTTCTACAGCGTGGGCCATTTTCTCTCTGAACGATGAGTTAGTGAGTTATCGAGGGATTTGTATTAGTAGATCGAAAAACAATATTGCTGAGTATAACGTATTGATCGAACTTCTCTCTGATGCCATTTTGTTTGGTATTAACCACATCATTATAAGGTTAGAATCAAAACTTGTGGTATTACAACTTACTAGTATTTATACTATTATAAATCTAACACTGCATCGTTTTTTCCTAAGAGTTCGACTTTTGGCAAGACACTTTGATTTTATTCAATATTAACACATTTCCAAAAATTTGAACACATTGACTGATTCTTTGGCTAATCAAGTTTTAGACAGAAATTTGCAACACATGTAAATAAAACATTCACATAATTGAATAGGATTGCACAATAAACATAGAAAAACACTGAAATCAAATAGATAGATAGTTATAGGTTTTTTGTAATATCCCAAATTGGACTACTTAGCAAGGCATGCCTGAAAAACACATTTTTCAGGAATGTATGCTATAGGATTTCAAACCAACCCTTGGATCCCTTAGATCTGAAAATATAATACCTGAATCCAAGAGGGGATTAGAAAAAAATCCTTCTAGGTGGGTTAAACAAGTCTCCCACACCTAGTGTATCTTGGAAAATTGCCCAAGTAAGGGATTGTAGCATTATGCAACAATACTGCAGGAAAATAACGTAGTTTTTCTGAGAAACAGTAGGAGACCAATAAGAAGGCTCAGAATTCATATATACAACAATAAATCAGATCCATATTGAGGCCCATACAATGTATGACAAAATGTAGAACACAAGAATAGAAGAAATTCCTCAAAAAGAGGGGTTGCAACACATGTATTGATTGAAAATTAGTTTAACAACGTTATTTTTAAGAGCTGCAATAGCTGTATATTACACTCCAGATATAGAGCATATCTGTGTACAAAATATTAGATCCATTTCAAATCTGTACACTAGAAGTGCTCCTTTACAAATTCCCCTTGGGGTTTTGAGAAAAACATGAGACACAAAGAGTAGATCTGAGATCTAAAGTTGCAGATCTGTAGTAGTATTCAAAAATTTCGAAGGATTAATATAATAGAAGCAGATCAGATTTGAATAGAACATGGATCATAATTATAATCCATGGATCACCATAGTGAAGGGAAGAACCCCAACACCAGAGATCTCACCTCCAAGTGTGTGTCAAAACACCCTGCAACTGTACACTTGCAAATAACGTAGTCCTAGAAGGGAAATTGCGCTTTAGACTCTAGAACTGGTTTGGCTTGATGCCAATATCTAAAAATGTAGCTCCAAATATCTAATACTCTCTTATCAATGGGATAGATGGCTTTCCCACTGAAAAGAGGCACTAGATTGGCCTAGATCTGAGTAGATCTAGCCTCCACTTACTGCAACTTACAAGGACAACCAAACCCTCAAAAGGATCTATGTTGTAGTTGGAATATGAGCTTGGAAAAATACCTGATAGTGGAAAATATAAGCAAGAATCCTCCAAGAGATACTCAATGGAAGAGGTGGGATTCTCGAACAGGAACACCCTAGTGCTAAAAAACACTATCCTTAGCTAAACAACAAAGAATGATATATGTCTAAACAGACAATATATTCAGAAATATACTCAATCAACAACCTTCTTCTGATGTCCTCCTCTTCCTTTTATGTCTAAATCTACCTCAAGCTGAGGAAGGCAGAGTCTAGGGTAACATCAAACAACACTTAACTTGGTAGCTAGCCCTACCAGATCGGGAGAGGGCTCTCTCCTGGTCAATCTCAGAAAAAATAATCAGTGAGGCTTGAGATGACTTGAATAAAGGCTGATTTTAGGCTAGGTATATATGTAAAAGAGTTTGATTTTATTTTAAGAGTGTTTGTTGGATCAAAGGGAAAGGCAAATTTTGGGTCTGGGGAATGAGGCCTAGTTTTTGCAGAGATCTGAATGGGGCAAGGAAGGAAATTGTTTTGATGCTTTGGATTGAATGAATGAATAGCTCAGACCAGTGAGGAGCTGAAGAGGGAAATATGCTTTCAAGAATCCTCTTCAAACAGATGAAAACATGGAAAATTAAACAAAACTCAAGGCAGAGCAAAGCAATCTAATGAATTCCACCTTTATAACTTGTTTGTTTAATTTGAGAAGAAAGGAGAAGGAAAATGATACACATGAAACTTCAGTAAAATTAAAATCACAGAGAGAAACACACCATCAAAACATAGAGCCACATGGATCCCAAAGAGTGCTGCAAACCCTGGTCTATTCCTTTGCCAAAATTGCAGAGATGAAATGTACAATGAAATCCAAGCAATCCCAAGTGTCCAACCCTGAAAATGACTGATGAATTACAAGATATAGAAAATACTAACTCATCCCCATGCCTCTAGGGGTCTAGCTCACCATTATAGAAGCTGTTTCAACAAGATCTAAACAAAGAACTAGAAAATAGGCAATGAAACAACTTGCCTCTATAAGATAGGAAACTGATTCATTCAGTTACATTTCACTTTTTGGTGAATGAATCTACTTGGATGAGTAAAAACATGCAAAAATTACATCAAATTCATGAAATTACATCAATTTACATCAATATTTTCACATTTGGAGATAAAAAGGTCAAACTGGCCAAAACTAGGCGAAAATCTGAGCTGCTGAGTGAAAACTAGGCCAAAATTCCCAATGCGCCGCGCCTGAAATCTCTATGCATCGCGCCACTTTGAGGCTGATTTTGAGGGCCTTACTGGACAAAATTGAGCACATGATAGCTCGTTGGAAAGATCTACCTGTATAATTTCCAACCCAAGTGAAATTTTGGAATTTTGTTTCCCGTGTCCCCTCCAAAAATCAATCTCCCAACACTGCTTCTTGTGTGTCCAAAAAGTGGCAGAAAGGCCATTTTTAAGGTGTTTTTGACCCTTCAGGCAACCCAAAACTTGTCAAAATCCTTAGGTAATGGGTAGGCATGCATAAAATTTGATGAAAAATCCAGAAATAAAAATTTTTATTCAAGAGGAGCTGCCAATTATAAGCGCGCGCCAAGTGGTGCGACACGTCGGGCAGGAAAATCTGTGTTAAGGCCAAAAAAATTCAAAATTGACAAAATGTTTCCCAATTTTCTTGAAATTTGGGCTGAATGTCCACCATCAAGCACTATGCTGGGCCAAAGAAGCTTCGGCCAAAATTTGGAGTCTATCATGCCTTTTGCGACGTTTTAGTGCCCTCTTTAAGTTTTCCTTCAGGATTTTGATTCACGCCTTGTAAACATGATTTCGCGCCCAATAATTGTTCTTCATGTGCCTCAACATGTTCCTTTCCTTGTTTTCCTTTTCCAACAACTTATCCAAATGAATATTGACCCTTTTGAGCCAAGTCTCTCGATCAGCCTCTATCTCTCGTTGAATGGATGTCATCTCGGTTTGGCTTCTTTGGGTAGCTTGCCGGTTCTCATGGATGTTTTGCAACTCCATGATTGTTTGCTGATCTTCCAACTGTTTGTTTCTCTACTCCAGGTAGTTGATCACCCTTGGGCTCTTTTCAACTTGACAGAAAAAGTGTCTATCTCCGCCTTCTGATCCTGAATATTCTCTCTCAGCTTTGAGCTTGGAGAGCTCAAATCCTCATCAATAAGTACAAAATCAGTATGCTTGCCTCCTGAAGGCCCCTCATCCTACATGGGCCTCTTACCTCGGTCCTGTACCTATACCTGTGCTGCTGATGACGGAGGCGAGACCCCTTCCACCCCGGGTGGAGATAGTGCTCGTCGAGTTGCTGCAAATAATGCTCTAGTGCCTCTCTGATAAGTAACAAACACTGGCACACTGATAGGCTCTGTCTTGTGACCTTCAGACTGATGTGAAGGTTCACCTAGCTCATGAACAACCTTCGAAGGAACCTGAGGAGCTGTGAAGAAATCATTAGCAATGAAGTCTTCCCATGTAATACCTTGCAAGCCAAGCTGATGCAACACTACAATTTTAACGAGTGCATAGTGATAAATACTGTTGTACTGTTGCTCGGGAGTTTTCCTCTGCACAAGAGCGGTCATTCTCTCGATATTCCAGCACATGAAATAAGGGATGTTCATCATCCTCACTCTGGTGAAATGCATCAATAACCTGATATGATAGGCATAGAGGCGTGAAAACCGACCCTCACAACTGAAATATCTGATAATGAGTTTCATCAGAGGCGCATAGGACTCCTTTATGAACCAGAAAGGAAACACTCTGCTGAGTTGTCTCACAAAGCTAGGCCTGATATATGGTTCATAATGTACTCTGTCCACCTGCTGTCTTTTGTTCCACTGTTCACCCACATTTGGTATTCTGGTTGCTTGAGAGATAGTTTCTGGTGTCAGAGTGAAAGCTACACGAGCAAGAGTTACTTGACCATCATGTAAATGCAATACAAACAAACGAGCCAACTCTTGATGATAATGGGTCCTAGCAATCATTTCACAATTGGGCAAGCCTGCGATTCGGCCAATGAGGTGGGCTCTTCTCTCATATGTCTGCCACTTTTATAAGGCCTTCTAGGTGCATGTAGCTCAGTGGTGGAATCACTGTCTCGGTCATATGATGTATCAGTGTCCGTCTCCATGATGTCCAAGGTCTATGCAAGGTGTATGTTGACTTGTATGAGATGAAAATGAAAATTTGAGTGCTTTTGTTTTAGTGCTAAATGTATGGTAGTATGGGAGGGGTTGTAGAGAAATAGGGCAGTGGGGACAATGGAATTTAACCAAGTGGAATTTTCCTTTTGAAAACTTGTGACTTGATAAATTTAGGGACAAGGGACATCCACTTTGATTTTTGGGGTAATTTGGGATTTGGGGAGATTTTTCAAATGGGATAGGGATAATGGGAATGAGATGGGTATGAGTGGCTTTAGGGATGTAGGGAGATAGGGGAATGGACTGTAGTGATGAGATAATAGTGAGGGGGAGGAAAAACAAGGTGGGGAATTGAGTATTTGGCACAAAATTATTTTTTAAAACACCAACTTCAAAACCCTAAGGTAGAAATTCTCAACAAGATAGTAGGGTTTAGTTTTGTACTCAAATGTTCATAATAAAACTCATAATCAACACCAAGCACGAGCTATGATCAATATAGGAGTGGCTTTGACTTACTTCAATCATGGAGCAACCGAGCAAATTTGATATTGGAGAAGAATGGAAAATTTTTTATGCTTCGGCCCAATGCGCCGTGCAGTCAACACAGTGCGCCGCGCCTCTCCAATGCGCTGTGCCGGTTCAAAACCACACACAATGAACTTTCCCAATGTGCCACGCTCAGCCTATGCGTTGCAACACTTACCCAGTGCGCTGCGCTCAACAATCTACACACAGTCCACCCTCAAACCACTGTTTTGCTCCTCCAAGATTTTTCTTGGCTTCACTCTTGTCTCTTGGCATGCAAATAGAGTTTTGAATTTGGAAATATCTTATATATATAAAAGATTTTAATTTTTCATTTGAAAAACCCACTTTGTAATGTTGCAGACTTTGACACTTCACTTTAAACTCTGTTTTGCTTCCTTTGGCCTTTTGGACTGATGATGAACTTTTTGTCTGTCTTTGGAGGGATTGGATGGCATGGAAATTTGGAAAAGGTGACTAGGGTTGTGCCTGAAGTATTATTACAACTGAAAAACTTGGAAATTACATTGCATTTATTACAAAAAGATAAAAAATAGACAATTTTTCTTCAAAATAGAGTTTTGAAGAAAAATCATTATCAAGCATTATGATGACGAAATTTTTTCACTAAAACCTTATTTGAAGCTTCCTCATGTGCCTGCTGAAATTATTAGACATTCTGAAGACCAAATTAACGAAAGCCTTGACCTGATGAGACTAAAACCCTAAAATGACTCTTTGCCAACATTGAGACGAAGCATGACTGTATAAAATTTTGATGAACAGAATTAGACCAGTAGGTACAAGACATGAGGAACATAAGTGAAAATCCCCCTACTGTTAGATGATCCATGCTCCTAATGGAATGCAGCTGACTGAACTGAATGAGACACCTAAAATGAAATGCAACAAGAGAAAATTGATCTCTGATGGAGGGATGAAGATACCGACTCTAACATTGGCTCCAATGGGGATGGTAGCTCCTTGGAGGTGCCAAGAACTACAGATTTCTGGGAGAGTAGGCAGTGCCTTCGTCCATTGGGCTATGGAATCAATAACTTCGACAAACAACACAAGAATTTTGACTCATTTTATTGACTAAAAATCGACTCAAACTAACTCAATTTTGAAACAAAAAATGACTGATAGATGTGACTCGACAAACTCAAACCAAAAATGAAGTCAATATTCAGAGTTATAGCCTTCACCTCGGGCCCCAAACTGAAGAAAAGATGACAACACACACTTGCAATGAAACTGAAATAAAACGGTATGTATAGTGACAATGTAAACAACAGAAAAGATTTCAGAAATGATATTTCTTGAGAAACCGACCATTGACTGGCCCTCCTGGACAATCTTCCCCATTCATCTCTTTCAGAAGAAAAGCATTCTGACCCCAATATGCAGCAATTTTGAAGGGTCCTTTCCATAGATTTTCGAACTTACCATGCTTACCTTTTTCCTCGTTTCTTGCATCCCATTTCAGCACCACTTCTTCCAATTGAAACTTGTCCTCTTTGGCTTTTCTATCATATATTTTCTTAATTCTCTCTTGCAGCTTGAACATGTTTTGAAAAAATTCTTCTCTAGTTTGCTGCAAATGGATCATTTGATTTATTCTCCTTTGCATATGATCATCTTCGCTGCCAGCTTCCTGCAGAAATTTGACCATTGGAACTATGAGAGAAGTAGGAAATACCGTGTCAACTCCATATACTAGCTCGAAAGGGGACATACCTATAGATTTCTTCTGACTCACTCGGTCTTCCCAAAGTGCATTGACCAACTTCTTATGCCAACTTTTCTTGTTTATTTCCAGTAGCTTTTTAATAATGTTAACCAAAGACTTGTTCAAGGACTCAGCCAACCCGTTGCCTTGTGGATGATAAGCAGTTGAGTGTCCCAAAGTAATTTGATACTTGTCACAAAACTCAACCATCCTTTTTGATTTCAAAGCTATTGCGTTATCAGTAATGAACTTATTCGGACAACCGAAACGAGAAAAAATATTATTCTCAAGGAATGAAATTATTACCGAATCTGTGGCTTGCCTGGTGGGAAATGCTTCAATCCATTTCATGAAATAATCCATCGCTATGAGGATCCACCTATGCTGAGCTGAAGAAGAAGGATGAATTTTGCCAATGAAATCCAAACCCCATTGCTGAAAAGGAGCACTTACTTCAATGGGCTTAAGTGGCAAAGGCTGCAATTTCTTCCTCCCTTAAAAAATTTGACATTCATGACAGCTTTTAACAATCTTATACACATCAGCAAAAATAGTCGGCCAATAATATCTCGCTCTCAAAATTTTGTTGGCCGTTGTTTTCCAAAAAAGGTGACCCCCGCAATCTCCCTTATGAAAATCCTCCATAACCTGCTTTTCTTCTTCTTCAACCAAACAATTCAGCAAAACACCACCGGGATCTTTCCAATAGAGTGCATTATTCAAAATATAAAACTTAGCAGCCTTCAATTTCAGAGTTCTACTTTTGTTTTTAGCCATGCCTGGCAGTGGTGACAAGTTTTGGAGCACATATACAATATCTGAATACCAAGGAGAATGAACAAAGATTTCTAATACCTGAATTAGTGAGCTTTCCTCATTTTCCTTGGACATAGCAGCAATGAGATTAATGTCCAAGGCATGCAAATTTGACTCATCCATTAGCTTAGCCAGCCCATGTCCTTTGATAGGCTTTGTAGGCTTTATCTCCACATCATACTACAACAAGGCAGCGATCCATTTGCCTCGTCTCCCTTCTGGATCTGTTTGCACTAAAACATCCTTAACAACAACATTTGGAACATAAGTAAGAATGTGTGAATGCAGAATATATACTCGAAAATATTTCAATGCTTTTGCTAAAGCAAGAGCTTGCTTTTCAATAATGTTGTATTTTAAGGCCGCATCTCTTATGGTTCGGCTGAAAAAATAATTTGGTTTTTCATGCTCATCTCTTTTCTGCATCAATACTGCTGCCATAGTATGCTCTGAGGCAAATGAAAACAAAATAAAATCTTGAGTATAGTCCGGGCTGATCAAAACCGGAGCTGAAGAAAGCACCAATTTCACTAAATTGAAAGACTTTACATCCTCCTTAGTCCACTTCACGACACTATCTTTCTTAAGCATGTTTGTAATCTCCCTTAGATGTTCTGCAAGATTAGGCACAAATCGGCGCAAGAAATTCATCTTACCATTGAAAGATTGGATCTCCTTTTTGTTCCGGGGAAGATCAATTTGCTGAATAGATTCTACTCGAGCTGGATCAATACGGATGCCATCCTTTGAGATATTATGACCAAGAAACTTGCCCTCATCCATGGCAAACAAACTCTTCTTCGGATTGAGTGACACACCATATTTTCTACACCGCTGAAAAACAATTTTCAAATGGTAAAGGTGCTCTTCATTAGAATTAGAAAAGATTGTCAAATCATCAAGATACACAAGTAGAAAAATATCCTTCTCATTTGCAAATGCCATATCCATTGCCCGCTGAAATGTCGCACCAGCATTCTTTAAACCGAAAGGCATTTTAGCATAATGGAAAGTTCCCCATGGAGTGGTGAACGCTGTTTTGTCTCTATCATCCTCATGGACCATAATTTGGTTATACCCAGAATAACCATCGAGTAGTGACATACAAGATGCTCCAACTACTCGCTGAATTATGTGATCCATTTTGGGCAACGGATAATTATCTTTCAAAGAAACCTTATTCAGATTCGTAAAATCATTCAGATTCCTAAAATCAATGCATAAGCGAATCTCACCTGTCTTCTTGCGTACGGGCACCAAATTAGAAATCCAATCTGAAAATCTTATGGGAATGATGATACTGGCCTTGTACAACCGATTCACTTCCTTCTCTATTGAGGGAAGCAACTTTGGATTTATTCTTCTCAACTTCTGCCGAAAGGGCTTTTGATTTGGCTTAATCGGAATGGTGTGCTGAATTATACTGGTATCATATGTCTTCAAGTCTGAATAGTCCCAAGAAAATACATCAGCAAAAGAAGACAATAAACTGATATACTTTGCTTTTACCTGTGGTGGCAATGCTTTGGACAATTTCACCATTTTTGGATTTTGAGCTGATCCAATGTTCACATCTTCAACTCCCTTTTTGGTTGGCCGCAAGGTTGGTTTTCAAGCTACATCATCTTGATCAAAAAGCCCCTCTAAAGGTATCAAACCTTTAATAATGACATTATCCTTCAACTGGAAAACTTCCATCTGATTAATTTGTACATCAGCCCCACCATCATCATGCTCCACATCAATAGAAGTGTCTTTGAATTTGCCTTCATTTTGCAGAAATTCATCAATTTCTTCATCATCTTGAAACACTTGCCAATACCTTTGATTTTCCGGGACAGTCGGATGATGCTTCACATGAATTTCAAATTTGTTACTCGAGTTCATCGGAATCTTCAAATTACTTGCTACCTTTGCAAGTGCATCTGCAATACCATTCTTAATACGAGGGACACATGTCAAAGTATAGTCTGAAAACAATTTCAAGATATCAAGAACTGCATTTCGGTAAGCTTGCATTCGAGGATGCTTAGCTTGGTATTCACCTTTGACTTGCTTGATAACCAATTCAGAGTCGCCATATACTGCGATCCTCTTAGCATTCAATTTTCTAAGAATTTTCAGACCAGCAATCAAAACTTCGTATTCAGCCTCATTTTTTGAACAATCAAAAGCTAATTTATAAGAACAAACCCTTACATTACTTAGCACTTTGTTTGGAGCGGAAAAAGGGCTGCTTACCCAAATGCCAATTCCAACACCATCATTTCCTACTGCACCATCAAAATCCATGGTCCACAAACCATCTTCATCTTTTTCCAAGTGCTGAAATTCTGTTTGTTCAGTTATTTCTGCTTGCTGTCCATCAACTTTTTTCTATTGTCGGAAGGCTGATTGCTCAGCGGAAATTTCAAGTATTTGTCTTTCTTTCTTCAAGACTTCTCTGAAATTCTCAGTGATTTCTGAAATGTTTTCTACTTCAACTAACTGGCTATTTACATCATTGAAACTATCTGAATATAAAACAAATGATTCTAAATCAGTATGTACATAGTTGATTGGATGATTTACCGGTTTCTCCTTGCTGGTGATCATAAACTTCATCTTTTGCTCCCGATATAATTTCCTCATTTGACCAAACACAGGAATAGTAGCATAGGAGAAATCAAGCTACATGTCCCTTTTAGTTTTTCTCCCCAAGATCTGGAAAGAAGCATGCCAAATCTAGGAGGAATATCCGCCACAATCACATCCATCAAAACATTTTTAGTAGGAATCCGATCTAAACTAACCACTAAATATTTGATAAGCCCAATGCATCTTACTCTACTGGAATCAAAAGAATACAGATCATGATACTTTCTAGTGATATCCAATCCCAATTTCTCCATGATTTCCCTCGGCATGAGATTATGAGATGCTCCAGAATCAAACATAGCATTGTGTAACACAAAATCATGCAATCTAAGGCTAATATAAAAAGGAGGCACATCACTATCTAGAGATTCACCATCCAATGCTGGTCCAAATATCAACTCAGGTTGATCATATTCCACATTTACCATATCAGACAATGGATCTAAATTCAAAATCTTAGACACCTGACCCTTATAGCTGTCATTCTTCATCAATTCAGTTAAAGGAATGGATACTTTTAACTTAGCAATTTCATTTTCTAAGATAAAAACTGAAACTTTCTCTACCTCTTTGGCTGGAACATCCTTCTTTTCAGTTTTCTCCTTTGATACAATTGGCTGATTGGATCTTTCATTCGCTGATGATGATTTTCTAGTAGTGGGATCAGCTATCTCTTTTCCCTTCTTCTGTGCAACGGGTGAATCATTCTTTGGTGCTGAAACTTCCTTTCTCTTTTGAATTGGATTAATAGGGACATCTCTATTTCTGAGTGAATATTGTCGCTGCTGGGCTGTCAAGGCATTCATGTATCCCCTCTGATACTCATCAGACTCTTCTTCAAGAGCTGTCTCGTTTGCCAAGATGAAATCCTCGTCTTTTTGTACAGCTGAGCTTTCTGAATACTCCTCATCTTCAGTGATATAAATTGGCAAATCATCAGGTGTAAATAAGTGATTCTTTTCTCCTATTACATTATCTTCATCATCTGATTCCGGACCAACAAAATTCTACTGTAAAGGCGTCTTCGCTTGCTGCTGTACTGCTGGTTCTTGTGCTCGCTGTTCTCTTTGCTTGATTCTGAATTGCGGTTGCTGCTAGCCACAAAATTTAGGATTTCTGATCTGCGGTTCAGGCTTATCAAGTGCTAATATTTCAAACATATTTTCCATCTTCCAAAGCACTAGATCTGATGTGGAGACCTCCTCCTTTATTGCTACTTTCTTTTCAGCTCTCATTCTAGCTCTCCCAGCATTCAAATTAGCTTCAACACTGACTACAATTTTCTGCATATCCTCTAAAGTAGCCAGACTTATTTCTCTCAATTGATAAGCCATGTCAGGATCAAATCCATCTGGAAAATTAATCAAAGATGACCCCCTAGGTGGCTTTATATCAGCAAGAATTGCATTGTAAACAGAATTGAATATAATACAATAGTCTTGGACAGACTCGCCAACATTCCGTTTGATATTTTCATATTCAGAAAGAATTGAAAGAGGGTACTTTTGCACTTCCCATCGATCCAAGAATTGTCTCTAAAGATTAGGTAGTGTAGCAATACTTCTAGCCGGCAAAGCTCTGAACCACTTTCTCACTTCTCCTCCAAAGGTTTGAACAAACAATGTCATCGTCACATTTTCTGCATCAATCTCATGAAGATCAAAGAAATCTGCCATCCTATCAACATGTTGTTGAGCAGTGACACTTTGAGGAGTGCCATCAAACAACAAAACTTTTATTTGATAGTCTGCGGGCATGTCATCCAAGTTGTGAGGCAATGCGAGGGGTGCAAATCGGGCAGCCATTGCTCTAGGTGGATTCACAACCGGTCTTGGGAATATAGGTGGAGTTGGAGCAGTAGATGTATGAGGTGTATGTGGTGTGGATGGAGAAGCTACTGTAGATTGTTGATCAGGGATATAAGGTTTCACGGGAATGGTAGGAATGAAAGGAGGCTCGGTAGGAATTTGTGAACCAGATGTAACTGCTGATGGCCCAAGAGTTTTAGATGCAGACTCTATGAATTCGGGAATGTTTGTTGCCACAATGGAATCCTGAATATTCAAGATGTAACTGTCAATGGATCTATTAGCCTGTTCAATTTCAAGATATCTGATAAACACTGGATTTATGATAGTAGAACCAATAGCACTTTCAGACTTAGTCTCAAACAATGACAACTCCAATTGTTCATCAAATTCGAGATCTTCAAGATACTAAAAAATAGCGGGACATAAATGAGATTTAAACAAAGGATTCACAAGACTTTCTCAACGATGGATTCTTGAAATCAGATTGGGATCTTCATACACAGGAGGTGGATCGGGATTTGGATTTGCTCTAGTATGTCGTCTGGAAGCCAGTGTGTTGAATTATGTTAAAAAATCAAAGGGAAAAAACCAACTTGTTCAGCCTATCAAATTCTATACTCATCACCCAAAATTCTAGAATGATCTGATATACTGCGGCAATTTACAAGTTAGGTGTTAAGTTTACAAACGAGACCAGAGATTGACTGAAGCAGCGTTTATCTACTTTCGCTAATGCAAAGCAAGAGCATTTCGAAGGCTACCTGGCATAACTTCAGGCTCCGTCTGTAGCTTATAAAACAAATAAAACTAACAAGAAAACCATTTTATTCCCCATTATGGTCGCCACTATGTTATTGCCTAAATCTACCTCAGGCTGAGGAAGGCAGAGTCTAGGGTAACATCAAACCATGCTTAACTTGGTATCTAGCCCTACTAGATCGGGAGAGGGCTCTCTCCTGGTCAATCTCAGCAAAAATAATCAGTGAGGCTTGAGATGACTTGAATAAAGGTTGATTTTAGGCTAGGAATATATGTAAAATAGTTTGATTTGATTTTAAGGGTGTTTGTTGGATCAAAGGGAAAGGCATATTTTGGGTATGGGGAATGAGGCCTAGTTTTTGCAGAGATCTGAATGGGGCAAGGGAGGCAATTATTTTGATGCTTTGGATTGAATGAATGAATATCTCAGACCGGTGAGGAGTTGAAGAGGGCAAGAGGATTTCAATAATCCTCTTCAAACATATGAAAACATGGAAAATTAAACAAAACTCAAGGCAGAGCAAAGCAATCTAATGAATTCCACCTTTATAACTTGTTTGTTTAATTTGAGAAGAAAGGAGAAGGAAAATGATACACATGAAACTTCAGTAAACTTATAATCACAGAGAGAAACACACCATCAAAACATAGAGCCACATGGATCCCAAAGAGTGCTGCAAACCCTGGACTATTCCTTTGCCAAAATTGCAGAGATGAAATGTACAATGAAATTCAAGCAATCCCAAGTGTCCAACCCTGAAAATGACTGATGAATTACAAGATATAGACAAGCCTAAATCATCCCCATGCCTATAGGGGTCGAGATCACCATTATAGGAGCTGTTTCAACAAGATCTAAACAAATAACTGTAAAATAGGCAATGAAATAGCTTGCCTCTATAATATAGGAAATTGATTCATTCAGTTACATTTCACTTTTTGGTGAATGAATATACTTGGATGAGTAAAAATGTGCCAAAATTACATCAAAGTCATGAAATTACATCAAGTTACATCAAAAGTTTCACATTTGGAGATAAAAAAGTCAAACTAGCCAAAACTAGGTGAAAATCTGAGCTGCTGAGTGAAAACTAGGCCAAAATTCCCAATGCGCCGCGCCTGAAATCTCTATGCATCACGCCACTTTGAGGCTGATTTTGAGTGCCTTCCCGGAGTCGAAATTGAGCACAGGATAGCTCATTGGAAATATCTTCTTGTCTACTTTCCAACCCAAGTGGAATTTCGGAATTTGGTTGCCATTTTCCCCTCCAAAAATCAAATCTCCCAACACTGCTTCCTGTGTGTCCAAAAAGTGGCAGAAAGGCCATTTTTAAGGTGTTTTTGACCCTTCAGGCAACCCAAAACTTGTAAAAATCCTTAGGTAATGGGTAGGCATGCATAAAATTTGATGAAAAATCTAGAAATAAAAAGTTTTCTTCAAGAGGAGCTGCCAATTATAAGCGCGTGCCAAGTGGCGACGCGTCGGGCAGTGAAATCTGTGTTAAGGCCAAAAAAATTCAAAATTGACAAAATGTTTCCCAAATTTCTTGAAATTTGGGCTGAATGTCCACCATCAAGCACTATGCTGGGCCAAAGAAGCTTCGACCAATATTTGGAGTCTATCATGCCTTTTGCGATGTTTTAGTACCCTCTTTAGCTTTGCCTTCAGGATTTTGATTCGCGCCTTGCAAACATGATTTCACACCCAATAATGGTTCTTCATGTGCCTCAACATGTTATTTTCCTTGTTTTCCTTTTCCAAAAGCTTCTCCAAATGAATATTGACCCTTTCGAGCCAAGTCTCTCGATCAGCCTCTATCTCTCGCTGAATGGATGTCATCTCGGTTTGGCTTCTTTGGGAAACTTTCCGGTTCTCACAGATGTTTTGCAACTCCATGATTGTTTGCTAATCTTCCAACTGTTTGTTTTGCTGCTCCAGGTAGTTGATCACCCATTGGGCTCTTTTCAACTTGACAGACAAAGTGTCTATCTCCACCTTTTGCTCCTGAATAGTCTCTCTCAGCTTTGAGCTTGGAGAGCTCAAATCCTCATCAATGAGTACAAAATCAGTATCCTGGCCTCCTGAAGGCCCCTCATCCTGCATGGGCCTCTTACCTCGGTCCCGTACCTGTACCAGTGCTGCTGATGATGGAGGCAAGACCCCTTCCACCTCGAGTGGAGATAGTACTCGCCGAGCTGCTGCAAATAATGCTCTAGTGCCACTCTGATAAGTAACAAACACTGGCACACTGATAGGCTCTGTCTTGTGACCTTCAGGCTGATGTGAAGGTTCACCTGGCTCATGAAAAACCTCCGGAGGAACCTGAGGAGCTGTGAAGAAATCATTAGCAATGAATTCTTCCCATGTAATACCCTGCAAGCCAAGCTGATGCAACACTACAATTTTAATGAGTGCATAGTGATAAATACTGTTGTACTTCTGCTCGAGAGTTTTCCTCTGCACAAGAGCGGTCATTCTCTCGATATTCCGACACATGAAATAAGGGATGTTCATCATCCTCACTCTGGTGAAATGCATCAATAACCTGATATGATAGGCATAGAGGCGTGAAAACCGGCCCTCACAACTGAAATATTTGATAATGAGTTTCATCAGAGGTGCATAGGAATCCTTTAGGAACCGGAAAGGAAACAATATTCTGAGTTGTCTCACAAAGCTAGGCCTGATATATGGTTCATAATGTACTCTATCCACCTGTTGTCTTTTGTTCCACTGTTCACCCACATTTGGTATTCTGGTTGCTTGAGAGATAGTTTCCGGTGTCAGAGTGAAAGTTACACCAGCAAGAGTTACCTGACCATCATGTAAATGCAATATAAAAAAACGAGCCAACTCTTGATGATAATGGGTCCTAGCAATCATTTCACAATATTGAAAACATGACTGCTGCTGAAAACATGCCATGGTAAGTGGGCAAGCCTGCAATTCGGCCAATGAGGTGGGCTCTTCTCTCACAAGTCTGCCACTTTTATGAGTCCTTCTAGGTGCATGTAGCTCAGTGGTGGAATCATTGTCTCGGTCATATGATGTATCAGTGTCCGTCTCCATGATGTCCAAGGTCTATGCAAGGTGTATGTTGACTTGTATGAGATGAAAATGAGAATTTGAGTGCTTTTGTTTTAGTGCCAAATGTATGGTAGTATGGGAGGGACTGTAGAGAAATAGGGCAGTGGGGATAATGGAATTTAACCAAGTGGAATTTTCCTTTTGAAAACTTGTGACTTGATAAATTTAGGGACAAGGGACATCCACTTTGATTTTTGGGGTAATTTGGGATTTGGGGAGATTTTGCAAATGGGATAGGGATAATGGGAATGAGATGGGTATGAGTGGCTTTAGGGATGTAGGGAGATAGGGGAATGGACTGTAGTGATGAGATAACAGTGAGGGGGAGGAAAAACAAGGTGGGGAATTGAGTATTTGGCACAAAATTATTTTTTAAAACACCAACTTCAAAACCCTAAGGTAGAAATTATCAACAAGATAGTAGGGTTTAGTTTTGTACTCAAATTTTCATAATCAAACTCATAATCAACACCAAGCATGAGCTATGATCAATATAGGAGTGGCTTTGACTTACTTCAATCATGGAGCAGCCGAGCAAATTTGATATTGGAGAAGAATGGCAAAATTTTTATGCTTCGGCCCAATGCGCCGCGCTTATCCAATGTGCTGCGCCGGTTCAAAACCACACACAGTGAACTTGCCCGATGCGCCACGCTCAGCCTATGCGTCGCGACACTTACCCAGTGCGCCGCGCTCAACAATCTACACACAGTCCGCCCTCAAGCCACTGTTTCGCCCCTCCACGATTTTTCTTGGCTTCACTCTTGTCTCTTAGCATGCAAATAGAGTTTTGAATTTGGAAATATCTTATATATACCAAAGATTTTAATTTTTCATTTGAAAAACCCACTTTATAATGTTGCAGACTTTGACACTTCACTTTAAACTCTGTTTTGCTTCCTTTGGCCTTTTGGATTGATGATGAACTTTTTGTTTGTCTTTGGAGGGATTGGATGGCATGGAACTTTGGAAAAGGTGACCAGGGTTGTGCATGAAGTATTATTACAACTGAAAAACTTGGAAATTACATTGCATTTATTACAAAAAGATAAAAAATAGACAATTTTTCTTCAAAACAGAGTTTTGAAGAAAAAACATTATCAAGCATTATGATGACGAAAATTTTGCACTGAAACCTTATTTGAAGCTTCCTCATGTGCCTGTTGACATTATTAGACATTCTGAAGACCAAATTAATGAAAGCCTTGACCTGATGAGACTAAAACCCTAAAATGACTCTTTGCCAACATTGAGACGAAGCATGACTGTATATAATTTTGATGAACATAATTAGACCAGCAGGTACAAGACATGAGGAACATAAGTGAAAAGCCCCCTACCATCAGATGATCCATGCTCCTAATGGAATGTAGCTGACTGAACTAAATGAGACACCTAAAATGAAATTCAACAAGAGAAAATTGATCTCTAACGGAGGGATGAAGATACCGACTCTAACAAGAGTCATATTATTCAAAGTAGTCTTCAAGGGATGCTTGCTCATGAGGCCCTTCATTTTCCACAGCCAAAAAAGTAGGCATGGTAGAGCGTTGTGGAGCTTTTGGCTGGTTCACTGGTTGATCATTCCAGTGGTGAGACATGCCAGAGCTTTCTCAAGGATGGAATCTCTTGGGATATTCCTTGATCCCGTCCAATCTCATCTCTTTGATTTCTCTAGCAAGATATTGCATGGATTTCAGGAGGGCTTTTGCAAAATCCTTCCCATCTTCATCACTTCCATATTCAGGGGCTTTTCCCTTGTCTTTATCATCATTGGTGTACCTCTTCTCTCTGTCAGTGAGAGGCTCATCTTCTTCTGAAGACATATTGGCTCTTTAAGGAAGAAAATCACAGGCTGTGTCAAGATGATTGCTCCGATACCACTGTAATATCCCAAATTGGACTGCTTAGCAAGGCATGCCTGAAAAACGCATTTTTCATAAATGAATGCTACATAATTTAAAACCAGCCCTTGGATCCCTTAGATCTGATAATATAAGACCCAAATCCAAGAGGGGAGTAGAAAAAAATCGAACTAGGTGAGGTAAACAGACCTCCCACACCTAGAATGACTTGAAAATTGCCCAAGTAAGGGACTACAGCAATACAAAACAATACTGCTCACGAAATAACACAGTTCAGAAAATTGATAGTAGGAGACCAATATGGAGGTTCAAAAATATCTTATACATCAGCAAATCAGATTTACAATGTGGCCCATACAATGTACAAGAGAAATATAGAAGACTTTTGTGAAGGAAAACTCTCTAAAAGAGGTGCTGCAACAATGTATTTCACTGCAAAAGGCTTGACAATGTTATTTTTATTGGCATACAACTATTGTAGGTTACAGCTTAGATCTAGAACAGATCTGTGTACAAAATATTAGATCTATATCAGGTTTGTACACTAGACTGTCTCTATTTTACATACCCCTTGGGGTTTTCAGCAAAACATGAAACATATGGAGTAGATCTGAGATCTCATGCGGCAGATCTACAGATTTCTTCAAAATTTCTGAAGCATATATAGGAGTATTCAAATCAGATCTAAATATGACATGGAATAGATCATAAATCCATGGATCACCATAATAAAGGGTAGAACCCCAACACCAAAGATCTCTCCTCCAAGTGTGTGTAAAAATACTCTGCAACTATACACTTGCAAATAAGGCAATCCTGGCAGGGAAACTGTGATGCAGGCTCTAGCACTGGTTTGGCCTGATGCCAAGATCTGAAAATGCAGCTCCAAATATCTAATACTTGTTAGAATATTATATATTACAGAGCATTGCAACACATAAAATATGCGGAAAAACAAGCACACAAAACACATAAAAACCAAAGAGACACAAATATACGTGGTTCACCCAGTTTGGGCTACGTCCACCCCGAACAGCCAGTCCTTCCTTTTTGTTATCTAGCAAAATGAAGAGAGACATCCTACAACAGATCCGTTGTAATATCCCCTATTCTCTCTCACAGTCTCCCTATCTATTTCTCGCTCTAAGAATACACATACAATACACAGCCGCAATACAATGCCCTCATACAAGTGAGGGGTTACCTTCTAGGGAAAAAAACCCTAAACTAAACATAACTTCTACCATCAGATCATCTGCCTAATGAACGGCCCAGATTGACTAGAAATTACTATACTTTTACAAGGAAATTTTACATCTATTTTTAGCTTCGGGGGCGCTACCCTTGAAACCCCCACCGGGGGACCGTTGGCCCCCAGACCCCCAAGCCGGAGGGTCAGCCCCCTAACCCCACGGGGGGGAAAAGTCCCCACCACTGCAAGGGTGTACAGATTTCCTGGGGTATACATCCATCTAAAACAAGGATCTTTGAATCAGGATGAAAATCAGGCTCCACACCCAACAATCTCCCACTTGGAGACTGATTGTAGCAACTCCACCGCTGCTTCATTTGTTGGACAATGAATCCTCTTTGGACTTGGCTGTTTCTCATCTTCATCATCATCCTTGAAGACCAATTGAAACTGAGCATAATCTCAGTTTCTCCATGGTTACAACTTTTGTTAGTATATCTGTAGGATTCTGGCTAGTGTGTATCTTTTCCAGCTTCAACTGTTCATCTTCCAATACTGATCGTATGAAATGGTACTTGAGCTGTATGTGTTTAGTCCTGGAATGAAATGCTGAGTTCTTTGCAAGATGAATGACACTTTGGCTATCACAGTATAACGTGCCCATATCATGCTTCTTACCCAATTCATCCATAAACCTTTGTAACCAAATCATTTCTTTACTAGCCTCTGTAGCAGCAACATACTGTGCTTCTGTTGTTGAAAGTGCAACAACACTTTGGATTTTTGAAACCGAACTGATTTCTGTTCCACCTACAGTAAATACATACCCTATATTTCTCCTCCTATTGTCTCTGTCACCTGCCATATCTGCATCAACATATCCCTATAGAGCAATGTTTGAACCACCAAAGCATAATGCTTGATTTGTGGTACCTCTCAAATATCTGAGAATCCATTTCATTGCCATCCAATGTTCTTTTCCTGGATTTTTCATGTACCTGCTTAAAATTCCCATTGCATGTGCAATATCAGGCCTTGTGTAGACCATTGTATACATTAGGCTTCCAAATGTTGATGCATATGGAACTTTAGACATATATTCCATTTCTTCTTGGGTCTTGGGGCACATCTCCTTACTAAGTTTGAAATTGATAGCAAAAGGTGTACTAACTGGTTTTGAATTCTACATATTAAATCTTTTCAACATCTTTTGTATGTACTCTTTCTGAGACAATGTTAATTTGCGATTTTTTCTGTCTCTACTTATTCTCACACCAAGGATTTGTTTTGCAGCTCCCAAATCCTTCATTGAAAATGAATTTGCCAATTTTATTTTGAGCACATTTATTTCCTGCATGTTAGACCTTGCAAAAAGCATGTCATCTACATAAAATAACAATATAATATAGCTGCCATCATTTTTCTTTTTAAGATAAACATAATGATCAGAGTGACATCTAGTATAACCTTGTTCGGACATAAACCTGTCAAATTTCAGATATCACTGCCTTGGAGCCTGTTTTAAGCCATACAAGCTCTTCTTTAACCTGCACACTAATTTTTCTTTCCCTTTGACCTCATATCCTTCTGGTTGCTCCATATAGATCTTTTCCTCCAAATCTTCATGGAGAAATGATGTCTTTACATCTAACTATTCAAGATGTAAATCTTCCGTTGCTACAAGACTTAAAATAGTTATGATTGAAGTCATATTAAAGACAAGATAAAATATTTCATCAAAATCAATACCCTTCTTTTGTGCAAACCCCTTCACCACAAGTCTAGCTTTGTACCTCTGTTTTCCTCCATCTTCTTCCTTCAACCTTTAAACCCATTTATTCTGCAATGTAGTTTTACCTGCAGGAAACCTAACTAAGTCCCAAGTTTGGTTATGCATTAAGGAGTCCATCTCTTCTTCCATGGCTAGCTCCCACTTCTTCCTGCTTTCAACCTGCATTGCTTCTTCATAACATTCGGGTTCACTAGAATCAGTCAACAATAAATAATACAATGAAGGAGAGTATCGTTCAGGGGGTATACTTATCCTGGTAGATCTTATGACACCACTTTCAGGTGTTTGAGGTGCCTGTTGCTGTTGCGGTGGCCGCTGTTGCTGTGGCTGTTGATTATTATTATTTTCAGGCACCTTTACTTTTTCTGTGATCTCATCAAGAACTATGTATTCTTTATTTTCCTTTTCCTATTTCTTTTCCTACAAATGATTCTTATACAATACCTTTTCATTGAATATTACATCTATGCTCCTAATGATTTTGTGATTTTCATAATCATATAAGCGATAACCAAAATCATTAACACTATATCCAATAATGGTACATTTCTTTGATTTCACCTCAAGCTTTGTTCTGTTTTCTTTATTAATATGGACAAAGGCCTCACAACCAAAAGTATTTAAAAAAGAGTAGTTTACCTTTTTACCTGTCCATGCTTCCCCTAGAATACCACCATCCAAGGAACTTGAAGGTCCTCTGTTTATTAGATAAACAACAGTATCTACAACATCTGCCAAAAATTGTAAAGGAAATCCTGCATGCAATATCATGCACCTTGCACGCTCCATGATTGTTCTATTCATCCTTTATGACACACCATTTTCTTGTGGTGTTCTTGTAACTGTCTTCTCTTTGAAAATTCCATGCTCTAAAGAGTACCTATCAAACTCTTTGCTGCAATATTCACCTCCATTATTTGATCTGAGACACTTCAACTTCTTTCCTGTCTCAATCTCAACCAAAGCTTTCCATTTCTTGAAAGTATCAAATACATCAGATTTATTTTGAATACAATAAATCCAAGTCTTTCTAGTTGCATCATTAATAAAAGTAACATAATAATGAGAGCCACTGAGATCTGATACCTGAGTAGGTCCCCATACATCTGTATGCACAAGCTCTAATTTTTTTCTCTTATTTTCTTTCCCAACTCTGAGAAATCTGAATCTCTTCTATTTTCCATAAATATAATTCTCATAGAAATCCAAATCAACATTCTTCAATCCTGGAAACAAGTTTCTTGAGTGAAGAATCTTCATCCCCTTCTCACTCATGTGCCCGAGCCTATAATGCCATAATGCTGCATCTGCTCCTTTGAAATCTAAAGCATTAATAGAGTTAGAAATACCATTGCATAAATACAATGTACCAACCTTTTTGCCTTTTGCTATTACCAGGGTTCCTTTGGTGACCTTCCAAGTTTTATCTGTGAAAGTTTTCACACAAACTTCACCGCCTAACTGCCCTGTTGAAATCATATTTTTCTTCAGATATGGAACATGCCTTACCTCCTTTAATAGCCATTGGTTTCCATTCTATTGTTTTATAAGAACCTTACCCATTCCAACAATTTTACAGGGTTTATTGTCACCCAAACAGACTTGTCCAAAATCTCCTTGAACATAGTAATGAAAATATTTCTTATCAGGTGTGGCATGGAATGAAGCCCCTGAATCTACCACATAGGAATCAATAACATTTTCGAAAGAAAGAATCAAAGCATCTTGTAACACATCACTTGTCAAATTTGCTTCATGATTGTTTTCTTGCTGTGCGTCTCCTTCTTTTCCCTTCCAAGATCTACAGTCTTTCTTTAGGTGTCCTTTCTTTTCACATTTCCAGCACACTATCCCCGATCTAGACTTGGATCTGCCTTTCCTTGATTTACTGCGATATCCTGAGCTCTTTCCTATTTCCATTCTTCTTCCCCTAGACTCTGCACTCAAAGCACTACCCGATGTCTCACCGGAGCTTTTCCGTCACATTTCCTCGCTAAGGATAGCACCAACAACATCATCAAAATTTAAAGTACCAGATCCAGAGATAGTTACTAATGGCCATAACTAAACCATTCCAGCTTTCTGGCAATGAGCATAGAAATAAAGAGCCCTAACTTCATCATCAAATTTTACCTCTACAGAACTTAACTGACTGGTAACTATATTAAAATAATTTAAATGGTCTACAACAAATCCACCTTCTGACATCTTCATATTAAATAAACCGTTTTATAATAAATACCTTATTTGAGGCCAAGGGTTTCTCATATAGTTTTTCCAATGCCTTAATCAAACCCTCTATTGTTGTTTCCTTTGAAATATTGAAGGCGACCGATGTTGCGAGGCACAACCGTATCGTTCCGAGCGCCTTTGTATTGAGAAGCTCTCATTCCGCATCCGTCATAGTCGTCGAATTCCTTTTGTGTTTTCCTCTCAATGGTAGGTACGGATCTTTTCGATACGTATAATCTTCCATCAGCATCTTCCACAACAAGAGGTTTTGGCCATTAAATTTCTCGACCCTAAATTTACCATATTTTTTCCATTTCTCCTACTCGAACTAGGAACCCTTCTATCCCGCAAGTTTATATGCCAAATATACCTTCATCTCTCGATACCCAGCTTGTTATAAAATTAAATATTATATAGAAATAAAAAAACATAAAATATGCATAAAACATAAGCACTTTTTGGGTGGATAAATCGTTCTTGCGAACAAGACATATCTCCCTAGTATCCTACGGATAACTAGCAACAAACAGAAAAATGTAAAATACTTTCTCTAGATTATATTTTATTTAGAATTATCTATAATGAAGGATTTAGGACTTACTTGTAGTCTAGTGCTGATCATAGTCTTCTTTCCTGTCACTTTGAATACGTCTCCTTTTGGGACTTTGCAATCAAAAAAAATGAAAGAATCAAAAGCACCTACATAATATAGACTAATTCATAAACCATAAATCTATCTTGATGATCGAGGAATTCAAAAAAATAAGCCATTTAAATAAACAACTCATTAAGAAAATAGGATCCATTTGTATTATCTTTAATGAAAAAAGGAGCCTTACAACCGTGTTCACCTTGATGTCGTATCGGTCCCTTCCAGGGTCCCGGGAACAAGTGTTTCCTCTACTTTGACAAGACTTTTCACTCTCTCCACTAACATACACATGAGTGTGTAATCATTCCCATATGGTAATCAGTTAAGAGAGTTTGAGTTTTTCCAACAATTCTCCCGAAAAAATATCAAAGCCTAACTCCCTTTGAGGTCGAACTATGGCCTATATTTATAGCAAAAGAGAAGAGGTTGCAGCTCCAAATAAGAGGGGATAGAATCCTCTTTCAAAGGGATTAAGTTAAACATACCAAGGGGTAGGCTCCTTTAATGGAGGGATAAATGTACATGAAAGGAGCGAACTTTCCACCGAATAATTGCTTCCGTAAGCTTCCCGTATTCAACCCGAGTTGGGCTTCCAAATTTTACTTCCAACTTCACTTTACCTTTTACAGGGGAATATGCACCTTTAATGAAGAAAAAAGTGCGGCCGTTACGCATGTTCTAGAACAAATAGATGCGGCACCATAGGTAATACTAAGAGAAAGTGTAGTACAAGTATTTTTTATGACTTTTATAAGCTTTTCTCTCAATTTGAAGGCTTGGTTTTAGGAACTTGATGTTTGTAGACTTCTACTGAGTATTGTATGAGTAATGATGAACCCATACAAACACTAAGACTAGCATGGCGACAATTTTAGTGTAACAAGCACACAAAACACATAAAACTAGAGAGGCACAAATATACGTGGTTCACCTAGTTTGGGCTATGTCCACCCCAAATAGCCAATCCTTCCTTTCCATTATTAAGCAAAAATGAATAGATGCAACCTACGAGCAAATATGTTGTAATATGCTCTGTTCACTCTCATAGTCTCCCCCGTCTATTTCTCGCTCTAAGAATACACATACAATACAAAAGCACAATACAATACCCTCATACAAGCGAGGAGTTTCCTTCTAGGGAAAAAAAACCCTAAAATAAACATAACTTCTACCATCAAATCATTCGCATAATGAACTGTCCAGATTGACTAGAAATTACTATACTTTTGCAAGGAAATTTTACATATGTTTTTAGCTTCGAGGGCGCTGCCCCCGAAACCCCCTTGCCGGGGGGCTCAATAAAGAACATTTGCCCCTCTCGGACCCCCCCCTAGCATCATAAAATTATGGGCAATGTTGCCGCCCCATTAAGGTACAGGGGTCCAGCATTGTGATACAAAATAAACAAGATAATCAGGCTCCACACCCAACAACGATATAGTGCCAATTTTCCTTTCGGTGAATAGTTATCGACTAATTTTTCGAGGGCATACCCCCAATGTGCATATGAATCCATAGAGAAATGATAATCATAAAAAAAAAATCCATCCAAAATCTTCCCATCTCTCCTACAAAATCCCTCGGGAAATCCAATCACCCCATTCTATGTAGAAACTCACCTTTCAAGGTCCCCATCATCCCCTTTCTTGGGCAATCCATCCCATGGAAATAATTCCTCACATCATCAGGTCCAACAACCAAGGTGTATACTTGCTTCCAAACCATCATACATGTCATAACATGCTCATGGAAATGAATGGACACTATTAGGTACCATTGTCCCATAATGGCCTTGCTCCCCGAATGTTTTACAAACATATTTCTGCCTATTCCATTTCCTTTTTCCACTTCTAATTCTTGTAGTCTATTTCAACCACCCCAAACTAGGAATTTTCATGATTTCCTGTACCAAGCATATAATTTTCCTTAGAAAAAAAGGAATTCAAAATAAATTCAAATCATACCTCATTAATGGCCCATCAAGAAGGTAAACTTTTAATCTTGTTTAATTCCTCTCAAAAGTCAAACCGGATCGTTCAAGAAATCATCATGTTTAAAAAATATCACATATGGTTAGCTCAAAAGAAACCACCATAAATTGGAATAAATCACATGCAACCATCATAAACCAAAATCATATATTACATGCATGATTAAAAACTAAAGTAAAATACTGATACTTATTTTTTCCATGATTAGTTGGTGTTTACTTTTCTATTTATCCTTTCCGAAACACACATTGAATTGGTTTCCAAAACCAATAAGCACCTAATTCCTTATCTTTAAGAAACAAGGGAATCAGAGACTAAACCGCCTCCTCCCTCAATATTAACTACAAGGGCATTGAGAGACTAAATTGCCTAAACCTTCAACAACAAGAAGGGTATCCTAAGACTAAACTGCCTCAACCCTTAATAGCAACAACACGAGAATCTAGAGACTAAATAGAATCAACCCTTAATAGTGACAAGGGCCCAAAAAATTTCCATACCTTACTATCTCATCACACTCGTTCAACACATACACATACACAATATACCACAATGCATACACCCTACACCCGATATACAAAACGTCACATACACCTACACCCGGTGTACAAGACAACACATACAACTACGTCTCATGTACAACATAACACATACACCTACACTCGGTGTACAAAAAAATGCATATATATGTACACACCGTACAATACCCCGAATAGACATGCCACAATACAACAAATATCAAATACCAATAAAAGCATACCAAATATTCACAACACACCATATACAATCGTGTACAAAATACCACATGTACGACATGTGCACAATAACACCTCTACACAACTCCACATGCACAATGTGTACACAAAACCACACATACATAACACCACCTACACAACGTGTGCACATCACCACATGTACACCCCACAACCTCGCACCATGTTTACATAACAAAGCATGTGTACACAACACCGATTGTATCATATCTACATAACACGACATGTACACAACACCATATGAAAAACATGTACATAAAACTACATGCACACAACACGACATGTACCACATGAAACTAACACCACATGCATGCAACACCACATGTAAAATCATGCACACCACACCATATGTACATAACACCACTTGTACAATATGTAAACTACACCATTTTTACATAGCACCACATATACAACATGTACATTGCACCAAATGCACATAGGACCACATTCACAACATGTAGATAGCACCATCTATATATAGCACTGCATATACAAAATGTACTTAGCACCATCAGTACTCAATATCGCATATTTAATCATGCAGACAACACTGTATATGAAACATGTACACAACATCATATATGAAACATGCACAAAAAAATAATATGTTCACAATATTGCATATGCTACATGTACACAACATCGGTACTACACATCTAAAGACCACACTCTCTCTACTAGGAAACCTTACTTCTAGTGTCTTGTCCATGCTTATCGAGCATGGCACAGATCACGCCGCTTTTCATTCCACTAATGCATCCTTCAACATTAATTTTGCATAACATAAACATAGGCATAATCGAGCACATAATACCAAACCATATATAGATGATACTAAACTCATATATCTCGCTAGGGCTACTCTTCTCACTTCATTCCTTATAAACCAATAACCTCTTCATTCCATTCACCTCGCATAAAAAAATCATTCCCGAAAAAGAATGATCCTTGACGACCCTATCAAACAATGATATACATACATATATATACATGAATACATATACATGCATAGATATAGTCATTAGCTTAAAAAAAATCATTATCTCTCACGATCAATCGTCAAATAATGAAATACATACATACATGTATACATATATAAACATCAACATAACCATGATAACAACATAGTTACGAGGTATCATAAGGTATAGGTTAAGATAAATCCATTTATCCTTCCGCAACATGCACAACATTGATAACAACAATTCGCAACATAGACAGGGGAATATGACACCTCAAATCTATTTAATTTACCTTTCTTGTTACCTTTCTCATGATTTTCTTTGCCGGTGTCCATTTACCCCAATGGGCCCCACCAATCCAACCGATTTTCATACTCTTGCCTGCAACTTCCCTTATCAATGCACCAACTTTATCCATGTATTACAATAAATGTTGGTTAACACATAGCTCTCCCCAAGCTTCGTTAAATTTCCTCTTTCTCAACCAATTCCCAAAACCCTCAAAATATAAAAGGAAAGAACAAGAAGAAAAAAAAGAGGAAACCCATGAAAACCAATAGGAATATGATGCCACAAACAAAGTGGTATTTCCATACACTACACAAAAAACAAATCAACAATCAAGCACAACAAATCAAAAAAATACGAAAAATAAAAGATAACTAACAAAAACCTTGACTTAATCCTCGTGGATTCCCAATACTCCCCAAGTAAAGCTCAACTCTGTGCCTTCTCCAAGATTTCATGAAGTCCCTTTTCCATGAAATTTCCTATATCATATTTCCATAAAAACATAACTACCATTTTATAGATAAATATAACACTATACCAACTAACTTACATTGTTGTTCCAAGCACATTGCCTTATAACTGGACACACATGTCGAACACATGTTCCAAAGATCAAGACATCATATCTATTAATTTTAAATCAACCTTTACCAAGTCTAAAAGGCATGTCATAATCAAAAATCAACTCACATTAATAAGTCATAATACATAATGCTACAACAATCACCTTCTTACACTCAAGTACATATTACTTGTTCTTAGCACATATGTGTTAGTGCAACCATCTCAAACAAAGATCATTCCTTCATGCAAACTCATATCATGCAACTAGTCAAACATTCAAACAATAGATAGACAACATAATAGACACCAAAACACTCAAGCACCAATTAGGTGAAATGATGAAACATTCGAGCATGAAGTAGATGACATAAGTAAATTCATACCTTAATATATCTCGGGGAGGCTATATTTTTTGCATAATCAATCTATATTAACATGATATAAATTCACAACATATAAAATCAAACATAAATAAAGTCATGATGTAGAAAAAAATGGCCAGCTAACATGTTCAAATCATAAACTCATAAAAAATTGTCATGCATGCATAACAATCACATATTCACAATCATTCTAGATAAGTACAACAAAATATCATACCTAAATATCATAACCCTATCCATCCACATAGGCCAATCCAAATTAGCATGATACATATAACATCAATATCCTAAGTACAATGACCATAACTGTCATGGATACAACCACAATGCATATAACATGAAGTTAATAACCTTCCTAAATAGCCGACACACCTACATATGTTCATACTAATTAGCTAACACCTATCAAACATGTTACCACAATAACCATAGACTGACATACATGTACAAAATCCTAATTCTTATAACAATCATTAACCAACATACCTGAATGAAAAACATATAGTACCCATTTGATGATCTTCTCTTACCCCAAATTCTAGTTCCACAACCTCGCTCTTATGATCTCGCATCTCTTGCTAAATCTCAACCAATAAATCAACATCATAACATACCAATAGAATCTTGATGACATAAACTACATGAAATAACCTCATGCATGAAAATATTAACAATGTCAATAAATACAAAACAATATGCATCTAACCCATCCAAAGTCTGGTATTTGAACCATGCTCTAATACCACCTTGTAAGGCCTCTCGTTAACACCGAAAATTTGTACAAGAAGAATACATTAGAAAATGTCAAGAATAAGGTACAAATAAATATTTACAAGGAAGAAATACATCATAGGAGTGAAAAAAATTTAACTTTTCCTAAGGCCAACGAGCAATTTTTTGGACCAACCATAGGAAGCACCGGCCCCGGGAGCGATCATTGCGGATTTTTTCTTGGATGGTCACAAAGAACATCGCGACTATCCCTCAAATATCTGTGTCATCTTGAGGATGTGGAATGTCACCATTCGAGATAATGGAACAATTGGAGAAAAATATCCTCCCTCAAGCTAACCAAGTACAGCCGCCTTGGAGCCACCTTGACGCTTTAGTGCAACACACAAAGGAATCATACCCCAACTCTTGTGTCAACATCCATCTTGTACCAAGAGAAGGTGGGAAATTTTGAATTTTTTCTAAAAACGCTAGCCATGGGAAGAGAAATAGGAGACACATTATTATGCTGGCCAAATTTATCCTCAACAAAACAACCTGTTTTTTCCAACAACAAGAGGATTAGAAGGATTCAGTTGTTGGCTATCCAAAACCCCAATCCAAGAGAGAAGAGTTCACCATGTGTCCGTCGGTCTACTATCATTTGAGAGGGAAGTGAGGCTTGCTAGAAACTTGAGGGGAAGAGACCCCCTTGTATTATATCTTGGAGCTTTGTAGCTTGAAGGATCCACTACAAGAGATTTAACATTCTATCTTCTCCTATCACCATCACCTAATAAAGGGAGAGAGAGCTCTCAATTGTTTGAGTTATTAGTGTGTGTGCTCTATTGAGCGTGTTTCTTATGCATATTGTTTTTTTTTGTTTCTTTGTTTATGTAGCATGCTATGTTTCCATTTAACTTAGCCTATTACATGTTGAACTTGTTCCACTAAAATTTAACAAACCACTTTCACTTGTGACTTTCTTGTAGGAAATAAGTCTCCCTACCAAGTATAGTGTATTTCGTTTTCCCATGCGCCAAATACACTACCACAAGAATGTCAACTCCACTAGATTCTTTAATTTGAGTTATTGGTTGTTGCTGCAGGTCCTCCCTCCTACTTGGACATGTTGTAAAACCACCCTTGCTTCCTCTCGACACTTTTTAGTCACACTCGCTAGAAATTTGGCTTAGAGAAGGCATATTTTTTTAGTCTCTGCCATTTTCACGCATTTTGTTTATACGTAGCACAATCTTTATGCATGTGGGAAGATAAGCCGCTGCGATAGGAGGTAAGCTCAATTTTTCACCTATTTTTCTCTTTTTTACATTTGTAAGGTGTTGGAAAACCATAATAAATTTTCCATCACCGTACTTTGGTATTTCATTTCTAGTTAGGAAACTTATTTGCCGCGAGTTTAGCCTAGCAACTAAGTAGTTTTAATTTTAGTTTTTTTTATTGTTACAAGTCACACATAGTTTAAGTAGGGGAACGTAAGTGGCCCTCAATCCACATATGTTTTCCGAACAAAGGATTTTCTTTCGGTAAAAGATATAGAACACATAGATTAATTAGAAAAAAATGTAAGCAGCCCATACATCCACATGTTTTTAACTAATTCTTCTTTTTTCAATTTTTGCATTAGGAATTGGGGCCATGACCAAACTGTCGAAAATAAAGAAATTAATCTCAGCCCACCCTTGAACCTTAGGGTGAGCTCGCGTATGCATCTCGGAGGATTTCTTCGAGAAAAATTTCCATCTCCCTATTGTGAAAAACTTAGTCTAACTAGTGAAGGTGTAAGAGGCCAATAATCGACACTTCCTTTATTTTTGCAAGGAACAATCCCACATAGCATAATTAGAAAATAATTGTAAAGGATCAAACCATATTCACATCTCATAAAAGTCGTGATTTTACACTCCAAAGAAAACACAAAGGATTGCTAATCATTGGACGAAAAGGCACCTAGTGTTTTATGAACTTTGTCCTCTTCTTACAGTTACTTCAACAAGGTAAGCCCTGAGAAAATTGAGACTCTCTAAAAAAAATCACTAATTGAACTCAATAAATTTTCCCCCACAGGGGCCACAGAAAATAAATTATGGTTCAGAGTTAGAACCATTAGGGTTAGCCATCCAATAAGTCATCGTGGTCATTCTTCATTTTGAAACATAGATGTTGACTTTTTTAGGGAGCTTAAAATATGTCTATCCACCCACGGAACAAATACCTAAGCGTTACTGGAGACCCGTTTGTAGAGGGGATTAAACTTAGGCCCGATGGCATGTGGTACTTTTCTGGCTACTCGACCCATCTAGTGCTCGATACTAATAGCTGAATCCCAAGAATCTCAATATTCAAATGATCACATGGGATGACAAAGACTTTAGTGGCCAAATCGAGGGCATCCTTCTATATAGGTGACGATGCGAGAAACACTAGATCCTCTATCATTACCTTGGTATATTCTACGCTTGCTTGAAGGTGTCACCAGCTCTTTTGGGAAATTAGCCCCAATACCCATCAGAACACATCTTCGAATGGCCTAGTTGCATTTGAGAGTGTAATGATGATTAGGTCTATTTATGATTTTGAGTATCACATGCAAACAACCAAACCATATTTTTTTCTTGCTTTATCACATAGTGTTAATTTAAAGGAAAACTTACCTCTTAATTTTTCACTTTGTTTTATCCATGTGATCGCATTTTATTCTATAATAATCTTCTTTCCCTTATCAAACCAAAAAAAATTCCAAGATTAAGCTAGTCGACACCATAACAGAGGCAACGAGACCTCGTCAATCTAGGTGTTTTTTGGACCCTCCCCCATTAGAGGGAGGAGTGCCAGGTATTCTTCCGGTTAGGCATCAAAGACGACACAACGCCACCATTTTTGGGTCATACTTTATTGGGGAATATTTGGTTGGAAATCGCTAAGGTTCACCCAACACCACACCAATGGAAACCCCAACAACGTCACCACACTCAAATCATCCTACAACCCCCGAGAGGGTAGAGGAGTGCTACCCATTTGGGGAGTCGAGTAAAACATACAATAGGGTACGTCACGGGAGTAATATTCCCTAGGAACCCCCAATAAACCATTACACTCGGCCACTTGTGTTTCCACGGTACATAGTGTCGGTAAATACTCGCTACGATATTCAGCATCACTAAACCTTCCATATCTATCAAATTTAACTAATGACCCCATTGAAAATAGCCTTAATTAGCCTCCCATGCCCATGAATATCCCCTCGGATATACCAAAATTAGAATGGAAGCAAGCATAAGACCCTAGAAATCATATTACGGCTTTCCACCGAAGGTGTTCATCCAATAGTATTATTGACGATACTATTCTTCCGAGATTGTTTCAAGGCACCATAATTGGGCTTGTTGTGAAATGGTATGTTGAGAAACATTATGCTTTGCATGGAACCTTTAGTGCCCTTGTTACCATGTTCCTCACTTATTTTTCAAATTGCCCATCCGCCATGATTTGGGGGATGGAATTGTCGACTCATTTTGGGCAAACGCCATCGGTCCATATATTGAACAATCTCCATGAATGATGGTGACGTCGTAGTTTGTGCAAAGCCAAACTTGGCGATAGATTTTTGCTGGAATTGTTTTTGAAAACTCTTACAATAGAGATCTCAAAATACGTGGTTCTTCCTTCTTATCAACCACAACAAAAATTTTCCAAGAAGGGGGTAGTACATTGGATGACTCCCCACCTCAATAAGGGCATCCTAGGATGGAACTATGGCAATCATCATTTCCCATTGATGTTATCGATCCTATTGAAATTCGACTTCAACATAAAATTTCATGTCAATATGGTATCATAATTTATAACCATTGACTTGATAAGCATGTCTTTCCGTAATGCTTACATGGGAAGGTCCTGAACATTTAGCGACCCATACATACAATGAGAATTGTTCTAAAAACAAAAATTCGATACCAAGATGCTGCATATGGGAACCACATTCAACCTTTTTTCAAAGAAAAAATGCCCCTGAGAGCTTTAGCAACCATAATCATCAACCATCAGTAGGTCACCACCACAAAAGTGACATAAATAGATCTTTAATTTGTCATATAAGCTTAAGTAGTCAAAACATCAAGAGCATGGGACAAGCCTGCCTCATAGAGATATTTTATTCATTCTATCCCTTACATGGCTCTACTAGAGCATAATGTCTATTTTTACTCATGGAAAGGGCTCCAACATCATTTTTCAAGAAATTTACTCTCTCTCTCTCTCTCTCTCTCTCTCTCTCTCTCTCTCTCTCTCTCTCTCTCTCTCTCTCGAAAAAGGACTACACAGAAAGAGAAACTATAAAGTATTTGGGCTATATAGTTCTTCCTAGAGCTCATAAATTAGGGGGTAACTATTAAAAGTGAAAAAATAATACACATAAAAGACATTTGAAAATTTCAAGAAGAAGGTACAAATAAATATTTACGAGGAAGAAATACATCACGATAGCGAGTAAAATTTTAAATTTTCCTTAGGTCGAGAAGTAAATATTTGTATCGTGCATAGGAAGCACTCGTCATAGGCAATCATTCTCGTATTTTTCTTTGATATCCATGAAGAAAATCAAATTTGTCCCTTGAACAGTCGTGTGGTCTTGAGGATGCGTAATGTCACCATCCGAGACCACTTGGCACACTTGGAGAAAAATATTCTCACTCAAGCTAAAAAAGTACAATCATATTGGAGCCAACTTGAGGATTTAGTGTATCACAAAAAGGAATCATACCCCCATTATTGTGTAGACATCCATATTGTACCAAAAGAAGGAGGCAAAATTTGAAATTTTTCTCGCAAAACCCATCCATGGGAAAGAGAAATAGGAGACACATTGTTATTCTGGAAAAATTGATCCTTAGCAAACTAGATTATGTTGTCCAAAAACAAGAGGATTTGAACGATTCAATTATTGGACATCCAACACCTCAATGCAAGAGAGAAGAGTTCACCATGTTTCAATCAATCTACCATGCTTTGAAAGGGAAGAGAGGCTTGCTGAAAACTTGAGGGGAAGTGACCCCCTTGTCTTGGATATTGGAGCTTCGTAGCTCAAGGGATCCACTACAAGATATTTAGAATTCTATCTTCTACTACCACCAACACCTAATAAAGGGCTCTATTGAGCATGTTTCTTGTGCATGTATTTTTGTTTTTTTCTCGTGTTTATATAGCATGCCATGTTTCCATTTAACTTAGCTTATTAAAATTTGAACTTGTTCCAATAACATTTGACAAACCACTTTGACCTGTCACTTTCTTTTAGGAAAGAAACCTACCTATTAAGCATAGTGTATTTTGTCCGCCCATGCACCAAATACAATACCACTACCTCCTCACAAATTTACCCACTTTCACCGACTTTCCCGAGGTAAAAATTAGCCGAGGGCTACTACGACATGATGGAACCTCTTGGATGACCATAAGGAAATAGATTTGACACAACAAGCCCTCACCGACTTCCCTTAGGTGCCACAGGGACCTCCAGGAATATCCCAACCCCTCCAAGTGTCGATACCCTATGAAAACTCAGCTTTTGCATGAACTAGAGCCCCAATTTCTCCATGTCCAAGGCCTCCAAGGAACTATGGGTTTCTAGTCACTCCCATAGGCCTACATCGGTGAGATGGTGGCCTTTTTTCTACTAGCTATGCCAAAAAAATACAAGAATTCGGGGTATTTTCTAGAGCTTCGATCTAGGATTCTACCCATAAAAATATGAAACTTCCGAAACTAATGAAATATGTGAAAAAAATGCTTGTAAACCAAAACTAAAACCAAGACTTGACCTGAAAATCATCAACCTGGATGGAAATTCTGTCAAACACTTGGTAGATATGCAACCTACACGTCATGAATGAAAGTATAAAATTTAGTCACTAGAACATCCTTTGAGGTTTAACAAGAAGGGTCACTACATTCTGCCATTAGCTGTATTAACATCAATTAGGTCTTTAATTCCTTATTTATTCATTTGTTAGTGAAAACATGAAAATATCCATGACAAAAAATTTTCATAAAAATATGCTTATAGAAAACATATGACTAGGTAAATAACAATAATGGAACAACCATTAAAGCCACATAATAACCAATACACTTCCTTACCAAAAGCAAGAGAAACTTAGTTTTATTAAACATACAGAAATACTGACTGGGTTTGGGACTTCCACATTCCATTGAACCATATATCGGCTAAGGAAAAAATGTCTTTAGATAACCACCCTTGTATGATAGTCCAAGCATGATTGTGGGATTTCATGGGATAAAAAAATCCAAAGAAAACCAAGCTAATCTAGAGGTTAAACCACCTCCACCCTTTCCATACCTTGATCACACATAAACAAGTCTCAAGATCACAAAATTTAATCGAGTTTGGATGCCTCCGAATTTCTTCACCATCCTTGAGGAATTTTCTGGTCTCCATGCTCAGGGATTTACCATGTATCCCACCATTATCTGGGTTAAGGGATTCCTATTCCTTGGGGAATTTTCTTCGCACCACCTCACCTCGCATTTCAAAACCATCTCGTAAAATCCTAGAATTGTTTTGTTTTGACACCCTTTTTGCATCCGTATTTTCCTTCTTTTCTCACCACTATTAACCTAATAAAGACAACAAGCATATGATTTTTGAAAAGGTAAAACACTTATGTGTCCTATTTTTCATGTTTGATAATATGGCCTATTTTTTTTGTTAAAGATTACATTTAGCTACAAAATTAACATAATTCGAAACTATTTTGTAGATCCGCAACTACCTCCATTGATAAAAGGTTTCGATGCCGCAACTCGACAAAGGAGTATATGGGTAGTTAGATGATGATTACTTCATGGATATCCTCCTAATTATCCGAGCCAATTAATCAATGAAATCACAAATTTATGGGGTCAATGGTGGTATTCAACATGTAGCAGTGCTCAAAAGTAGAGTTTGTGAATATCACACCTTTTTTCGATTTTATTTCCTAATAGAATATCAATAGGATAACGGTAGTTGTTTAGGTTTATATTTTGTATAAGGATTATAATGAGATATTTTTCCATAGAGCTCACGTACTATTTAAACGCACTCTATAAAACCATCGAAACTCGTGTATTCAGTAGTTCCATCTTTATAGTTTTATGAGTATTTTGTTTATACTTTTCTCTTAATTCAAAGATTTTTTTTCATTCATTGATGCATTGTTAGTTTTAAGGAAACCCACCGCGTTGTAGAGGGCCCCCTGTATGCAAATCAAGTCATTCACTTTTAGTCTTAAGAATTCATTTTAATCGCATTGTCATTTCATAGTTAGAATTTCATCAATGCTCTATTTTGTATTTCAATTTGAAGCTTAGTTTAATTAGTTCAATACTCGTATTTACTTGTTTTGTGGAATCACTCTTTATTTTTTATTCTTTCCATATTTCGTATAACCCGGTTCATTTGTTTTATTTCATTTAGATTTCAGTACGTGAAAGCTTAGTTCTTCATAGAATTTTGATTTAATCTCAGTTAGTTTTCAAATTCCATGTTTTCATAAAACTAGGATTTGTAAAATATTTCATGCTTTTGTAATTAATTTAGATTTAGTTCTCTATTTCCCTGCAACATAAAATCTCGAAAAAATTTGACAAAAAAAAAACAAGTAGAAGTTAATCTAACATATATTTTGAAAAGAGTTATATCACAAACCATTTTGGAAGACTCAATTCAATTGAGAATAACTCTAATAATAAGATTTAATGTAGATTATATATTTCTCTAACAATAACTTTACTTCAAAACTCATTAATCCATAGGAATTCAACACCAATCCAAAAACTCAAAAATTAAAAGAAAATAGAATTAAAAGAAAATTCAATCATCACTCTAACGAAAAATACTTATAGCACATATAGTGCACCTGCACTTCATTAGTTTACTGAGTTCGTTTGATAATTTATGATTTCAATTTAAGAACATTAAATTGACTAAAAATTTTGGCATCATTACCGGGGAAGTGCAAATACAAGTCTTAGAAATAAAAACATGATAGGCATAGGGAAACAAATTCTAAACGTAGGTTTATAGGACAAGGAAAAATTCTTATTCCCACATCATAACTCACTCCACCTCGACCTTCAAGTTGCACACCACCCACTCAAACTCGAATTCTATACATAGGAGGCCGACATAGACTTCCTGAAATCCTAAGATCTGAAATCCACCCAGGGATTCACCTACTTCATTTGCCAAATATATGATTGAAGAAGAAAATCCTACATCCACGAAATTAATATTCTTATCTTCAACATGAGAACAACTTCTAGGAAAGTAACTAGAAGTTGCTAGTGAAGAGGAAGAAAAATAAACGCATTCAAATTCTCCATTGATAGAGGACTAGAAGAATTATAAAATCCTTTTGTAGAACCAGAGACCTACATTATTTATGAGGAATCCATCATCGTTGAAGAAGGAGAAGGAGAAGTACAAAATTTCAATGGTGAACAAGCTAGGATTGGAGGAGGTAGAGGAGGAAATAGAGGAGGTGGAAGAGGAGGGGGTAGAGGTAGAGGTAGAGGAGATCCAAAACCTTTTGGATTCCCTATTATCGATGAGGATACAACATACAGAATGAAAAATATCTCACCTTCTATCCTCCCTAATTTTCATGGAATAAGAGGTGAAGATCGAGAAACATTTCTCTTCGAATTTGAAGTATTATGTAGATCATATGATTATCTATATGATGCCGAAAAAATTAAAATTGTTCCCTACTACCTTAAAGGATTCAAAATTAAAATGGTTTATGAGTTTAGGAACGAAGTATACAGGGAACATGGGTACAAATGAAAGTAGAATTGGTAGAGAAATATAAGGATTAATGTGTGCCCCATAACATGAAAGATGAAAATCTTGAATATTTTTTTTCGAAATATTTTTTATAATATTAAAAAGGAAATAAAGCATAATCTAGATGAGGAAACTTTTAAATCTCTCCCACTCAAATCCATTAGAGATGAGTGGAATGATCTCCTCAATATAATGGGAAAAGGAGATATTTTTCAAATTCACTATTTGCAAAAATTTGTGAGTTATGTGTACATATTTCAAGGGGTAAATCACTTAATCGGGAAAGTCCAAGGGATTGTATCTTATCAAGAATAAATAAATCTATGGCTGGGACAGTTAGTAGGGGAAAAATTAGGTAATTTTCATGATAATCTTAGGACAGATATATTTTAGGGAGTGTTAGTGAGAAAATTGACACCCTTAAAATACAAAACAAGCAAAAAGTCGATTATGTATCTTCATGCCTTAGGTGTATAAAGAAACATGCTTTGAGAGAATGTCCTTTATATTTAAAAACCATAGAAACATGTGTAATTTGTGCATAGAATCATGATAATAAACAATGTCCCTCTATACCATATCTTAGGGTTGTATACAGGTGAAGAAGGAATGTCAAAGCAGTAGATCCTCTTTGATCTATTGCCGAAGTCCATGGAAAAAATCCTCAAAATCAAAATCAAAATTTCAATCCCCAACAATTTGCACAATCTTCACAAAATAATTTGAATCCACTTATGCCATGGTAGCGTTGTGCTCGAAACAAAACCAAAATCTTGGAATCTGGGGTGGAAAAATCCTTATGGAAGGTATGCTCAATATCAACAATATCCACCACCCTCTTAAAATTTTCCACCACAATACTTTCCTTGGAATAATAAATTACCTCAAACTCAAGTTCAAAATGAAAATACATAACTCTCTTTACCATTCGCACAAAAACCAAATCAATTACTTGTTCAACCACTTCCAAATCCAAATAATAAATCTGTTTACAACATGGAAGGGAAAAAATCTTAAAATTATATAATAACTCCACTAGATCTAAATAACGTTCAATAAAGATCTAGTAGAGTATTAGAAAGTAAGAAACTCTTCTTTGTTATTCAGAAACAAACAAAATGTCTAGAAAAAATAATAATAGATCTCGGTGAAGAAGAAATTTCTCTTCCTCGTAAAGAAAGTGATCAAAGAGAAAATATTCCTATAATTCCCGATCATACTCCTATTATAGAACAACATTTAATATCTATTACAAGAACAAGTTTTTCCCGAAAGGTTGAAAATTGATAGAGTAGAAAAAACAAATCAAACTTTCGTGATTATGATATGTCGGATGAAGTGAAACAATTTTGTATAAAAAATTCCTTTATTGAAAGTGATAAAAGAAATACCAATTTTTTGCAAAAATAATTAAGGAATTCAATACTCAAAGATGGGGAAGAAAATGAAAAGATATAAAATTAATCCAATTAGTTGGGAGAATTGGCAGACATCATGATGGGGAGGGCGAAACTTTAGAAATATTTAGAACTAGGAAGTCCCATTATAAAAATTCACATGAATGGAAATGAAATACCAAACACACTAATTGATCTAGAAGTAGCCATAAACATAATGAGTAAACAAATTATGGATCAAATGAAACTTCATAATATTCAATGCACACAAAAATTGCTACAATTAGTAGACATGCCCGTAATCAAACCCGATGGCGTGTTAGAAAATATTTTTGGTTCCTTATATTCTTGGAATATCCTATCGATTCGATGGTTTTAACACCCAAGACTAATTTAGGAGGACATACATTAATTTTAGGAAGATCTTGGTCACTTTAAAATCGATGCTTTCATCAGCTTGTATATCAAGAAATGTTTATCTTAGATGGAAGTTCTACAAAGAAATTTACATTGTATCCCCCCTGATAAAACAACAATAGATATAGAACGTGAATAATGGATGGACGAAGATAATGATATAAAGCCTATTTTTACTATTGTACAAAAAAAATGAGGAGGAAATTTTTTTTAAATTCAATAGAAAACAATGAACACTCTTTATATCATGAAAATAGTAAAACTTTTCAAGAACAATGTAATATCAAATATCTATCATATTGAAAAATGTCATTACATTCTATGGAAAAATTTGGAAATTCTTCAATAGAATTTTTTCTATGAAAAACATTGAATATTAATGAAAATATAGAATAATTACAAAAAAATAAAATGGTAGAGACCTTGAAAAAGCACTCTTTTCCTATGCATGGGAATATATAGACATGAAAGGAATTAATCCTAAAAATTGCATGCATCATATGTATATTGAAGATAATGTTAGACCAATTAGAAAACCCCATAGAAGAATGAACCAAAACTTGAAAGAAATTGTTAAGGAAGAGCTACAGAAACTATTGAATGTAAATTTTATCTATCCAAAAGAAGAAATTCAATGGGTTTCACCCCTAGTGATCATTCCTAAGAAAAAATGGAAGATTGAGAGTATGTATCGACATAGTGAATTGAATAAAGAAAAATTGAAGGACCACTTTCTACTTCCTTTCATAGATCAAGTATTAGACACATTAGCGGTGGGAAAAAAGTGTTTTTCATTTCTCGGATGGTTTTAGTGGGTATAATCAAATTCAGGTAGCACATGAAGATCAAGACAAAACCACATTTACCTATCCATGGGGAACTTATGCTTTACCGAGTACTTCCTTTTGGATTGCACAATTCTCCAACAACATTCCAAAGAGCGAGCTTCTCATAATTTACTCTAATATTATTCATGACTAGGTGGAAGTGTATATCAATGATTTCACAGCTTTATGGAAATTCTTTTGAGGATGCACTAGAAAATTTAGGAAAATTTTTACTAATATGCAAAGAATAAAATCTTCCATTAAGTCATGAAAAATGTTTTATGATGATTAATGAAGGAATTTTTTAGGTCACCATATTTTAGAAATGGGATAAAATTATATTAATCTAAAGTAGAGGTTATTTTCAAATTATCAATGCCAAATTATCAATGAGATGTTAAGAGTTTTATTGGTTTTACCCGATATTACAAAAGATTCATAGAAAACTTCATGAAAATGGCATCCCCACTTTTCAAATTACTTGCAAAAAGGTTGTGAATTTAGTTGGGACTCTTATTGTAAAAATGCCTTTGAAACTTTGAAAATGAATGTCTCTCGAAGCACATATTTTGAAAGGAACTAATTGGAAATTTCCTTTCCACATATCCATTGATGCTTTAGATACAACCTTAGGGGCCGTGTTAGGAAAGAAAATTTCTTACTAGTTATGTCATTTATTATACCAATAAAAATTTAACTCCGGCGGAGATAAATTATACTGTAACTGAAAATAGTTCTTAGATGTAGTGCATGCCATTAATAAATTCAGACATTATATCACTGGATACAAAAATTTCATTCACGAAGACCATTATGCTATCAGATATCTAATGAAAAAGAATTCACTAATGGAAGAATAAATAGATGGCCATTACTTTTGCAAGTGTTTAACATCACCATGTTAGATTGAACGGGAAAAAAAAATACAATTGCTAACTTTTTATTCATGATTCAAAATGATAAAAATGACATGACTGTAGAGGATAAATTTCCATATGAATATATTTTCATAGTATCTACCAAATCACCTTGGTACATAGATATTGCTAATGGTTTGGCTACAATAAAATTACCATCTCATTTGTTTCTGAGAGAAAAGAGGATAATAATCCAAACAAGTGATTCTTACTCATGGATAAATGAAGAATTGTACAAAATAGGACCAGGTCTCATCATTATAAGGTGTGTACGAGAAGGTGGGACACCTGAGATACTTAATTATTGCCATGATGAACCATGTGGAGGCCATTTTTGTGACAAAATAACTCCTTATAAGATCCTTCTCTTAGGATAGTATTGGCCTTCCTTTTTCAAGGATGCCGAAGAATATTTTAAGAGATGTGATGTTTTCAAAGTATGGGGAAACATGTTCTTTCAAGTGAAATGACACTACAATCTCAAGTACGCATTAAACCTTTTAAGAAATGGGCTTTGGATTTTGTTGGTCCAGTTAATCCACCTTCCAAAAAAAATACATATATTTTGGTATGTATTGATTATGTTTTTAAACGGTTAGTAGCTAAATCACTTTATTTTGCTACTGAAAATATTGTATTTTCATTTCATTTTGAGGATATCTTCACTAGTTTTTGTGTCCCAAGGGAAATTGTAACAGATCAGGAAACATAATTCACATCTAGAGTAGTACCAAATATTGTGGAAGGTTGTAAAATCAAGCACCGAAAGTCCACTCCATACCATCCACAAGCTAATGGGAATGTTGAATCTACAAACAAGGTGATTGAAGTCATTATCACCAAGTCTGTATAGTTTCACAGAAGGGATTGGGAAAAAAAAATTCTAGAAGATTTTTGGGCCTACATAACTACATGGAGGATCACTATAGGGAATAATCCCTAATATATTGTTTATTTGAATAAATTCTTATTTCCAATAGAGTTCTAGATCCAGACCTACAAAAAAGCTGTCAAGTTGGGACTCAACTTATTGGAAGCACAAAAGAAAAATATGGGACAACTCAATGAGATTGATGAGATAAAGAAATATGATATCCAAAAGACTAGATTGGTTGAGAAACAAATATCTAAATGGAATGACAAATATAATCAAGGAAATAAAATTTCATCAACGAGACTAGGAACTACTCTTCGACTCGAAATTCAAGAATTTTGAAGGAAAGTTTCAGACTCGCTAGCTTGGACCCTATGAGATTGAAGAAATTTTTGACAATGGAGGAGTTAGAAGAAAGACTATTGATGAAGAGAAAATTCCTCTATTAGTAAATGGACACTAAATCAAGTTCTATCAAAAGCCAATGAAAAAAGAGGAATTTGTCAAGCTTTTCCAAAACAAATCTGATTTGAAGTTGGTTGAGAAGAATTATTCTTCTCAACCTTAAATTTTTTTTTCCATTTCATTAAAAAATAATAGAAAATTAAAATTAAAATAATACAAAATAAAATAATAATAACAATAAATTTTGTATAAACATGAAAACCAACATATTGTTGGAATGTTTTATACAAAAAATTCAAGGTGAATACCAAAATTAATTTGGCACCTTAAATTTTCTCTTGCCCATTTTTCTAAAAATTTCCATTCTTCTAGAATCCCTTTATTAAAAGAATAAGTGAGCTAAAAAATTGATGATGTTAAGAAACTTTGACAGGTTTCTACAGCTTTGACCAGTTTTTGCAGCTAATTTGACAAATAAAATTTGATGATTCAAAAAGAAGAAGTGATTGACTCCTTATGATACAAAGCACCTACAAGATGACAACCAAAGGTTAGGAAGAAAATTAATTCAAAGGTATGTAATAATTTAATTTAACAATAGGGGTCAACATATTACATGCATGAATTATACAGACATAATATTACCAAACAAATCATAATCATTATTGTGAAGGGCAATAGTGTCATGAAAAATACCTCATAATTCGCCACTTCCCTTTTCACCATCATATCATGAATCAAACAAATCATAATCATATACGGACATAATATTACCAAACAAATCATAATCATTATTGTGAAAGGAAATAGTGTCATGAAAAATACCTCATAATTCACCTCTTCCCTTTTCGCCATCATATCATGAATCAAGTCTTGATTCATTGATTTGATCACCCCCTGAATCATAGCTAAGAATTCCTAATGAGTAATTAATTCTCTTATGCCCTAATTTCTTATCGGCCTTCCGTCTCATTTTTCCATCACCATCAATCTTTCTGTTTAAAATAAAAACCCTACCAAGCTTATTTGTCATCAAGAAAAAGAATTTCTAAAGGTGAAACATCGTCCAACGTCCATGCATGTGATTTTTTGAATAGATCGCACAGGGAAATAATTTTTTGGAAGGATATCCACAAGAAATGGAATTATTACAGGGAGCATAGTGGTTGGAATTCATGGAAAAATTTGATGGTTTCCACAAGGAAGTCACCAAAACTTTTGCAAGGGTTTTTGATGGCATAGAATTGGAAATAGGAGATATTAAATTTACAGTGACAAAATCTGTAATTGCAGAAGCAACGAGATTGTCTTGTATAGGAGATAAATGGTTCAAGAATAGAGGAACCAAAGGAGATGACTAGAGGGTTTTCTTGAAGAAACCAAACACAAATATTATTGTCTTCAGGAAAGGCATCCCCAACTCTGCACTAAAAAGTAAGTGGAGGAATTTTCTCTTAATCATACAAAACTTTGTTACTTGTGAAGGTTGATTCAGATGTGTGTTTTTCTATCATATAAGGCTATTAATGAATTTTATTGAAGAACATGAAATGAACCTTCCATATTCCTTGTTGAATAGTCTTAAAAAGATGTCAGGGAATATTCAAAATTAAATTCAGTTCATAGAAAACACAATGTATCACTGTTAGCAATTTAAAATATTGTTGAATTCCATATTCAAAGTATACGAGATACAAGGGAAAAAATTCTAATAACAAATAATTTTGAAGAAGAAATAATGGAACAACCAAGTAGTAGCAAGATTCAGAGAAAAAAAGAAGGTTGAAACATCATTACGACAAGAACCATAACAACAACAATTGTGAGAATATGACATAGAAATTGTAGATATTTAAAGAAAATAAATACAAAATATCTTGGAAGAAAGAAAGCCAACAAAAAAACATAGATTTCACCCCAGAAAGAAAATCCTAAAACTAAAATACCCCTGTCACGGGACTAAGAAGAAGTACCAAGATAAACACAGTGAAAGAAATACCCTCAAAATATGTAGAACACTTTGATTTGGAGCCAGAAGAAAATTCAGTAAAGTCTCCAAGAGAATCACCACCTGCCTACATTTCACCTCCTCTGAGTCCACGACAAAGTTTAGGTGTTGATCTTATACAACAAGATATTTATTATTCCATAAAATCATTGGAGAAAAGAGAAGTAGCCAAGGGACTGATTCCGAATCAAGAAGAGGAAAAGGACCAGTTTAATGAACCCCAAGAAACTCTAGTACTCCACATCCTGAGAAATGAAATTTTTGAACTGGAGACATTAAACATGTACATTAAAGGTGAAAATCAATCTTTGAAAGCTCAAAATGAAGTTAAAATTTCCAATAATGATAACCTCTTACTGCATTTAAGTCTATGGTACAAAAATAACAAGAAATTGAAGAAAGAAAACATGGCCATGAAGAGAAAAATCATGAATCTGAAGTAGAAAATCCTTATGAATAAACCAAGGATGACAATAACAGAGAAGAGGGTAAAACATATAAAATTGGATGTACAAGAAGAAGTGTCCAAGGATATGTTGTAACATAGGAAAGATTAAATGTTTTGTGTTGGTATGAGGACATACAAAACCTTCAGTGTGGGGGAATATAGATTCCCAGAATTGATTTGATTTACACCCTTTTGCATCCATATTTCCCTTATTTTCTCATCACCATCAACCTCATAAAGGAAAAAAATATGATTTTGACAAGGTAAAAAAATTATGGGCTCTATCTTTAATATTTGGTAATATGACATATTTTTATGTTAAATATTACATTCAACTACAAAGTTAACATAATTACGAAGCTATTTCACAGATCTAGAACTACCTCCATTGATAACAGGGTTCCAGTGCACCAGCTCACCAAAGCAGTATATGGGTAGTTAGAAGATGATTCCTTCAGGGATATCCTCTTGATTATTTGAGCCAATTCATCAAGGAAATCATGCATTTATGTTGTAAATGGTGGCAGTAAAAACGTAGCAGTGCTCAGAAACAAAGTCCGAGAATATCACGACTTTGTCGATTTTATTTCCTAATAGCAAATCGATAGCATAATGATAATTGTTTAAGTTTATAATTTGTATAAGGATTATAAGGATACCTGTATGCAATAGATCTCACGTATTGTTTAAACACACTCTATAAAACCATTGAAACTCTGTGTATTGAGGGCATGCTATCTTTATATTTTTCTGTGTATTTTTTTTATAGATTTTTATCTAAATTCGAGCATCATTTTCGTGCACTAATGCGTTTTTAGTTTTAAGGAAACCTATTGTGTTGCGAAGGGTCCCTGCATGCAGATCGGGTCATTTAGTTTCAATATTTAGAATTCATTTTAATCGCGTTGTCATTTCATAGTTAGAATTTGGTCAATGCTCTATTTTATATTTCAATTTCAATCTCAATTTAATTATTTCAATACTCTGTCTTTACTTGTTTTGAAGAATCACTCTTTAGATATGTTCTTTCCATGTTTCGGATAGTTGATTTTATTTCTTTTATTTCGTTTACATTTCAGTAGATAAAATTTCAGTTCTTCATAGCATTTTGATTTAATCTAAGTTAGTTTTCAAATCCCATGTTTTCATAAAACTAGGACTTGTACAATATTTCATGTTTTCATAAAACTAGGACTTGTACAATATTTCATGTTTTCATAATTAATTTAGATTTAGTTCTCTATTTCATTGTAGCATAAAATCTCAAAACAATTTGTTAAAAAAAAATAAGTAGAAGCTAATCTAACATATGTTTTGAGAAGAGTTATATCACAACCCTTTTTTGATGATTCAATTCAATTGAAACTAACTATAAGAATAACATTTAATCTAGATGATAGATTGTTGTAACAGTAACTTTACTTCTAAACTCATTGATCCATAGGAATTGAACAGTTATAAAAAAATAAAAGAATTCAAGAAAAAAAGAGATCAAAATTCAATCATCACTCTAATGACAAATACTTATAGCACATATAATGCACTTGCGCTTCATCTCTTTACTGAATCCGGTCGATAATTTATGATTGCAATTTAAGAACATTAAATTGACCAAGCACCATCTGAAAATCCAAAGCTAAAAATCAAGAACAATCCCGTCACACCATGGCTATCCATAAAATGCAAGGCTATGCTAAAATGCATTGCCTAATCCCAACAAAATCGATGCCAATGACAACAAAACAATAATATAAGATCATGCACATACCATTCCTATCAAAAACAATTAGGAAATCACACATGAAATCTATTACCTGCAAGTATTCCTTCTGAAGCTACTTGATCTTCACCTTCCTTTTCTTTCCTTATCCTTCATTTTTATTTTCCTTTCCTCTACTTTCCTTGATTTTCCTTTCCTTTCCTTTATTTATTTCTTTCTTTCTCCTCTTGGAGATTTCTCCTCTCTAAGAACAAATGATACTCTGAGGTATTTTATTGAATATGCCTCTAATTTATTCATTTTTTCATTATTTTCCTTCATTTTACTCCTCACAGGAAACTTGTGACCTTTCACCTTCCCTTTCTCCTAATATCCATTGTTATCATAAATAATGTGCCAAAAATACCTTTTTTCATCTCTAAAGCCTTAATCATTTCCTTTTCCAATTTCCCTTATCCATAAACACAACAAGTGATGCCCATTAGGATATTTTTCTCAACATTCAACTTGGAATAATTGTCCCTTTCCCGTGGTATTATTTTACCTTTATTAACTTTTGCTACATCAACTTTTAACCCTGGGAATGTTACAATAACAAAGTTGTGCTTGTGTTTTATTTTCTCCATTGTCATCCTAGTAAGTTTTCTTCAACCCTTCTAATGATGGGAAATATTTAGTAGCATGTGATTCTACATATAGAACAAAAATTTGAGAATTGTATTTTTTATCATTTTGTATTATTAAGACATATGTTTGTTCAATTAGATTGCTAGGAATTTTGGTTATAATGTTGTCAAGAAAATTTTCAAGTTCAACTTGGCTTACTCATCTCGATGCTGATTTACTTAACCTTGCCCCCGTCTTGTTATATTCTTGAATGTTTGACATATTTCTTCAAATGATAATTGGTATACATCCAATCTACTTATTGTATCAAGGAGATCAATCCATTGATCCCTAATTTTTCTTAGTAAGAGGCTTTTTAGTATGTCAAATCCTAAATGATGTAAGATTTCCATCTTAACATTATACATGAATCTCTCTATTAGAGCGCCAAGGCTCTTGTCTTCTTTTTTGATTCATTCTAAATATTTCCACTTTAAGATCATCATATTTTTATTTTTTGTATAAATATCCTTTGTATATAATTCCAAGATCTTATTGAGTTAGTCCCAAACACATGAAAAATTTAATAGATTTATCCTTCAATGTTTCCAAAAATAATCTAATTTTTGAGTGTTTAATTAGTAACCGTAAGATATACAAAGTATTTTAAATTCAAGGAAAATTTTTTCTGAATCTTCTAACCTCGTTCCGTGGAAGTTGGGAAGAAATTATGGAGATATGTTCTTCATATGAACATTGATATCACTACCTTGAATGGGAAATCCAAGAGGATATTCCTCATTTCTATCATCTCCATGTACTTCTTCTACCTTCTCTTCCACCACTTCTTCTCCTACATGTATAGGTGGATGGTGATGTGGTTCCTATTGCAACACATGGTCAAATAGGGGATTTTTGTGTGGCAGAAGTTTTTTTTATACATTTTTTTTTGAATGAGAATGGAAATGCAATGCAATTTTTTTGTTTTTGAAATGAAGTATGCATAATGAAAAAAAAATTGTGTTTGTAGAAAGTAAAAGAAATGAATCAACTAGGGAAGGAAACTTTGCATATTTTCAAACCTCTCTAGAAATGGAAATAAAAAGTGATGAGACTCAATATTTCATCAAGACTGCTAAAAATCCTTAGGAAAATAACTTTAATTTTCAACCAGGGGTTCATAAAAATCTTAGAGGTTTTATCACTATATGTGGAGCATGCACTATGTCCTTCTTTCGTTAATATGATGAAATGAAGTGAATTGAGATGTGGAGGACCATTTTCTAGAATTATAAGGAAGGAAGCAAATGAACTTAACTTTACAAGAAAGAAGAAATTGAAACCTTACTTGTCCTACTACATAAAATAAACTCTAATCTATTTTTGGGAAAAGAAATTGTGGAAAATAAAACCCTAATTATGTTTTACAAAAATTAATGACAAGAATGCAAACCTAGACTAGTTGCACGTAATTAAATTCAACAAAGAAAATTTATTTACAAAATTAAAAGAAAACTCTAATATGTTTGCGGAAACCATCCAAGGGCTCCAAGGAAAACAATTCAAACTATTTATATGTTATTTGACTAATGAACAAAATTTTAAATCCTAATTGCAAATTTGAAGCTACAACAATGAAGGGATGACACACAAAGGGCCTTCACTCTCTTCCAGCTCGATTCCAAGGTTTAGATGACATTGAAAGGTAATGGTAGATGAAAAATATTATTGAGAAGAAACTATAGCTAAATTTTGATTAGTTATGAGAAGTGGTACAAGATGCAATGGGATTATTACAAGATGCTACAAAATTTCTTCGAGAATTATTATAAGGAGTCTAGAAGCAATATGATTGTGGGGAAAGACGGTAGAAGTTTTGGAAATAGTGTAGAGGACCTTTCCAAGCTTATATATACTCAATATCCCATATTACATCAGGGGAAAAGTTAAACTAATAGTCTCTTGCAACCCTATAATGTCATTCATGTTCACAAACAATAGGGATGAATGAGTGGAAGAAAGGTGTTCAAAGTCATTGTGATGGTGATAGAGTATGATTTAACTATTTTCCTATGAACCAATATATCTTAACTACACACGAAGTTATTATTCAACTAACACAGACATCATGACTTAAAGTATTACTAAAATGCTAATTGTAGAAAATCAAAATGCAAAGGAAATGATGAGTTGAATTTAAAATAGAGTCTAACTATGGAATAAAATAAATAATATATTTATGTGATTTTACTGATAAGGCATACAACCAACATTTTTGAGACAACTGACTAACCAACTTTCAGAGACAAAACATTTTTCATATAAACTAGATTTGTACAACAATGAATTAGTAAGCTGATCTAAACACCCAAAATCCTAATATGATCAACTGAAAAATTTATGGGTGAATTATTTTATGGTTCAATACAAGTGGTATCGACTCAAAATAGGCTCATTAACACATGATAATTCTTAGTATAAATTTATTACTAAAACCAAAAATTTCAGAAAAATGAACTATTAACCCAATTTAAGTAACCAAATGCATAAGTTAATAAAGTGAAAATATTGTGGGATAAATTTGGTTATTAAGTTGAATGATTTTATATCTCAATACAAATGGAATTAAATTGAAATGAATGTATTATCATGTGGTAAAATTCAATAGAAATATAGTATTTTTTTTCTACAAGAAACTTCCAGAAATTCCATAATTGTGAACTAGTTAACCAATCCAAGAAACTCAATAATGAATATGAATTTGAAATGATTTTATAAGGATACATCATAATTGTGAATTTTTAAATAACCTATTAAAAAAATCACTTCAATCATCTAATCAATATAACCTACAACAACTGAAGCATGAATATTGAATGCATAAATAGGAAATGCAAGAACAAGAGACGTAACTGAACAAGAAAAGAAAAAAAGGTAGATAAATTGTACAATAGGAATTTGAGGCTCCTGGGATGGCCTAGCCCAATTATACTCATAGTTTTATGAAGAAAACCAAATGTACATAGGACCACATTCACAACATGTAGATAGCACCATCTATATATAGCACTGCATATACAAAATGTACTTAGCACCATCGGTACTCAATATCGCATATTTAATCATGCACAAAACACTGTATATGAAACATTTACACAACATCATATATGAAACATGCACAAAAAATAATATGTTCACAATATTGCATATGCTACATGTACACAACATAGGTACTACACATCTAGAGACCACACTCTCTCTACCAAGCAACCTTACTTCTATTGTCTTGTCCATGCTTATCGAGCATGGCACAGAACACACTGCTTTCATTCTGCTAATGCATCCTTCAACATTAATTTTTCATAACATAAACATAGGCATAATCAAGCACATAATACCAAACCATATATAGATGATACTAAAATCATATATCTACTAGGGCTACTCTTCGCACTTCAATCCAATAACCTCTTCATTCCATTCACCTGCATAAAAAATCATTCCTGAAAAAGAATGATCCTTGACGACCCTGTCAAACAATGATATACATACATATATATACATGAATACATATACATGCATACATATAGTCATTAGCTTAAAAAAATCATTATCTCTCACGACACTATCAGATAACGAAATACATACATACATGTATACATATATAAACATCAACATAACCATGATAACAACATAATTACGAGGTATCATAAGGTATAGGTTAAGAGAAATCCATTTATCCTTGAACAACATGCACAACATTGATAACAACAGTTCACAACATAGACAGGGAATATGACACCTCAAATCTATTTAATTTACCTTTCTTGTTACCTTTCTCATGATTTTCTTGCCAGTGTCCATGTACCCCAATGGGCCCCACCAATCCAACAGATTTTCATACTCTTGCCTACAAATTCCATTATCAATGCACCAGCTTCATCCATGTATTACAATAAATGTTGGTTAACACATAGCTCTCCCCAAGCTTCGTTAAATTTCCTCTTTCTCAACCAATTCCCAAAACCCTCAAAATATAAAAGGAAAGAACAAGAAGCAAACAAGAGGAAACCCATGAAAACCAATAGCAATATGATGCCACAAACAAAGTGGTATTTCTATACACTACACACAAACAAATCAACAATCAAGCACAACAAATCAAAAAATATGAAAAATAAAAGATAACTAACAAACACCTTGACTTAATCCCCGTGGATTCCCAATACTCCCCAAGTAAAGCTCAACCTGTGCCTTCTCCAAGATTTCATGAAGTCCCTTTTCCATGAAATTTCCTGTATCATATTTCCATAAAAACATAACTACCATTTTATAGATAAATATAATACTATACCAACTATCTTACATTGTTGTTCCAAGCACATTGCCTTATAACTGGACACACATGTCAGACACATGTTCCAATGATCAAGACATCATATCTATTAATTTTAAATCAAACTTTACCAAGTCCAAAAGGCATGTCATAATCAACAATAAACTCAGATTCATAAGTCATAATACATAATGCTACAACTATCACCTTCTTACACTCAAGTACATATTACTTGTTCTTAGTACATATGTGTTAAAGCAACCATCTCAAACAAAGATCATTCCTCCATGCAAACTCATATCATGCAACTAGTCAAACATTCAAACAATAGATAGACAACATAATAGACACCAAACACTCAAACACCAATTAGATGAAATAATGAAACATTCGAGCACGAAGTAGATGACATAAGTAAATTCATACCTTAATATATCTCAGGGGAGGCTATATTTTTTGCATAATCAATCTAGATTAACATGATATAAATTCACAACATATAAAGTCAAACATAAATAAAGTCATGATGTAGAAACAAATGGTTAGCTAACATGTTCAAATCATAAACTCATAAAAAATTGTCATTCATGCATAACAATCACATATTCACAATCATTCTAGATAAGTACAACAAAATATCATACCTAAATATCACAACCCTATCCATCCACATAGGCCAATCCAAATTAGCATGATACATATAAATTCAATATCCTAAGTACAATGACCATAACTGTCAAGAAAAAAAAGAATACACAATTCCCAGGAGCCAATTTCCAATTT
>JAXQQM020074408.1:0-121685 GCA_034641835.2 Pinus albicaulis
CCTCCTGGTTTGACACAAACAAACTCTTAAAACATAAAATAAATTATTAACGAGAGCATAAAACATAAAACAAATATACATAGATATTTTCCCCTAGATCCCAAAACTGGGACTACCAACTTGATTTTTCATTATGTTTCTTTCAATGTTACAATACATATATATACATGTCAAAGAATTCGTAAACCCAAATCCATTAAACTTGGATTATAACATAATTGTCGTTCCCTTGACTGGATCTACAAAATACCATGGATGAAAAACCATAATTCCCAAAACCATGTGCTAAACTCATGCACAAAACCATAGGTAGGTCCACCCACATAACATAGTCATGGAAATAATATAACACACACCCAACATTATCTCACTTGTTAATTTATTTCCAAAATGGGCCACAAGATAGCTTAGTCATTGGTCCAGCCCTGCAACACCCATTGTTTATCTACACCAAGATAACTCCTCAGTGCTCACATACTTTGTCAATGCATCTGCAACATTCTTCAAAGTTTCCACCTTTACTAGCAACACCTTTTGGTACTTAACCATATCTCTCACAAAGTGTTATTGAACATCAATGTGCTTTGTATTTGAATGATAAGCATGGTTCTTAGCCAAGAAAATTGCACTTTGGCTATCACAGTATATCCTTATAGGTTGTTGTGCCAACCCCATAACTGAACACAATCTCTGCAACCAAAATGCTTCCTCTCTTGCATGAGTGGCTGCCATGTATTCTCCCTCTGTAGTTGAAAGAGCCACTACAAAATTTCTTTTTCTCATCCAACTGACTGCACCTCCAAATAGGCTAAACACATACCCACTTGTATATCTTCTTTGATCCAGATCTATAGCCCTATCTGCATCAACAAAGCCACGGATGCCCAAAAATATATCCAAACCTAGTCTTCCCTGGTAGCATAGACCATAATCACTAGTGCCATGAAAATATATGAAAACTTGCTTCATTTTTGTCTAATTATCCTTCCCTGGTTTTGACATAAACCTGCTCAATACTCCCACTGCATGTGTAATGTATGGTCTAGTACAAACCATTGCATACAGAAGGCTACGTAGGAGAAAAGAACTAAGTTGGATAGCGAATCTGAAAGGTCACTACATACTTATTGGGTATAAGGATGGTTTAAAATGTTATAAGCTTTGGAACCCAGAAACAAGGAAGGTTGTGTACAACCGAGATGTGGTATTTAGAGAGGTGAAATATGTTTTTAAACATGAATTCCTACCAAAGGAACTTGAGAAGATAGAGTTTGAGCTAAAGGATTAAGAACCAGAATCTACAATAGAAAAATATTGAGAAGAGGAAGAGCCACAAATCCAACTGTGAGAAGATCAACTCGAGAAATAAGGAAACTATAAAGGTATAGTCCATCTTATTTTTGTTCAAATTTATATATATATATATATTGTTGGACGGATAAATCATTCTTGCGAACAAGAAAGATCTTCCTAGTATCCTACGATAATTAGCAACAAACAGACATATGTAAACTACTTTCTCTAGATTATATTTGATCTAGAATTATCTATAATGAAGGATTTAGGACTTACCTGTAGTCCAGTGCTGATCGTAGTCTTCTTTCCTATCGCTTTGAATATGTTTCTTTTTGGGATCTGCAATCAAAAACATAAAAGAATCAAAAGCACCTGCATAATATAGATTAATTCATAAACCATAAATCTATCTTGATGATCAAGGAATTCAAGAAATAAGACATTTAAATAAACACATAAATAACTTATTGAGAAAACAGGATCCAATTGTATTATCTTTAAATAAAATAAGGATTATTACAACCGCATTCACCTTGATGTCGTACAGGTCCTTCCGGGGTCCGGAACAAGCGTTTTCCTTTGGTCTGACAAGCCCTTCCACTCTTTGAACCAGCCTAACTATGAGTATGTAATCGTTCTCGCAGATATATCATCATGTACAATCTCCAATCTTCAATCTCAGTAAGTACCCTTGAGACTGAACCAAAGCTTCAATTTATAGGAGAAGGAAAGTGGTTACAACTCCAAAATGGAAGGGATAGAGTCCCCTTATCAATGGATTAAGTTCCAAAATCCAAGGAATAGGATCCTTTAATGAAGGAATGAATGTTCATGATAATGGAGGGAGTAAGGTGTAATGTTCCAAAATTTTAGCCTCCAAGCTAAATGGAACATTAGAGTTAGCAGTAGCTCTAGCCGGAAAATAAATGGGTAGAAAAGCCCATAAGTCTCCTAAGGAGGATAAAAAAACTCCAAGTGTGAAAGGATACACTCTTTCTAGCTCAATAAAACACCTCCATGTGTGAACAGGGTTAAGATCAAGCTGCTTTGACTAAGTCAACATCGTAGTTTCAGTGGAGGAGAAATCCAAGGATGAATAACGCAATTTTGGAGGGAGATGTAACTTGGGTTATAAGTAACCTAATTGACTGGGGCCAAGGGTAAGAAAAATCATGTCTTATATAAGGAAGAGGATGGTAGCATTATTCATTATGTCTTAGAGTATTAATCTTGTTTGCCAAGACTTGTTGCTGCTTTGCTACTTAGCAAAGCTATAGTGTTGTTTAGCACTGGGTGTTCCCAGGCGGGAATCCCATATCTTTCCTTTGAGGAGCCTCATTGGGAGAGTTTGATTTCATTATTCTACATCAGGTTTTCAGGAAAATCTTTAGCCATCTTCATCAGCACAGTTCTTGCCAGAGATTGTGTAGTGTTGCTGGGTGCAGCAGTGGAAGGGATTAGAATCCCAGCTTCTGAGATATTTTATCATTGGAGGGAGGTTTCCTTCACTTGAGAGACCTGTTTGGAGAGCTCCTAAGCTTATTTCAGATTTTTGGTATCAGACCACACATTTCCCAGACATTCCCAGCACTGTTCTAGCTAGGGAATGTGTTATTATGGAGGCAGTGTTCATTGCATGGTTTGGTGGCTCGTTGTTGAGTTTCCTTGTGATTGAAAGGTCCATCCTTCCATGGGAGGAAGCCCTTGAGGGATATGCATCATATCATTCATCATTCAGCCTTCTATGCTCTTATGCTTCAATTTTGCAGTGATTATTCAGTAATTTTCTAAAGATCACATTTGTATGCAGAGTATTTGACAAGAAACCCTTGCTGGGTTCTCTTGTATTTTGTATGAGGAGACTAGATATCTGTACTTTAGCATTATTCATTAATATATGAGTAGATCTATTGTTCTCCCATGTTTTTATGTTGGAACCCTCTTTATACTACGCAGTCCATTGATGTAGCAACTCTGATAATATGTAGTTTTGGGGTTTTTAGTCATTTTCAGCTACACTAGTGTGGGAGGTCTGTTTAACCCACCTATTTCCATTTATTTCTAATATCCTCTTGTATTTACATGCTACATATATGTATCCATGGGATCCAAGTGATGATTTCACTTTTTTATTGCATATGTTGCTGGAAATGAATTTTTAATGCATGATTCATGAGCAGTCCCGATTTTGGAACATTACAGTGGTATCGAAGCATGATATCTGGCTCAGCCTATGGGATCCAGCTATCAGAGGAAGGAGAGATGGAAAGAAGCCATAAAGCTTCAGTATGTGAAAGGAGAAAGGAAGAAAAGCTTACAAAGCTTCTTCCAAAATCTATGCAGAGCTTTCAAGGAGAGCTGAAGAAAATGAGATTGGAGATGGGATCTCCAAAGGAGGTTGAAAATAGGGCTAAATCTAGATTTTCACATGGTAAGTGTGAGCATATAGCTGCACTCCATGATGCACAGTGCATTCAAGTGCCCAGAGCTATCTTGAGATGGATGGGAGGAGGAAAAATGCCTAAGAGGAGAACTCTTAGTGATTTGTTGCATGAGTATGAATCTCAAACTGAGAGGTTTATAGATAATACTTATTTCCAGGAGTTTTTCAAGATCCATATGGAGAAGAGCAAGCAACGGGATGTAGAGAGATTTCATCTATCTACTTTTTCCGGATCACCTACATGTTCAACTAGAGCTTGGGTGAAGGAGCTATATTCCTATTTGCAGCTGCACTACATTTCCGAAGATGAAGCCATCAAAGTTGCAGCGTTGCATTTCAAAGGTAAGGCTCATGCATGGTGGATTTTTTAATCTTATTCCCTAAATAATGCCAACACTTTCTCTTATGAAAGATTCATAAAAACATTAATGGAGAGGTTTGGTGAAAAGATTCCGAAGACACATGAGCAAGGAAAAATTTAGAAAAAAAAACCCTTGCATGTGATGGAGGAAACTCCATTTCATAAAAACATGGGAGGAGTTGATGTCTTGCATTACACATTATCGGAAGCAAAACCTCCAGTTCATATTATTGAAAAAGACGGCATGGGGATCACTTTTTCACAAAGGGGTCCAATTGTCGAGATGTTGCCTACACACATTGATGAAGAAGAGGGAAACAACGCTGTCACATCTCGAGCACATATAGTGCCTCATGCAGAGGGAGGAGGAGCACATGCTCCAATAGGAGGGATTCTTGTGCCTTTGCAAGAAGTTCCCTAGGATCTCATACATGGAGGTCCAAGCACAATTAGAGAGCAGCATGATTGTGCAGCATTGCAGCTGGAAGGAGAAGGAAGGGAGGAAGAGCAGCATCAGGTGATGAGAGGCACACACCCTTCTCTATTCAGAGAGCCAGTGAAAGAAAGAGGTAGACTGTATTGCGCTGTGAAAGTAAGGGCAAGGTTTCCCAACCATATGAGCAGTCTACTCTTGACATTGATGTCTCACTATATGGAGGCATTCCACTTGGGAGGCCACCTGATCTGGAGTTGATGGAAGACATCTTGTCTTTGGATTCACCACTCTTAGATTTTGGAGAGGTGAAGAGTTTGAAGGAAGACTTTGGCATGGGGGATGTCAAAGTAGCAGGCAACAACATGAGGAGAGCTTCACAGTCCAGATCACCAATGTTGTCTTTGAGGAGGATTGATCCTTACTAGAGATCTCAGCTCTTGGTAGAGTACTACAAGGATATTGGTGCATGCATGATTCTTGATGACTCGGGTGGAGATACTAGATACATGGTGGATGATGTGGTCATATATTCCTATGGCAAGATCTTCTTGAATAGATCTCCTAGTCTCAAGGAGAAGCTGCTACATGCAACACATGAGGACTTCTCTTCTATGCACTTTTATGCATATTTCCATTTGATGGAGGAGTTCACTTGGGAGGGCATTCAGCATGACATATATCAGCATATGGAGAGATGCATAGCCCGAATGGTAATGAAGAGGAGGTCACAACCACTTCCCTACTCTTTGGAGGTGAGGGAGAATTTCTAGTTGATCCATTTCAGCTCAAGATCTCAAGTACATGATGGAGGAGGTATCATTTCATGTTTTTTATTATACTTCTTTCCTTTATTTGAGTAGAATGATGTAACAAGAAGAAATATTTCTTCTTTCATATTGTATGATAATGTACTTGCAGCTACTTGTAGCATTGATCTTGGCTATATTTTTGATGAGTTGTGGAGGAAGCCACATGTCTCTTGGTGTGCACCAATGACACTATATTGTAACTTCATATTTTCATCTTATGAGATGACTGTGGTAGCAAAAAAGTGGCTGGAAAAGCACTTGTTATTTATTATTTTCATGCAGGCCAAGGATGCACTATGCTGGTTCCATGAGGGGGACCATGATTCACTCTTCGGTTGTCATTTGGCAACTTGTTTTTATTGTATCTTTCTTCCATGTATTGTTGATGTGTTTTTGTTCAAGGGAAGCTTTGTATGGAGAGAGAAACCAATTGAATGGCAAAGCACCCATATGATAGAGCAGCAAAAGACTTGTTGGTATGGAGCATCATACAATTTGACCTTCATGATATTACTCTATGGCTTGTATGAGGGAGAGATGAGACAGCAACAAAAGTTGTTGTTGCTAAGGTTGCACTTGGGAGAGTATGGGAAAAATTCTTCCCATACTTTTCATGATATTTCTGAAGAGAAGAAGGCACATTCATGGTACAAGGAGGCTACCCTTCAGTATTGGAGGATCATGAGAGACTTCCATGTTGGGAGATGATCTTCTCACATAACAACATGATGGTGGATGGCTTTGGCATGTGGAATTTCAAAGGGAGAATTCATGGAGCCTTATTCTTAAGGCCTACAACGTTGTCACATGGGAGTGTGTTCTTATTGATGGAGTGTTCCAAAGAGTGTGTGTATCCCTTCTTGCATATTTTTGTGAGGGAATCCTCATGGGGGAGCTTATACATGGACCTCACTTTTAGCCTACTCACTATGTATGGTAGGAAATTAATTTATATATTTGTTGATTACTCCATTGAGTATTTGTACTTTCCCACCATGTTTGAACAATGCATTGCTCCTCAAAAGAGCAAGAGTATTTTTGGGTCTCATGGTCACTTTAGGGACAATGTTTATGATGATGATAATAGCCCATATATACATGAATTTGGGCAAGTTTATTTTTATTTTATTTATATACAACTGATAGATATTGATGCTTACTTCCCCATGTTGGTAGAAAAAACATATATAGCTTGTAACTTGTTGCAGGACCACTTGCCATATGACATTCTCAAGCAGCGGTTGGGGGGAATGCGTAATATCCACTTGGAGAAGCTTTGGTACCATCCAAAATTGCACCTAACTTTCAGCCATTTTCTGATTTGGATGCCAAGTGGTGATGATGTGCCATTCAACTTGGATGGAATGGTTTGGGTTGACATGTCTCATGACTTTGGAGGGAGAGTCCTTGGAGGCTCAATCTTCTTCTTGCCATTGGAAGGCAATCATGTTGCAGCCTAAGGCCAGCATGCCTTCTACACTTATCATAAGTGGAGAGGGGGACAGCGTGAGATAGGCCCTCTTGCCTATCATGTTCACTTATTCAGCCACCTACATTTCAGGAGCCAAAGGTGGAGGAGATTTTTCATGAGTTACCATGTTGGAGGGTGACTCACTTCATTTGGATGATAGCATGGGTGAGGGAGGCACTCATTCACCATGATGATCATCACTCCTACTTTTTGGAGGCCATGAAACAGTAAGAAAGTTTCCATTCACACTTTCCACCTTTGATTGATGCAGACACTATGGTATTGCACACTTGGGAGGAAGCATTGGATGACAGTTTATTTGTAGATTATCTTGATGCAATGATGGAGGCCATTAATGGGAGGCCACATGAGGAGGAGGGGATAAATGTTTCTCTCCTTATACGTTTGCTTGAGGACAAGCAAATATTTTGAAGGGGAGGACTGTAATGTTCCAAAATTTTAGCCTCCAAGCTAAATGGAACATTAGAGTTAGCAGCAGCTCTAGCCGTCAAATAAATGGGTAGAAAAGCCCATAAGTCTCCTAAGGAGGATAAAAACACTCCAAGTGTGAAAGGAGACACTCTTTATAGCTCAATAAAACACCTCCATGTGTGAACAGGGTTAATATCAAGCTGCTTTGACTAAGTCAACATCGCAGTTTTAGTGGAGGAGGAATCCAAGGATGAATAATGCAATTTTGGAGGGAGATGTAACTTGGGTTAGAAGTAACCTAATTGAGTGGGGCCAAGGGAAAGAAAAATAATGCCTTATATAAGGAAGAGGATGGCAACATTATTCATTATGTCTTAGAGTATTATTCTTGTCTTCCAAGACTTGTTGCTGCTTTGCTGCTTAGCAAAGCTGCAGTGTTGTTTAGCACTGGGTGTTCCCGGGCGGGAATCCCATCTCTTTCCTTTGAGGATCCTCATTGGGAGAGTTTTCTTTCATTATTCCACATCAAGTTTTCAGGCCAAGCTCTAGCCATATTCATCAATGCAGTTCTTTCCAGAGATTGTGCAGTGTTGCTGGGTGCAGCAGTGGAAGGGATTGGAATCTCAGCTTTTGAGCTAGTTTCTCATTGGAGGGAGGTTTCCTTCACTTGAGAGACCTGTTTGGAGAGCTCATGTGATTATTTCAGATCTGTGGTATCAAACGACACATTTCCCAGACATTCCCAGCACTGTTCTAGCTAGGGAATGCGTTATTATGGAGGCAGTGTTCATTGCATGGTTTGGTGGCTCTGTTGCTGAGTTTCCTTGGGATTGAAAGGTCCATCCTTTCAGGGGAGTAAGCCCTTAAGGGATATCCATAATATCAGTCATCATTCAGCCTTATATTCTCTTATGCTTCAGTGTTGCAGTGATTATTCAGTAATTTTCTAAAGATCACATTTGTATGCAAAGTATTTGACAAGAAACCCTTGTTTGGTTCTCTTGTATTTTGTATGAGGAGACTAGATCTCTGTAATTCAGAATTATTCATTAATATATGAGTATATATATTTTTCTCCCATGTTTTTACGTTGGAACACTCTTTAGACTGCGCAGTCCATTGATGCAGAAACTCCGGTAACATGCAGTTTTGGGGTTTTTAGTCATTTTTAGCTACACTAGTGTGGAAGGTCTGTTTAACCCACCTAGTTCCATTTCTTTCTAATATCCTCTTATATTTACATGATAAATAGATGTATCCATGGGATCCAAGTGATTATTTCACTGTTTTATTGCATATGTTGCTGGAAATGCATTTTTAATGCATGATTCATAAGCAGTCCCGATTTTGGAACATTAGATAAGGCTTCGACTGGATAACGTATTCTAGAAGCTTCTAGTTGGGAGAATATTCGACCATCTAGGCTTCTAGAATTTAATTTTTTTCTCATTTTACCTTTTACAGGGGTCTACAGTTTTAATACACAAAACGTGCGGTATGTACAACAGTTTTCCTTTACAAAAGGTGCAATACCATAGGTAATGGCTAGGAAAAGTGTAGAACTAGGGTTTTTATGATTTTTATGAGCTTTTCTCCAAATTTCGAACTTGGTTTAAGAAATTTAGGGTTGTAGACTTCTAAGGGAGCATGATATAGGTGGTGATACACCCATATAAACAGTAAAATTTCATGGTGACAAAATAATGTGTAATAGATTGCCCCCTAAAGCGCGAAGTCTGAGATAATTCAAAGAGTGAAGTGCTTTATAATTCCTAGGATTGGCTCATGGACACACCGGTTGAGACTTATAAAAAACTTCAATGCAAACATATATATGTATATATATCATTGCTGAGGTAGGCATTCCCATACTCAGATAAAAAACTGACTAAAATGCTCTGATATAGAAATGATCTTAATATTACATCAATAGTAGACACAGTATGGATGCAGCCATCTGTCATGAATAGTATACTGTATCATGAATAATAAAACTCCTTACAGCTTGGATGGTGGAAACTAGATCCAGGGTCTTGATTTCCGCTACTCGAACTAGTACGATTCTATCCATGCGATTGATTGTGTCAAAGTCGAACATGGTAGAAACCACTTAATTACCAGTCAATGATGTGAACTATTAACAAGTGTGAGAGAAACCACCAATAATGAAAATGGATCTCAAAGTACTTAGCACAATCCATGAAGTGTGAATAAATGATTTGAAGTCGAACACTTCACGGAATCATTCGATCGAAGATCAATTATGCAATCTGTCGTCGAAGGCGAGAAACCTGCCATTAAGGCATGCAGATTCCAAGGTACTGAAGGATTCTAGATCAAATTCCTAGATGATGAGCTGTCGTCGATAGAAAGTGATTCATCATAGGAAAGCCCACGACACGAAACCACTAAATCAAGTTTTGTAGAAATTTTTTGCAAGGACTGACTCAGGGATGGTCAACGCGAATGGAGACATATGTTTGCAAATGAATGGTTTATTTGAACTATCCTCTTGAACACATAACGATGCTGCAGATGGTTTGGTGACAATTGACCTAAGCCAATACCCAGAAACCGGCTGAATACTTTCAATATGGTTTGATTAACTGATAGGCAAAGGATTTTCCCAACCCAGGTAGAAGTGTGACAAAAAGTGTCGTGTTCAAGAGTGGTATATTGCTTTTAAAAAAAGTATAACAACTGGATCCATTTTCTCTCTTTTTCCCCCACCATTTCTGGCAAGTACCTCTTTATTTTTTACAAGCTTGAGGAGGATAACATTTTCTTGTTATGTAAGCTCATCCTTCGGATGAGTCCAACTTAGTATAAAAACGAACCCTAATAAGGAGTGGTTCATTCCTGTTTGAAATCGACAGGTCCTTTACTATTTAGTTTTAACGAGTCCAGAATAAGAGAAACTTGGTGTTTTTCAGTTTTAGGGATTCAGAAGAAAAACTTAAGAAAACTCCATGGGTGTACTTTTTCGTAAATTTAGTCTCTCAATCCTGAAAAAGGATAAAATAATACAAGAGAGGACTTTATTGACCATGATTACTCAACGTATACCTTTTTCGTAAATAGTCCATTTCAGTCCAGAAAAGGGGTAAACTTATACTAAAGGGACGATTGTTAATTTTCTTTAACGAGTTCGAATATTCAAGTACTCGGCAATATTTTCATGTTTAGAGAGTCTGAAAAGGGCTTAAAAGAGAACTCCAGGGTTTCTCTTTTTTCTAATTTTCAAGAGCCTGAAAAAGTGATAAAAGTGTACTCAGTAGTTTCTCTTTTTCGTAAGTTTTAACGAGTTTTAATTAGGGATAAAATGTACTCATAGCTTTCGCTTTTTTGTAAGTTTTAACGAGTTCAAAAAAGTGATAAAAATTGTACTCATATGGTCGAATTTCAATTTAATTAACGAGCAGGAAAATACGAAAAGAACTCGGCATTTTCATGTACGTTTTACGAGCATGAAAAGAATAGCAAAATAAGCTCGGGATTTTCATGAGTTTAATGAGTCTTGAAAATAATAACCGAAATGGACTCGAGATAAGTTTCATTTTAACACAAGCTTGAAACAAAGAAAACTTTTCTTGAGATAGGTTTGTTTCATTTTTACACAAGCTTGAAACAAAGGAAAAATCATGCTTGAAAGTGGTTTCATTTTTACACAAGCTTGAAACGTAGGAAAACTATGCTTAAGAGTGGTTTCATTTTTACACAAGCTTGAAACGTAGGAAAACTATGCTTGAGAGTGGTTTTTTAATGCCCCCCAAGTGTAACTTGCTAGAGCGCATGCCCCCCAAGCTTCATTTCATTCAACTAAGTAAATTATTGGTTACTAATAGATGGATGAAATGAAGGTTCATTTACAAGATCACATGAAAGACTCGAATTGACTAGGAGAGGATTTGTTTCACTTTTTAACGAGGTTGACACAAGAAAAGAACCATCCTCATGGGCTGATTCATTTTTTAACGAGGTTGACACAGTAAAAGAAACTTTCCTCTTGGTATCTGTTTCATTTTTTAAACGAGGTTGACACAGGAGAAGAACCATCCTTATGGAATCTATCAATATAGTCTCTACAATCTACCTACATAACCTACTGATTCATTTTTTAATGAGGTTGACACAGGAAAAGAATTGTCTTCATGGGTCTCTTTAATTTTTTTAATTAGGTTGACACAGCAAAAGAATTGTCCTCATATCTACTCTCTATAATCTACCTATATAACCTACTGTTTCTTTTTTTAATGAGGTTGACATGGGAAAATAATTTTCCTCATCTAAGACATGTTTCATTTTTTAACGAGGTTGACATAGTAAAAAGAAATTTCCTCTTTAATCACTAATTCATTTTTTAACGAGGTTGACATAGTAAAAGGAACTTTCCTCTTATCCACTGATTCATTTTTTAATGAGGTTGACATAGTTAAAGGAAATTTCTCTTGATGACCTTGTCATGGCTTCCAACTGGAAGAAAGACATGTCAAGGGACACTCCTCGATCATGGCTTCCAAAAGGTCTTCATCAAATGAAAGAACAATTCTCTGGAAGGAACACATGTCAAGGGACTCAAAAGGGATAGGAACATCACATTCAAATAATCCCATAGAGTTTTCCATGTCAATTACCGAATCTAAGTCAAAGGAAGTCGAGAAAACAGTGAGAGGCTCGCTTGCATCGGTAACTGAAAACATGGGACTGGTTGCCACATAATTAACCTGTGGCGGGGTAGATACCACTTTAGTATAAGTAACATTTAGGGGTGTCAGATTATTGGTAGTTGAATCAAGACTAGTGAATGAAAGTTGGTCAACAGTCACAATGTTTCCATTGTGAGGGAAAGACATCACGTGAAAGAGTGTCGATACGACAGCTTTCATTGCATAGACATAATCTTTCCCAAGGAGTAAATTAAAATCCAAGGGACCTCGAACTACCATAAGATCAATACAGATAGTTTTACCTTCCAAAATAATAGAAAACTTAGGAAAGATCCCTAAAGGTTCACTAATGGTTCTGTTAAAATTTGACAGATTCTGTGTAACTGGCACAAGCTGAGGGGAACCCAAAGCTTTCCAAGCAGTTGAGGATAAAATACTAATAGAAGCACCTTCATCTACATGTGTGCGGTGTACATTCATACCAAAAGCCTTCACAATGATTTGGAAAGGGATGGAGGAAGGAAGACAAGGTTCTGTCAATCTATTCCAATCAAAGGAAAATGCCTCAGTACTTGGAGAGGGTGCTGTAGAAACAGGTGAAATTCCCCCTGGCGTAGAAGAATCTGATGTAACAAGAATAACCTAAGCGGTGTGAAGTTCACTCTATATAGGGAGAATGGGATCGACTGAATGTGAAATCGAGTCGACCACTTGATCAACTAATGGATCATAAACTTGAGTGATATTAGTTTCACTCTCCAATGGAAGAGTGGGATTGACTGTACTTGGAATTAGATCATTCACTCCGTCATTTGACAGTAGGTTAGGAGAATTTTTGCAGTAACTAGTTGGAAGTTATTGCTGTGGAACAATAAGGTTTTCCAACAATTTTGAGGCTTCATACATGTGAGGGAAAATGTGAGTTTGATGAATCCCTTTGCATAACCTACAAGGAAACCCAAATTTACCCTTTTTCCTAGGAACCTAACTATCATTGGTTGATAGATCAACAGTAAGTTGATGGGATTTTTCTGACCATAGTTCCAAGACCCTAGGAATACCAGGACAATTGATAAGGAAGTGGTAACCCTTACAAATCTTGCAAGGGAATTTGGGTTTACGATGCATGTTAGAGGTTTCCTCAACACTACTAACACTTACAGCCATGGTTGACTGGTTGACTTCTTTCTTATATTTCTTCTTCTTCTTCTTCTTCCCTTTCTTCTTCTTCTTAGTCACCTGGTTACTAGCGTCAAGTCTTTTACCAAGCGAAGGGGAAGAAAGGGAGGAAGACATATTGGGCGAAGAAGGTAAAGTGTCAAAAAAAGGTTGGTGATGTTGAGATGGTGAACTCTGTTGAGGTGAAGCATTCGGTTGAGGTGGAACAATTGGAGTATTCAGGGCCAACGAAGTTGAAAATAACCATATCGGTAAACGTATTGTAAATCCAGGTAATGACAAGGTAGCCATATAAGGAGGACCAACATTTCCAGAGCAAGGAAAAGTACTAGGATTCTCGTTAAGAGGGATTCCTTGGTTGGTACATTCCAGAACAGTTGCCATTAGATTCAACTTCAGTGAATTTTATTAACAATTTAAAACTAAAATTGGCAATTCACAGTTCACACCTAAACAATTAAAATTCACAATTCACACCTATGGTCTCTAAAAGTAAAAACAAACAAATGAACACGCGCTATAAAATATAGGAGTCAAATCTAGGCGGATAAATCATTCTTGCAGACAAGAAAGATCTCCCTAGTATCATAAGGATAGCTAGAAACAAACGGGACAAATGTAAACTACTTTCTCTATATTATATGTAATTAGAATTATCTATAATGAAGGATTTAGGACTTACCTGTAGTCCAGCGCTGATCGTAGTCTTCTTTCCTATAGCTTTGAATACATCTCCTTTCGGGATCTGCAATCAAAAACATGAAAGAATCAGAAGCACCTACATAATATAGATTAATTCACAAACCATAAATCTATATTGATGATCAAGGAATTCAAGAAATAATCCATTTAAATAAACACATAAACAACTTATTGAGAAAACAGGATCCAATTGTATTATCTTTAAATAAAAGAATGATTCTTACAACCGTGTTCGCCTTGATGTCGTACAGGTCCTTCTGGGGTTCGGAACAAGCGTTTTCATTTGGTCTAACAAGCCCTTCCACTCTTTGAACCAACCTAACTATGATTATGTAATAATTTTCGCAGATATATCAGCATGTACAATCTCCAATCTTCAATCTCAGTAAGTAACCTTGAGACTGAACCAAAGCTTCAATTTATAGGAGAAGGAAAATGGTTACAACTCCAAAATGGAAGGGATAAAGTCCCCTTATCAAGGGTTTAAGTTCTAAAATCCAAGGAATAGGCGCCTTTAATGAAGGAATGAATGTTCATGATAATGGAGGGAGTAAGGCTTCGACTGGATAACGTATTCTAGAAGCTTCCAGCTGGGAGAATATTCGACCAGCTGGGCTTCTAGAATTTACTTTTTCGGTCATTTTACCTTTTACAGGGGTTTGTAGTTTTAATACAAGAAACATGCGGTACGTACCGTAGTTTTACTTTACAAAAGGTGTGGTACCGCAGGTAATGGCTAGGAAAAGTGCAGAACTAGGGTTTTTATGATTTTTATGAGATTTTCTCCAAATTCAGAACTTGGTTTAGGAACTTTAGGGTTGTAGACTTCTAAGGGAGCATGATATAGGTGTTGATAGACCCATATGAACAGTAAAATTTCATGGTGAGAAAATAATGTGTAACATATATCACTGATGATGATACAAGAACTGGAAAGTAGGTAATGGATTTAGAGAATGGAAAACTATGGAAGGATGCCATGGTTGATGAAATTCCATCCTTGCACAAAAATGAGGCATGGGATTTGGTGGATTTGTTGGCTAGAAGGAAACCAATTGGAAGAAAATGGGTGTTTAAGAAGAATTTGAATGCAAAAGGAAAGGTGGAGAAATACAAAGCTTGATTGGTAGCAAAAGGTTATTCCTAGGTACCGGGAATTGATTCTGGTGATATTTTTTTCTCTTGTTTCCAATGAAACTTTTATTAGATTACTTTTATCTATTGTTTCTGCATTTTATTTTGAGGTAGAAAATATGGATTTGAAGATAACACTTCTTCACGGGGATCTAGAAGAGGAGATCTACATGAAGCAACCTAAAGGATTTGCAATGAATGGTAAGAAAGAATTAGTATGCAAGTTAAAAAATTATTTGTATGGGTTAAAATAGTCACTAATGATGTGGTATAGAAAATTTGATACATATATACAGGGACTTGTCTTCACCATAAGCAAAGAGGATCATTGTGTGTATTTTAAATTAATTTTTGACTGTGTTATTTATTTGGTATTGTAGGTGGATGATATGTTGCTGGTTGGAAATGACAAATAAATTATCTAGGATTTGAAGACCCAATTTTTCTCCAAATTCGACATGAAGGATCTTGGTGTTGAAAAATATATTTTGAGCATGGAAATTAACCTGATTCGAAAAAGAGGAAGCTTTGGTTAAACCAGAGGAAGTATGTCGAGATAATATTGCAGAGATTCAATATGCAAGATAGTAAAACGATGAAGGTTCCTATTCCTTAGGTGTAAAGTTATCTTTTGAAAAGTGTCCCAAGATTCAAGAAGAAGAAGAGGACATGTCCCACGTTCCATTTATGCATCACATCCAAATACCATCAGATGTGAAAGAGAGGGCTTCTTACCAGTTCATACCTTATATGGAGTTTTATCCTCCAAAGCAGATGAGGGTGATCTATTAACCAGGTAACATGCAATCTCCACTGCCTCTGCCATGAATTCATGTCCTAACTCGGTACCACTAAGCATGCTTCTTGCCTTTTCCATCAACATCCTTTTCATTATTTCTGCAACTTCATTTTGATAAGGTATGTATGGAGTAGTCTTTTTTCATGCTATACCACACTTATTAAAAAGCTATTCAAATTCATTCTTGTAGAAATCTCCACCATTATCTGTTCCTAGCACCTTTATCTTCTTCTTTGTCTGGTTTTCTACTAGAGCCATAATTTTTTTAAATCTGTAAAATAATTCAGATTTCTTCCTCAGGAAATATATCCATGTATTCCTTGAGAAGTTATCTATAAATGAAACATAGTACACAGGATTACCTAGTGATGGAACCGGCACAGGTCCAAACACATCATTGTGCACAAGTTCTAATATCTTGTTTGCCCTCTTAGCACTAGAAGGGAAACTCACCCGATTCTGCTTCCCATATACAAAATGTTCACAAAAATCGAAATACATAGAGAAATTAGAAATAAATTCTACCATACCATTACCATGAAGTATTTAAAGGCCCTTCTCTCCAATATGTCCAAGCCTTTGATTCCATAACATGGTCTTTTCTCCAGAGACCACTAGGCTTTCTACTCCACTTTCAGTAACCATGGAACTATTGCACCCATCAATAATAGTGCTACCCAGAATCTTGTACAGATTTCCAATACGATCTCCCCACATCAATACTAGTGCTCCCCGAACCATCTTGAAGGTATATTTCTCAAACACTATTTTTACACCTGCATCATCCATCTTGCTTACAAAAATCATATTTTTGTCCAATGCAGGAATATGAAAAACAATAGGAAGTATTCTAATCCTTCCACCTTGCAACTTCAACTTGAATTTTATGCGTCTAATGATTCTGGCCTTCTTATCATCCCCTAAGAAGACATCACCACCATCATACTTCTCATACTCGCAGAACCACTCCCTATGGGGAGTGAATTGAAAGGATGCACTTGAGTCCATTAACCATGCCTCATGATCTACATGTGTATTTGAAGAAGAAGCCAAGTACACATCCCCACCTTCATCTTAAGTGGTTTTATACTCTACAGAAGGAGCATCATTAGATCCCTTTCCTTTCTCAGGAGATTTAGATCTAGAGTCCTTTATGAAGTTCTGTTCCTTTCCATATTTCTATCACACCTTTACAGGCTTTCCTGGAGATTTAGGTCTCCCTCAAGATTTAGATCCACTCGAGAACTTATTTTTGTTTCTATCTTGAGACCTTCCTTGTATAGACAAGAAATCTCCATTTTCGCCCTCCATATTTTTCTATCTCATTTCCTCCGACAGCAAGGCTGAGACAATTTCATCAAACTTCAAGGTAATTGTATTTCTACCTATTGCAACAACTAGACTATCCCACAAATTTGGTAGAGAACACATAAAATTGATGCACTTATATTCATCTGAGATTTTAATATCAATAGATACCAACTAACTTGCCACAATATTGAAGGCATTCAGATGCTCTGTCACTGAGTCCCCATCCTGCATCCTCAGGTTATACAAGTTTTTCCGCAGGAACAATTTATTCACCATAGAATTAGATTGGTAAAATTTCCCTAACTTGTCCCACAAATCGTTCATCGTAGCTTCCCCATATACTTTCAATAATACCAAATCCGAGATATGAAACCCTATTATTCTCTTTTCTTTCTGATCCAACTTATCCTAGTCTTCATCTAACATTGTTGTTAGTTTAGTACCCAGATGTACTTCGATCCATTGATCTTTATCCACCAACAGATCCTCCATATTGAACTTCCACAACTCAAAACTCAGACCATTAAATTTATCAATCTCTATCTTTCCATTGCTCACCATCTTCTTTCACCACAAGAATCGATGCCATAGATCTCCCACTGAACAAGGTCTACCACATGATTTGGCAAAAAACAACTCAACAGCAAAGGCATCCCCTTGAAGCCAAAAAAAATTTGATACCATATGTAGGTTTTAACACTGTACAAAAATTATCTAGAAACCAACTCTTAAAACATAAAACAAATAATAGCGAGATAATAAAACATAAAATAGATATACAAAAATATTTTCCCCTGGATCCCAAATCTGGGACTACCCACTTGATTTTTCATTATGTTCCTTTCAATTTTACAATATATATATATATTCACAAACCCAAATCCATTAACCCTGGATTAGAACATAACCGTAGTTCCCTTGACTAGATCTACAAAATACCATGGAGAGAAAACCATCATGCCCAAAGCCATGTGCTAAACTCATGCACAAAACCATAGGTAGGTCCGCCCATCTAATATAGGGTCCAAATTTTTTTTCCCGGGGCACAAACCCCCCAACAGGGGGGGTTGTGCCCCCTTATGACCCCACTACTATGCCTGAGACAAGTGGAGGGGGGGATAACGACCTCCTCTCTTACCCACTGTTAGACTCCTATACCAATAGGTGTCATTTTTCATGATTGTCTTGATTGAATTATAGAATATGTTCAAACCTTTTTCTTGAGCAAAGGTGTTCCATATTCTTGAAAAACCAAAAAATCAAAAAATTTAAAAAATGTAAAGAGGGTATACCCTAAAAGAAAAATCAAAGGGTAAGAAAAATAAATTGGTCAAGAAAATGAAAGAAATGAAACCCAAGCAAAAAATAGACCAAGGAAAGTGTGCAAATCCAAATGCCACTACTATTTCATTTTTGTAATAAAGCAATTGTGTGCAGCTTGTCAAACTTTTGCCACAATTTATGAAGAGTCAAACTATTTAAACTTGACTCATTCATGTTTCAATTTCATGTTATAGAATAGAGAATAAATATCTGACCAAACAGTTTAATCTTGGCAGATAAGTAGATAGGTAGAGTTAATAAAGGTGCTCAACAGTTTAATCTGAGCCCTTGGATGTAATAAGGGTAGAATTAGATAGATTTTCCTTGTAAAAGAAAAGAAGATTGATAAGGGTTTGCAAGTCCAAATGCACCCTAATAAAGAAGAGAAAATGGTAGTGTCAAGTAGATAGGGTAGGTAGATGGTGTTGCAAAGTTTTATGTGATGAATGATGGTGCTGAATATGTTAATCCTTTACTTTCATCACAAGTACTGAAGCAGAAAATACATTGGAAAATTCACAGAAAGCAAAGTCAAAATCATTAACTTCCCACATCACTTTTTCCCTAAGAGTTTTACTAATTTCCCCAAAGTGCTAAGGTATTTGAAGATTAAAGGGGCTCAAGGCATTTCCTTGACTTTTGGAGGGACCGAACCCTCGGCCTAATGATCAAAAAGACCTAAGTACTTGAAGCAATTTATCATTATAATCATTCATTTTTAATCTTTTCCTAAGTAAAATTCTATTTTACTTAGGAAAATCATGCAAATTTCCATAATAATCCCCTCAAAATTACTTGCTATTCTATGTTTAAGTGTTGAAATTTAGATGATGTAATTTACTTCAGAAATCTTCACTTTCTTAGTTATAGTTAAGTGTTTTGAGTTTACCTTGTCCTTTGCCATATTAACTTCTGATTTATTTATTAAATCCCTAGTAAAAAGACCTTATCCTATAGTACTTAACTCCTTTTACATGAATATCCCAAAAACCCCTTTTTATTATAAGTTTTGGCCAAAGTTATGTAATCCCCTTTGTTAAATAAAAACCCCCAATAAAAGCCCTTTGGCTAAAAATACCCCTATAAGTTATTTCCCTACCCCTATGGTTGATAAATAACATTTATTTATTACCATATAATAAGAAATATCGGAAAAGGTTTAAACATAAAGTTTTATATGTTTGAAAGAAAAATAAATAAAGCCGAAGTTTTAATTTAAACTAAAACTTCAAAAGCCCCCCGAAGCCTTCGTAACCCATCCACGTGGTATTTCATTTCCACCTGACACCCTAACCAAGGTTAAAAAACTCTTAACCCTGCCGCAACCCCGACTTTCATTAGACCAAGGGATTAATTAATCACTAGGATTAATTAATAACCATTTTTTCCGCCTATCGAAAGCCTCCCGGGATGATTAATTAAACGATAATCATTTCAAAGACCCGTCGGGCCCGCACATTAAACCCCCGCCTACTCCACGTCCCCTCCACCGTCAGATCGCCCCCACGAAGATCAATGGCCTACGATCATTCCTCTGGCCTTCTTGTGTCCGAAAGTTAACGAGCGGGGGCGCGGTGGTTTTGGAATAGTCCTCCGACCACGTGTCAGTTGATCAATGGAATCACTACCCCGCGCTGAATACCACCATCTCCCAAAGAGCGGTTCAGAAATTACCACTTACCGCCCGGTCCCGGTGACGCGTATTCCCGTACCGGATGATGTCATCCTCGAAAAAATCAAAATCCGCGTTGACTTGTAAATAAAACAAAAAATCGTGTTTTTCTGTCATTTTCACTGCTGAAAACGACTGCGTCCTCCTCTAAAAAATTTGAAAATTCCGCTGTTTGAGACGCAGCCGACTAAATTGCCGAAAGCCATTGCTAAACCAATGCTCAAGCATCCATCCGCCATTGGCCAGTGCCTGTAAAATTCAAATTTCTCCATTAAACAGGTATTTATTCAAATGTCTGCTGAAACTCTTTGAAAAATCCACTTTTTTGTGTTAAAATTCATGCCAGAGTCTGAAAAAGGGTTAATGTCAGTCTATTCGAGTTCCTGCAAGTAAAATCAAAGCTCCTAGAATCAAAATTGCGCCCAGTCTGTGAAGAAAACCTAGAAACTTCCATTTTGAATACACAAGAACCAAAATGGAAGCTCCGGCAGCCCTGAATGTAACCCCATTGAATGCCCCTCACAGAGAGTTAGAATACTTACCATTAGTGGATAAAGACTTCCAAATTAAAGACTTAGGTTTCGATGAAAGTCCCCTTCGAAGTTATTGTCGCTGCAGAGACGATTATTCGAAGGGTCTGGATGTCATTGGATTGTGGGAATCCAATTTCCCAAGGTATCTTATCCCCTCAGTCTATATTTTCCCAGAAATTATCCACTACTGTCACTCCAACTATGATTCAACTCAAAGGGCAGTGTTGTCTCCTGACCAGAGTATCCTTTTCCCCATCACTCCTCAAGCTATCAATACAATGCTCCATTTTGAACCTGATCAAGATCTTACTCCTTTTTCCATGGAAGAACTACTTAAAAAGTCTACCCAACTGTCCCCTGAAAAATTAAAATGCATTTTCCAGACTTTTATGTTACCTGAACATCAACCTAAGGGACCTCCTCCCTATGGTTTTACTTATTTTAATAATTTAGGAAAACTCATCCTAAATATGATATCTGTTGTCATGGGTTTCAATACAAGTGAATATGTTGATGAAATAACCCTGGTATTGCTGTCTATCTTTACTCCTGGGCAACCTCCTGCAGTGAAATATGACTTTGCATCTTTCATTGCCAATAAAATCCATGACCAGTTCATGAGGCTAGATAATGAGAAATTTTTTAAATATTCCTCAGTCATTTACCATCTCATCATCTATTATCAATCAGAGAAGTTCCCTTTTCCTGTTAAAAAGCTTGATGCCAAGGGAAACCCTAGATCTGTTATATTTTGGTCTACCATAACTCACTCTTCCTATAATTCTCCCTATTCTTATGTTGAGTTCATCGATCTTTTTGTGTATCCTGCAACTACCTTGTTGACTGGAATTCCCCCTCCAAGGCTCAGTAATGAGATTAAGAAGACTTTGCAGCTTTCAAGGACATATAAAGTTGGGGACTGGTATTTATACCAAAATCATTCAGTCATCAGAATATATGGATGTGAATTGTATCCATTCAAGTTGCCAAAATATGTGCCTATGAGACTTTTTGCCTTAGAATATTTTAGGCAAATGAATAATTATGATATTATTCATTTTTGTAGTGTGAAAAAGAAAGCCCAACTCAGGATCAAAAGTCAGTTAGGTCCCTTTATATGCAATTCTAGGGATGCTGAGCGAGAAGCAGAAGATATACTACAAAACCGTTACAAGTTACAAAGGAGTTTCCGTTGGGTTCCTTATGATCCATTCAGTTTTATCTGTGATAAAAGAATGAAGAACAAATCATCCCCATACTTTCACCACAGGATTCCTGAAATAGAACAATATGCTAATCAAGATGAGTGGGTGGAAGGAACACTAGTTGAGCAAGATAATGAAGAAGACAATAGAAACAAAATTATGAAAGATCTTGAGAAAAAGTTTGACCTAGAATCTTTTGGTCAAGTGCAGGTACCTCACATTGGCACTTCTTCAGCAGGAAATCTCCAACAGGGGTTACAGGAAGAGAGTCCATCAATTGCAGTAGAGTCTAAAGGAAAAGGGAAAGAACCTGAAATACAGGTCATTGAAACTTTCATCATGGCAGAGAAACCTCAAACCTCCAGGGCACCAGATCAAACACAAGTTTCTCCTACTCAAGTAAATCATCCTGAAGTTTCAGAATTGCAAACTCCATCTAATATGGAAATAGGCAAGAAAAGACAGGTTCCAGATCCTACTCCTCCCAAAGAATCCTCAGAGCTACATCAAGCTAAAAAGTAGAAACTCAATCCACTCCCAGAAGTGGAAACTATAGATGAAATAATTGATTATGAAAGAGAGAAGTTGAGTACTGAATTTTCTTCTTTTAAGCCACCAAAAACAGACACAGGTGATATAAAGAGAACTTTCATTAATATAAAAGCAAAGAATGAACCATTGAGAATGAAGGTATATGATCAGTATCTAAAAATGGCCCCACACAATCAGAAAAGATTGATGTCAGCATTTGAAATTCAACAAGGCAAAATGATGATGAGCCATTTCAAATCCAAAGTACCAAATCCCATGACAGCATCTGATTATATTAGGACCAATTTTGAGGTCCTGGCAAAAGACATTCATCCCCTGGACCAGATAGAGTTGCATAAACAAATTGGGGAAATGGTATATTCCACTCTTACTGATAAGGCCATGTCAGCCCTTAGGCTACAAGATTCTTTAAATAATACAAGCACCTAGTTGCAAATTGAGAAGGCCTCCTCTCAGGCAAAAGATAACAGAATAAAGTCTCTGGAAGACATAATCATCAGTTTGGGTCACAATCCCAAAGATATCAAAAGCATTGAGGCACTAATTAAAAATAAAGATGATGATATAGCTGCACTGAGAAGGCAGCTGAAATTTCCAGCCTCAAGGCATCCCCAGACCCAAGAAGTTTTGAAGGAAAATTCACAGGAAGAGATAATGGAGTTGCTCTTAAAAATCACTGAGCAATTGAGTGAAACAGAGAAAGAATTGGAACAAGATAATGGACTTGGAAACCTATGTTACTTAAATAGACATACATGCTCATAACACAACTGTTATTTCTATAAGTTCGTCACAAGCAACATTGCCAACAGGAAGGAATCTCTACGACAGGGTGAAGAATTTGTTTCATCTTGAGCATGAAATAAAGTATTTATTCCCTAGTCAGCCCACTTTTTACAGATACACAGAGGCCGATGAGACATTGAGAAAATTTAAAAGGACCATAATATCAGAAGATCAATGGTGGGAAGACTTATTGGAAATTTTGTAAAATTTATTTTTAGGCAGAGAAATTTGTCTTTTACCATCATGTGAAGGATAAATAGTGAATAGGTTAAAGAGTATCAGTTGAACAGGTTAAAGAGTATCAGACAAGAAAAAGAATTACTCAAAGGGAAAGCATCGAGCCTTATTATAGCACCTGCCTCCAGCGCATCCGCAAAATGAGGAAACAACACACCAGCAGTTACATTTTATTCTATCTACGAGACCATCTGTCTCCTTTTTTATTGTAACTTATTTATTAGTCACCCTAAATTAAGGGCTAGGTTAGTGTGAGATATTTTCAATCATTTTTTGTATAAGTAAACCCTCAAATAGAGTATTGAGGGTGGATTCTACTACTTCGCTGTGACATTAATGTTTTTGGAATAAAAAGTGTTTTGGAGAAATTTATTTGTGGCTTGCTGGATAACAATTTGAAGCTCAGGACTTTTTGCAGGATTCGTGTGTCTGACTGCAGTTCAATAAGTCTTTCTATCCTATGTCTTAAGTTTTATATTTGTTTATAATATCATTGTGTCCATTTCTGAATAATTGACATAAAAGAATAACTCAAAATTTACTTAATTGTACTCTGAGTTCAGTTGTGATTATTCTTAATGTTTTCTTCTAAATTAGTTATAAGCACGAATTCTTAAATGCTCTTGCTTCGCTAATTTAAACATTTTGATTACTATAATAAAGAATTCTTCACTGCTCTTTATTTGTAATCATTTCATTTCTTTCTTTTGAACATGGTGAAAGATTCTTAACTGCCTTTCATCCCTTCAAACCCATTCCATCCACTTTAAATTTTAAGGATTGTCCTCTGTTTGGCTATCTTGCCCTGCAAAGTCATCTTGTGTGTAGAATAGAAATCCAGTAAAGCCATCCTTTGACTCCATAGCCCAATGGCCTGAAAATATTCAACCTTGCCCTTAGTTGGCGAATTCCACCATTTTCAAACAAACTCTTGGATTTATAACTAGCTTAAAACTTTCTAAGAACAAAGATAAATTATAAAGAGAGAGCCCTCTCTGGATGCAAATTGGCTAGATTCTGCATCTGAAGGTTGGTTTGTGGTTACCTCGGGTATACTTTCCTTTTCCACAACTTCAAGGAAAACCTGAGTGATAACATAATGGCGACCATACTGGGGAGCCTGAATCATTTTTATTGTTAATATTGTTCACTTATAAGCTATAGACAGAGTCTGAAGATCAGCCAGGTAGCCTTTGAAATGCTTTTGCCCTGCAACTGCATAGTAAATAAATGCTGCTTCAGTCTATCTCTGATTTAGCTTATACTTTGAACCTTAGTTTCAAATGTTTAATCAGACTCTCTAGTTCAATAAAATCTTTGAGAAAAATTTAATCATAAATCATTATTTCTTGAAGAATTTGTAGAAGTTGTATTTTCATTTCAATTAAAACTAAAAAATCCAAAAACATATATCATCTAGGAAAACTGGCTTCAGAAAGGATTCGTCATACTAGGTCAAATCCTGACCCCAATCCACCACCGATATTTGAAAATCCGAATCTGATTCCTAGGATTCTTAGAAGACAAGGAAGCCAAGAAAGTTTTGAAAGAGGAAGTCAAGAGAGTTCTGGAAGTTCTAGACCTCTTTCTAGATCACATTCCTGTCTTGTGAAGATTATATAATTTGACAAAATTCCTTTTGATGAACGATTTGAAACATCCTTATTTGTGAATTTTTCTAAAACCGAATTATCAAGATTAGTTCCAGATCCATTGTTTTTTGAATATTTGCAATTCAGATTTGTTTCATATCACCTTGACAGACAGTTACAAAACTCCATTCAATCTGAACAAACCTTTGAAGAAAGTTCAAACATCTCTGTAATTACCGAAGCTTCCCCAAGTTCAGTTACTTTTTCTCAAGCTTTTCAAACACCAGTCACCCCTTCTTCTCCTCCACCTAGACCACCCTCACCTATTGTTCCATTACACCTTCCAATGGCCAATAGATATGCTCCGTTACAGTTTCCAGCTAACCCTGTGGATTTGCCCCAAGATTATCAAAGTAAGATCACACCTTTTGATGGCTCAGGTACTTACACAGCTCAACAACATACCAAAATAATGACTGATTACTTTGAGTTTTATGAAATTGACACTGATGATGTCCGAATGAGAATTTTTGTTTAGAGTCTCACTGGGGAAGTTAGGACATGGTTTAGGGCCCTTGCTCCAAACAATATTGCTGATTTACCGGCTTTGTATAGGGCATTTTTGAATAGATGGGAGAAGAAGAAATACCCTCTTCAGATCCTATCAGAATTTGAAAAATTGAGGAGAAGACCTAATGAAACAGTACAAGATTACATCATCAGATTTAATGAAGCCTATAACACTGTTCCTCAAAACCTTAGACCACCTCCAGACTCAGTATTGGTTAAATTTCCTAATGGTTTTGACTCTGACATAGCATATTCTCTTAGGGAAAGAGCCCCTCAGACCCTAGAAGAGATGCAAATCATAGTGGTTAGCGTGGAAGCAAACCTCATATAAAAACGAGCTAGAGCTAGGGCCGAAAGAAGAATGCCTATGACTGAAGAACCTTCAGCTTTTGAAAGAAAGTTGGATGCAATCATCAAAGGTATGGAAAGATTAGGAGACAGAGTGGAGACAATCGAAAGAAATTCTACTGGTGATAATAAAAATGTTGTGAGGAACCCAAACTTTAGGAGAAATCAGAACCAAAATCTTGGGAAGAATGTCCCTGACCAAAATATCAAACCACCTTTCCAAGAAAATTTTGTTGAAGGTTCCACTTCTGAAGAACCTTCTGAGGATGTTGAAATAAATAACGTAAATGAAGACAAAAATGAACCAGAAGTTTTCCTATCTCAAGATGATCAAGAAAACCACATCTTTGAAACATTTCCAACTCATTCAGGAGAGACTTTTGATTTTAAAGAAGGCTATGACACAACCATTTATGAGGTTCATAAACAGTATAATTTGAGAAGCAGACGGATTGATGTGCCAGAGAATAGCAAACAGAAAGCTGTAAAACAAAATGTCAAAGGTAAAGTTAACATCCCTCATGTACAAAACATTCCCCAAGTACAAATTCTGTCTAGAACAACTCCTAACCCTTCAAATCCAATAATCGAAGATGTGTCTGACAACCAACCAAACAATAAACAACAATCTAATACTTTTCCTCCTGTAGGAAATGTAGGAGAACTAGTAGAAATTAGTTCAGAAACACCTTCAAATCATAATTCCACTCATGAAAAAGAAAAAAACGTTGAAGACCCAAAAAATAGAGAAAACCCAATTGTGCAAAACACTAAAGCTCAAACAGAGAAACCTTTCAATCTAGAGGCTGAAATAGGTAAACTAAAAATAGTTGTTCCTTTATCAGAACTGGCTAAACACGATGTCTATAGAAGTCAAATCAGCAAATCCCTTAACATTAACATTACTGGAATGGATGATTCAGTGAATATTCTTGATGATCAACCCAAACTCCTTTTTGGCCCTGAGGTAAATGGCAAACCAGAAAGTGGAGGAACTCCTCCATTTTACGTTAGCCTAAACGTTCATGATAAAATACTCCACAATGCTATGCTTGATTCTGGAGCATCCCACAATTTGATGCCAAAAGCAGTGATGAAAAGATTAAATTCAGACATTACCAGACCGTATAAATATTTGTTTTCTTTTGATTCCAGTCAGGTAAGATGTTTAGGTTTGATTAAAGATTTGTGTGTTACTTTGGTGCAATATCCTGCTAAGTCTGTTTTGATGGATATAGTAGTGGTTGATATCCCTCCTAAATATGGTATGTTGTTGTCTAGATCCTGGGGTGCTAAGCTTGGAGGATCTATTCAGCTAGACATGTGATATGCCACTATATCAGTATTTGGTCAACCTAAAAGATTATATAGAGAAACCTTGATGAAGTACTTGGTAAGTAGCCACGAGAAGCCTGAAAACTTTCATGTTTATTCAATACATTTTGATATGGATTCTTTCATCCTTTATAATGCTGAAAATGACCTTCCAATTGAACTAGAAGCACCTGAAAAGAAAGCTACAAACAAAACCACTGTTCTGATTGAAGAAATTTCCGAAGACAAAGAAACACCAGAAAAACAAGAAATTCCAGAACAAACTAAACAACTAGCTCCTGTTAAAAAACATGTTAAAATAGTTGATGAAGATTATGAACATGAAATTCTGTGGCATTTAGAATTTGATGGTTCAGTTAACAAGTTAGGAGCAGGAGCTGGAATTTGGTTACATAATGTTGAAAACGATCATGCTGAAGGTCATTCTTATAGATTGAATTTTAAATACACTAACAACATGGCTGAATACGAAGCCCTTTTGCTAGGGCTTAAACATGCTAAAAAGTTAGGAGCAATTAGGGTATCAATCATAGGAGACTCTGAATTAATTATCCAATAGATTAATGGTGAATGTTCAACCAAAGATCCCAGATTGAAACAATACAGAGAAACAGTTGTGGAAATTCTCAACACCTTTCTACAAGCTCAACTTGCCAAGATTCCCAGGAAACAGAATTTGCATGCTCACAGTCTTGCAATGTTCGCTAGCACATGTAAATTTCCTTTTGGACCTAATCATCAGTTCACAGCTGAGATTAGACATAGACCTGCTATACCGGACAATCTAATTAATTGGCAAGTATTTGTAAATAACAATCATATCAATAGTTTTTTGACACTAGAAAATGAGTTTTCTAACAGCTATATAGATGAAGACATAACCATTGATGAATCTGATCAAGAAAAAGAACAAAAAACAGATATTCCAAAAGAGACTGCAATTCACATGCTTCACCCCACCACATTCACTGAAAAAGATATGCAGGATTTGATACAAATGGAATTTGATGAGATCATAGAAAATGAAACTGAAATCATTAATCTGAAAGATAATCATTTACCCAAAGGATTAACTCCTTTGGAAGATCTTTTTGACTCAAATGACATTCCATTTAAACCCAAAATGGAACCCGTTAAGGCTGATATTGAAGAATGCAACTTAGGAACCCCAGAAAATCCCAAAATGGTTAAACTATCTAAATCTTTGCCAGAAGATCAAAAGGTTAAGTATGTTGAACTCTTAAAAGAATTCCAGGATGTTTTTGCCTGGAGTTATGAAGATCTTAAATCATATGATACATCAATCATTCAACATACTATACCTTTGAAACCAGATCAGAAACCTTTCAAACAGAAACTTAGAAGGATTAATCCTGTTTTACTACCTTCAATTGAAAAGGAAATTAAAAGAATGTATGAAGCAGGAATTATAGCTCCTATTAGGTTTTCTGAATGGGTTTCTAATCTAGCACCAACAAGAAAGAAAACTGGAGAAATTAGACTGTGTGTTGATTTAAGAAATTTGAATAAAGTTTATTTAAAAGATAACTATCCTTTACCTAAAATGGACCATATCTTACGGAGGGTAGTTGGATCTTCAAGAATATCTCTTATGGATGGATTTTCAGGGTATAACCAGATTCTGGTTCATCCTGATGATCAGGATAAAACATCATTTACAACACCATGGGGTACTGTTAAATATGTCAAGATGCCATTTGGACTCAAGAATGCAGGAGCTACATTTCAGAGAGCAATGGACATTGCTTTTGCTAAAGAAATACATGATTTTCTGGTGATTTATCTAGATGATTTAACAGTTTTTTCCAAAACAGATCAGCAACATTTGGGTCATCTAAGGCAAGTGTTTATAAAGTGCAGAAGATATGGTATTTCCTTAAATCCTAAAAAGTCATTGTTTGGTTTAGAAGAAGGAAAGCTCCTAGGTCACATTATTTCTAAAGATGGCATTAGAATAGATCTTGAAAGAATACAAGCAATTTTGCAGATACCTCATCCCAGAAACATAAAAGAACTTCAAGCTTTCATAGGAAAGATCAATTTCTTGAGAAGATTTATTTCTAGTTTAGCTGAATTACTTAGATTGCTTACTAACATGCTTAAAAAAGATTCAAGCATTGACTGGACTGTAGAAGCCAAGCAATCATTTGAAGAAATCAAAATGGCTTTAACAAGAACACCAGTTCTTACCAGTCCAAAGTTTGATAGAGATTTCATTATTTTTCATTTGCTTCTGAACATACAATTGCAGCTGTTTTACTACAAAAGGATGATCAGGGATGTGAAAAACCAATTGCCTTTTTCAGTAAAGCACTTAGAGATGCATCTTTGAAATACAATATCATGGAGAAACAGGCTTTTGCACTTGTAAAAGCAATTAAAGATTTCAGAGTTTATATATTATATTCTCATGTAATAGCTTATGTGCCTAATGCTGTAGTTAAAGACATATTGACTCAAGATGGTATTGAAGGCAAACGAGGTAAGTGGATAGCTACCATTTTAGAATATGATATTGAAATTAAACCAACAAAACTCATAAAAGGTCAAGGTTTGGCTCAACTCATGACTGAAACTAATTGCCAAGCCTTGGACATTAACGAACTGGATGACGAATAGGAGATGGCGACTCCACAGATTAGTCAAGCTTTCTTAGCTTCTCCCTGGTACACTAATATCATTTATGTTTTGCTAAACCTGCAAGCTCCTCCAGGGTTGTCCAGAACAAAGCAAATATTTTTGAAAATGACATCTTTAAAATATTGTATTTTAGATAGTGCTCTTTTTTGGAAAAATCATGATGGAATCTTATTAAATTGTTTATTAAAAGATGATGCTGACAAGGCACTTAATGAATTTCATGCAGGAGATTGTGGTGGACATCTCTACTGGAAGTCAACCGCAGATAAAATCTTAAGGGCTGGTTTTTACTGGCCAACCTTGTTTTCAGATGTTAAGAAATTTTTAACAACTTGTCATAATTGTCAGATCTTTGAGGGTAAAAGAAAGTTGTTACCTTTACCATTAAAACCAATTTTTATAGAGAGACCCTTTCAACAATGGGGATTATATTTTATTGGAGAAATCCATCCCTCTTCTTCTGGTCAACACAGATAGATTCTTACTGCCACAGATTACTTTACCAAATGGATTGAAGCTATCCCATGTAGACAGGCCAATGATTATGTAATTATAGGGTTTTTAGAAACCAATATACTTTCAAGATTTGGCTATCCAGAGAAAATGATCACAGATAATGCTGCTGCATTTAAGTCAAAGAAAATGATTAGTTTATGCAATAAATATCATATTAATTTAGGCCATTCAACAGCCTATTACCCCCAGGGTAATGGACTGGCAGAATCTTCCAATAAAAGCCTTATTAATATCATCAAAAAGTTATTGGAAGAAAATAAAAAGAATTGGCATAAGAAACTTACCAATGCATTGTGGGCAGACAGACTTACAACTAAGAAATCAATTGGGACTAATCCATATGAATTAGTTTATGGCATTGAAGCAAGATTCCCATCATCTTTAGGAATTCCTATTATGAAGTTACTTCAGGAAGCTCAAGTGGAACCAAATGACATTCAGAGAAGAATTAACCAAACAATTCACTTGCAGCAAACTAGAGAAGAAGTATATCAACGATCTCAAGTCTTGCAGGAAAAGTTAAAGAAAATGTTTGACAGAAGAACTAAAGCAGAAGATTTCCAATTAGGAGACAAAGTCCTAAGATGGGATTCCAGAAGGGAAGAAAAAGGGAAACATGGGAAATTTGATTTCTTATGGAAAGGGCCATACATCATTCATGCCTTACAGGGAAACAACACATACTTTTTGAAGAATTTGGACAATTCAGAAGCTGAAGAAGGGCCAGTCAATGGTCGAATGCTAAAGCATTATTTTGATCCTATTTACTAGGATATTCTGATTTTTTCTAACTTGTATATAATATATCCTTTTCTAATGCATCAGTTTTGATTGGATGGTGACTTCTTGGAGTTGAAGCCCGAAGAGAAGGCCCTAAGCTTCAAAAGTTCCACTATCATATATACAATAAAGCTACCAGAAAAAGGAGATTACATGTTCAGACTGAAGACATTTTTAAGGCATCTGACTTGTTGTTCTTGACTTTCCACAAGGAAAAGCCATCCCCAAGTGGAGCCAGTGTTAGACTCCTATACCAATAGGTGTCATTTTTCATGATTGTCTTGATTGAACTATGGAATATGTTCAAACCTTTTTCTTGAGCAAAGGTGTTCCATATTCTTGAAAAACCAAAAAATCAAATAATTTAAAAAAATGTAAAGAGGGTATACCCTAAAAGAAAATCAAAGGGTAAAAAGAATAAAATGGTCAAAAAAAAGTGAAAGAAATGAACCCCAAACAAAAATAGACCGAGAAAGTGTGCAAGTCTAAATGCCGCTACTATTTTCAATTTTTGTAATAAACAAAATTATGTGCAGCTTGTCAAACTTTTTGCCACAATTCATGAAGAGTCAAAGCTCGTTTAAACTTGACTCATTCATTTTTTCAATTTCATGTCGTAGAATAGAGAATAAATATCTGACCAAACAGGTTTAATCTTAGCGAGATAAGTAGATAGGTAGAGTAATAAAAAGGTGCTCAACGAGTTTAATCGAGCCCTTGGATGTAATAAGTGTAGAAATAGATAGATTTTTCCATGTAAAAGAAAAGAGTTTTGATGAGGGTTTGCCGATCTAAGTGCACCCTAATAAAGAACGAGAAAATGATAGAGTAAGTAGGTAGGGTAGGTAGATGTTGTTGCTAAAATTACATGTGATGAATGTCGGCCCTAAATGTGTTCAATCCTACTTTCATCACAAGTGCAAAGGCGAGATGCTACATTGGAAAAGTTCACGAAAAAGCAAAGTCAAAATCATTAACTTCTCATTTTCACTTTCTAAAGATTTTACTAATTTCCCCTAAGTGCTAAGGAATTTGAAGATTAGAGGGGCTCAAGACATTTCCTTGACTTTTGGAGGGACCGGACCCTTGGCCCAATGATTGGAGAAAACCTTAGTATTTAAAGATATTCATCATTACACTCATTCACCTTTTAATCTTTTCCTAAGTAAAATTCCATTTTACTTAGGAAAATCATGCTATATTTCATAAAAATCCCTCAAAATTACTTGCTATTCTAAAAACTAAGTGTTGAAGTTGATATAATGCAATTTTCTTCGGAAATCTTCACTTTCTTAGTTGTGTAAAGAATTTTGAGTTTTCCATGTTCCTTTGTCATATTAACATTTAACTTTAATTATCAAATCCTTATACAAATTACCTTTTCTTATATATATAACTCCTCCTATGTAATATCCCAAAAAAACCTTTGTATTATGCGTTTTAGCCAAAGTATTTAAACCCATATGATAAAATCAAATACCCACATTATAAATCCCTTTGGCTAAAAACATATACATATATATATATAACTAGTCCCGCCCCCCTATGTTAATTGAATTGATTTAATTTAATTATCATATAATAAAAATATATAAAAAAACAAAAGTTTAAACATGTATTTCATATGTTTAAAACGAAAAATAAATAAACCCCAAGTCCATCCGTAACCCCAATCCCTCCATAAACCAAAGAGATTAATTAATCACCTGGATTAATTAATAATCTTTACCCCTCCGCCAATCGAAAACATCCCGGAATGATTAACTCATAAATAATCAGTGTCGGGCCCACGCGTTAACTCCCCCCGCCGACTTCCCATCCCGTCCACCATTGGATCACTCCGCCGGAGATCTACGGCCCACAAACATTCCGCTAGCCATCCCCTATACGAAGATTAACGCGCGAAATCGGAGTGGTTTCCAAACAATGCACGGCCACGCATCGTGTACCGAATGGAATCGCTACCAATTCATGAAATACCGCTTTCGCTCCAAAAAAGCGATGCGGAATTTACCACTTACCGCCCATTCTCCATGACGTGTCCATCGTACACCATGACGTCATCATAAAAAATAATAAAAAAATTCCCCTATTTTGACTTTGCAAATAAAACAAAACTTCGCACCTCATTTTTGTGTGTGTTGAAAGCGACCGCGTCCTCCATTCTTAACAGTTTCAAAAATCCACTCTTAAACCGCCATTAACCGAATTTCATCGAAGACCTCCATCAATCCATCATCCCTAGCATCCATCGACCATCAATCGCACCTATTAAATACAACTTATTTTCTAAAAACAGGGTATTTATATCATTCCCCATTTTTCACTCTGCAAAATCTTGCTCGTTCGTTCAAAATTCTACACCAAAGACTGCTACAAAGTATTTTGAGTCTTCTTTTTTTCCCGTAATTTCCATTTTCTCTACATAAAACTGTATTTTTCGATCTTCAAACTGGTAATTGTGCCCGTTTCCGTGAAAAACCCCTCGAACTTTCCATTTTGAATACACAAGAACCAAAATGGAAGTCCCGTTGGCTCTAAATGTTGCTCCATTAAACGCCCCTCATAGAGAATTGGAATATTTACCATTAGTGGATACAGATTTTCAAATCAAAAACTTACTTTTCAATGAAAATCCCCTTCGAATTTATTGTCGCTACAGAGACGATTATTTGAAAGGCTTGGATATCATTGGATTGTGGGAATCAAATCTCCCAAGATACCTTTTACCCTCGGTCCATATCTTTCCCGAAATTATCCATTATTTCCATGATAATTATGATCCAAATCGAGAGAGCGTTTTATCCCCAAACCGGTAATGTCCTTTTTCATATTCATCGCTCAATCTATCAATGATATGATTCGCTTTGAACCTCGGTCAAAACCTCACTCCCTTGTTCATGGGAGAATTGCTTGAAAAATATACCCGATTATCCCTCGAAGAATTAAAGCGCATTTGTCGGATTTTCATGCTACTCGAACATCGGCCCAAGGGCCCACCTCCCTATGGTTGTTCCTTTTTTACTAAATTGGGCCAAATTACTGCGAATATGATTTCTTCTATCATGGGCTTTAATACTAGTGAGTATGTTGATGAATTAACCCTAGTATTATTGTCTATATTCACTCCCCAGACTGACCTCCCTCGTCGTCAAATATGACTATGCATCCTACATTGCGTACAAAATCCATGATCAATTCATGAGATTAGAAAATGAGAAAGTTTTCAAGTACTCTTCGGTCATTTACCATCTCATGCTCTATTACCGAGTCTGAAAAACTTTCCCTTCCATGTTCAAAAGCTTGATACTAAGGGAAACCCAAGGTCCGTAATATTTTAGTCTGCCATCACACACAAATCCTATGCTTCCCCCTATTCCTATAATGAGTTCATTGACCTTTTCATACACCCCGCAACCACCTTGTTGACGGGGAGTTGCTCCTCCGAGGCTCGAGCAATGAAATTAAGAAAACTTTGCAGCTCTCAAGGTTGTACAAAGTTGGGGACTCGGTACTTGTACCAAAATTATTCGTAAATCGAAATATATGGATGTGAAATTTGTCCATTCAAGTCTGCCTAAATATGTGCCTATGAGACTTTTTTGCCCTAGAGTATTTCGGGCAAATGAATAACTACGATATTATTCATTTTTTGTAATGTTAAGAAGAAAGCCCAACTCGGAATCAAAGGTCAGCTAGGGTCCCTTTATATGCAATTCTAGGGATGCTCAGACAAGAAGCAGAAATGATATTACAAGACCATTTCAAATTGAAAAAGAGTTTCTATTGGGTCCCCTATGACCCATTCAAATTTATTTGTGACAAAAGAATGAAGAATAAATCAGCACCATACTTCCACCCACGGAATTCCCTGAGAAATAGAACAGTATGCTAGTAAAGATGAATGGATGGAAGGAACATTAGTTGAACAGGGATAGTGAAGAGATCAATGTAAACAATGTCATGAAAGATCTTGAGAAAAAGGTTTGACCTCAAAACTTTTTGGCAAGTGCGAGTACCACATATTGGCACTTATTCAAGCAAGGGGAAAAATGTTAATGAGCCATTTCAAATCTAAAGTGCCAAAACCACGAGATAGAAGACTGATTACATCGGGACCAATTTTGAGGTCCTAGCAAAAGATATTCATCCATTGGACCAAATAGAATTACACAAGCAAAACTCGAGAAATGATATATTCTACCCTTACTCGACAAAAGCAAATGGTAGCTCATAAATTACAAGATTATTTGAACAATACAAGTACCAAGTTGCAGATTGAGAAAAGCTTCATCTCAAGCAAAGAATAACAAAATAAAATCTTTGGAGGAAATAATCATCGGTTTGGGTCATAATCCCAAAGATATAAAAATGCATTGAAGCATTGATTAAAAAAGAAGGATGATGACATTGTCTGCATTGAGGAAGCAATTAAAATTACCATTTCGTAAGGCATCCTCAAACTGAAGAAGTATTGAAGAAAAAATTCGGAAGAAGAAATGATGGAGTTGATCTTGAAAATGAATGAACAACTAAGTGAAACGAGAAAAGGAACTGGAGCAAGCATTGAAAGAAAAGTAGTCTATCATTCGGACATGCACAATAGAGGCTACTACGGGTACAACGACAGCAGCACCAACAAGACAGACCCATCACAAGTGAATACTTCTAGTTTAAGTTACGAAGAATTAGTGAAACAAATGGAAAGTTTTGAAACTTAGAGAAACGGAACTTCAAACTACAAAGATTTACTGACTCACTAATTTAGAACAAAAAATATGATACTTCAAAAAAAGACCTGTTTCTTTGATCATACAAGAGAAATCAAAAGTCTGGAAAAATTTGGTTAAAGCTTTAGAAAAGGATCTCTCATTGGAGAAGCCTTTGAGAGAAATCAATGAAATTATTTGGAATAATATTATTCGATCAATAAAGGATATTTGGTCATTCATTCAAATAATCTTTGAACAAAATGACTTGGTCAAAATAGCTCTGGAGGAAATTGACAAAACAAGAGAAGAATTGAGAGATATACCCGAACAAGCAAATCAACTCATACGGGTTCTTAAACACCGAGACCGGACACCGGCTTGCGAGCTTGGAATTGAGGATAGAACAGGTACAATTTTAGAAATAAAAATAGTTTTTTACTAAGAGAACTCTTGTGCAAAATCTGGAACGTAAGTGCTCGGAAATTCAAGAAGAGATCATTGCCTTCAAAGAAAGGTTTAATGTTTTATTAGCTAGCGGGCTGCCCAGTGCTATGATTTCGTAAGACAAAAATAATGGACTTGGGAACTTATGTTAATAGATTGGACATACATGCTCACAATTTAACTCCGTTCCCTCTATCGGTTCATCGTAATCGACATTGCCTACAGGGAAAGAATCTTTATGACGGATTAAAGAATTTATTTCATCTTGAACATGAAATAAGATATTTATTCCCAAACCAACCCTAATTTCTTCGGATACACGGAGGTCGATGAAACATTAAGAAAACTCAAATGAACCAAAATAGTAGAAGACAAATAGTGGGAAGACTCTGTTAGAAATTTTTGTAAAATTCATCTTCATATGGGAAATTTTTGCCTTTTTACTATAGTGTGAAGGATAAATAGATGAAAAAAAGGTTAAAGAGTATCGACTTAGCGAGTTGAAAGTGTATCACTAGAAATAAAGAGTATCGAGAGAAGCTAGGCGATCGGAAAAGAGTTACCAAAGAGGACAACATCGAGCTAGATTGTAGGAACTCGCCTCAAGCACATGCATAAAAGGAGGAAACAACACAACAACAGTTGCCTTTTATCGTATCTACGAGACCATCTTGTCTCTCTTTATGTTGTAACCTATTCATTAGTCACCCTAGATTATTTTCCTAGGTTGTTGTAAGATATTTTTAATCATTTTTTTTGTATAAATAAGCCCTCAAATGGAGTGCGAGGGTGGATTCTACTACTTTGCTGTAACATTGATCTTTTAGAATAAAACGTTCTTTGGAGAAACTTCTTTGTCGCTTGCTTTGGATGATGATTTGAACCTCAAGACTTTTTGCAGGGACTCATGTGTTCGACTATAGTTCAATAAGTCTTTTCTATCCTATGTTTTAAGTTTTATATCTCGTTTATAATATCACTCTGTTCCATTTCTCGAATAATTGACATAAAAGAATAAATCGGAATTTACTTAAGTGTACTCGATTTCAATTGTGATTATTCTAAATGTTTTCTACTAAACCGGTTATAAGCAACGAATTCTTAATTGCTCTTATTTTCGTCTGGTTTAAACATTTTTGATTAATATAGTAAAGAATTCTTAATTGCTCTTTACTTGTAATCATTCACTTTCTTCCTTTGAACATGTTGAAAGATTCTTAATTGCCTTTCATCCCTTCAAAACCCATTCCATTCACTTTAATTTCTAAAATTGTTCTCTGTTTGGCTATCTTGCCCTGCAAAGCCATCTTGTGTGTAGAAGATTAATCCAGTAAAGCCATCCTTTCGACTCCATAGCCTAATGGCCTGAAAAACTCAATCGTGCCCTCAGTTGGCGGATTCCACCATTCAAATTCAAACCAAATTTCTTGGACTTATAACTAGCCTAAAACTTTCTAAGAACAAAGCTAAATTTTAAAGAGAGAGCCCTCTCTGGATACAGATTGGCTAGATTCTGTATCTGAAGGTTGGTTTGTGGTTACCTCGGATTTACTTTCCTTTTCCACAACTTCAAGGAAAATCTGAGTGATAACAGGAGGGACCATCAAGGAAGTCAGGAAAGTATATATGAGCCCAGCCCAAAAAGAAAAGGGAGAAAAGTCTAACGTGGAGGACGCACGCCCCGAGGAGATGTCCAATGTGGAGTTGCATCTTGCGATGGAGAAACTATTCTGAGAGAGGCCGACACCCGTAACTCAGGGTAACTCTATTCCCCAAAGTTCAAGTAGGTATAGTCCCAGCCTTCCCCTCATACTCTATCAACCGCTAGGTGAAATTTTTGTTAAGTTATAAGAGTTTAGCAAATTGAATAGTGTTCATTTTACAGCAATAGTACCTACTAGAAATAGCGCTAGTAATACAATTTCATAGCCAGGGAATAGAGGTTTTATTCTAGTACCATCCACGCAAAGAAATATGGATTGTTTACCATATACCCAGAGTTCTCTGGGAGGGGCAATGACAATGTGAAGCAGCATTTGTATCTCTGTGAAGCCATATGGAGGACTCGGTAGACACCAAAGGTGGTTAAGTTGATCGAGTTCCAAACTACTCTAAGAGAGAGAGATCTTTGCTGGTTCATGAAATTGTTCAAAGCTCATCCAAACCTAGTGATAGAGGATGTAAAGAAAGAATTTGTCAAAGAATTTAAGTTACCATAGATAGATCAACAACGTTTATCAGAGATGTGGGAGATTAAAAAACAAGAAGGTGAAACGACATGGTATCTGATGAGAAGATTCAAGGATACGATTGGAAAGCTGAGTTACACAATCAATCTGAATCATTAGAGAGATTGGTTTATCAAGGCACTTCTTCCGTTGACAATAAATCCCCTAACACAATAGAAGATTTATACATTACAAGATGAATTGGAGCAAGTTATGAAGATAGAAGCTATGGCAGGGTATCCGCAAGAATTTAGGGGAGGAGCAGCAGCTCAAGACCCTTCCATATTAGGGTTACAACATTAAATAGCCAATATAATAGATAATTTGAAAGACGTTCAGCCAATATGGCCTGCAAGGCCCAAATTTGTGGTGTATGCATTGTCTAATGGAGGGACACGTGGTCACCAAATGCCCAAGATTGCAGGGATAGAATACGGGGGCTTCAGTAGCAGGGACACAAGGGACTCCACCAGTAGGGGGAGTTGTGTAGATAAAAACTCAAGGGTTATACCCACCGCAACCCCACTTCCCAGGGTTCCCTGTGCAATAGAATCAAACCAACTGAATACACAAAAATATGTAAAGGCATTGGCCATCCACCACAGCTATGCCCAATTTTGCAGAAATAATTGAACGTTCCAAACAATATATGATGTGAGTTTTGTGCCTCCAAAACACATAATGTAGAGCAGTGTAGAGCCCTGGATGGACTGGAAAAACAATTGGACATACCATCTTATAGAGTGAATGAGGCTCCAAGGAGACGAGGAGGAATGAGAGGAGGTAGAGCTGGAGGAAGAGGACCTATAAGATGTTACAATTGTGACCAAGAAGGCCATGTAGCAAGGGAATTTCCACTTCCCCGAAGACCATGGTGCTCTCAGTGCAGAGTCAATACATGCGCAACTGAAGACTATCCAGAATTAATTAAGAGTTGGGAAGAAAGAGCCAGACAGGGAGGAGAAAATCCGGTGAACACAGAACCAAGAATAGTATGGGCTCAGGCTATGAAAAATGTAGCCATAGTAACATGAGGAGGAAATATAACAGGGGAGGATGCACAAAATATAGACCCGATAAAGCTGATCAAGCCAGCATCTCCAAAGCCAAATTTTAGACTAGATAGGCAGAAGAAATATTTCAAAGAGGCAATAGAAACATTTTCCCAACTCGGGGGGGAGAAAAGGCATCGAGTTACCACAGCTGACTCAAGAAAAAGAGAAGCAGAGCCATACAAGTACAATGATTGAAGAATGGTTCTAATTATTTTTGAAAATTGTAACCAATGCACCAATGTTGGAACAACTGAAACAAAACCTGGAGATGGTGGTGCGGGAAAACACAGAACTGGAGGAGTCAAATGGTTCAACATAGAAATATAAATTAAGAATCAAAAGAAATAATATAAGAACAGGAAAGTAATTCCACGTAAATACTCAAGTCGCGGGATTCCAAATTAAAGACACGATGCTTTATCTAGGATCAGATGTGAACATACTACCAAGAAAGACATGGGAATCATTTGGGAGAACAAAGTTGACATACTCACCAATCCAGCTCTACATGGAAAATCAGTACTACATTGTGCCCATAGGTAGGCTAGAAGAGGTCGAAGTTGATGTTGTGGGGGTAAAGGCATACACATACTTTGAAGTCATAGACATCATGGGGGATAAAGATCCATATCCGGCATTATTGGGGATAGACTAGGCTTTTGAGAACTATGCAGTAATCGAATTTAAAAAGGAACTGATGATATTTGAAGATGGGGAAGTCAGGGTCACTCAGCCACTAGACCCATATCAAGGACACCGATATACAAAAACTGTTGATAGCTAAGAGGATGTTGAACTTCTCGATCATATTTATTAGATGATGGAAGGAAAGAGAGAAAACTACATCAACCCAACAATGGGAGGAAATGTAAGTTGGAGAAGTGTTCATAGATAAGACTTAGGCTCATAAATAGCCTGGGATGATTGGCAGCAGGGAGGATACGAGACCAATACAAGAATATGTGCTAACATCCAAAAAGTCAACTAGATTGGAACTAAGGTAAGAGGATATCAGACTTTATCAAATATGGATTCTATAAATACATTTATTGCAAGAATAGAGGATAAAGTACCAATGGAACATAGAGTCCCACTCATGGATGTAGCTCTACAATCCATGTCAGCAATATGGTGGAGCATCCATTGCAACTCACTGTTGGGATGGGAGGATGTTGCAATAGCATTAAGAGTCAGATTCAAAGAAGATGAAGGACCACAATTCATGAAAAAGTACCAAGGGGATTCTGATCCCATAAAACATTTTCAAAATTGTGAGTACCAATGCAAGAAAGTGACATACCTAGAATATCTGTGGATGCACAATTTTATACATTCACTAGATTCAATCCCACAAGCTTGGTGCTTAATTGAAGAGAAGAAAAGAGGAACAGGCACCTGGCAAGTAGTTGTGGATAAGTTTATGCAATGTTTTTATTTTGAAGGAGAAACAAAACAAGTTACACAGGAACTAAAGGCCATCAAAAGAGTACTATTTTTTCCATGGATTTAGGAAGATGAGGAGAAACCGCTCTCAGAATAGATTATCAAACAGCCAGTAGCATGAAAAAAGATATACAGTGAAATGGATGATTATGATCTAGAAAATCCTAAACACTTATATTTTGAAGAAAAATAAGGGGAACGAGGTATACAAGAAGAACCAACAATAGAAGGAATACATCTACTACCATTAAAGACCAAAAATCTGAACATCGGAACCTAGAAAAACCCAAAATTGCGTCAATTGACGACTACTGGGATCCAGAAATGACTAAGGAAATATTTAATCTTCTACAATAATATTAATACTTATTCCCATCCTCAATAACAAAGCTAAAGGGAATAAAAGGAGACATGGTGGAAATGTGCATAATCTTGAAGCTCGACGCAAGACTAGTAAAGCACAAACCTTACCATCTGAATCCAAGGGTAAAAGAGAAAGTCAAGGCAGAGATAGATAAAATGTTGAAAGCAAGATTGATTTTTCCGGTGGAATAAGTAGAGTGGGTAAGTCCCATAGTCATATAAAGCAAAAAGGAAAAGTTTGATATTAGAGTATGTGTTGACTACAGGAGCCTCAACAATGCATGCATACATGATCCATTCCCCACTCCGTTCAATGATGAGGTGCTCGACAATGTGGCATGGAATGAAGCTTATTCATTTATAGATGGAATTTTAGGATACCATCAAGTGAGGATAGCTAAAGAAGACAAGAGGAAAACAACTTTTACAACTAAATGGGGCTCGTTCGCATATCATGTAATGCCCTTTGGGCTGAAAAATGCATCGGCAGTGTTTTCATGAATCTTGATAGCAGCATTTCGGGAATATATCCACAAGTTACTTGAGGTTTATATGGATGACTGGACAGTTTACAACCTTTTGAAAAATCATGCAACCTTATTGAGGATAATTTTCGACACATGTAGATAGCTCCATATTTTACTCAATATTAATAAATGCATCTTCATAGTACCTTTTGGGACGCTGCCAGGACATGTTGTTTGTAAACAAGGTGTCTACGTGGATCCAAAAAAATGTGGCAGTTATAATTAACATAGAGGCACCATAAACTGTGAAACTATTGAGATCACTGCTAAGCCATACTAGGTACTACATAAGATTCATCCCCAACTATGCAAAGATAACAACCCCATTGGAAGAGCTATTGCGGAAATCAGAGCAATTCATTTGGACCAACGAGTGTACTACTGCCCTCAATACACTGAAAGAAAAATTAGCAAGTGCACCCATATTATTTCATCCCAATTGGGACAAGTAGTTCCACATCCATATTGATGCCTCTAGCATTGCATTAGGAGCAGTTCTGGGTTAGCCAGGAGAAACTTCAGTCGATCACCTAGTCTACTTTGCGTGCAGGAAGTTGTCGACGACTAAAAGAAACTACACAAAAATAGAACAAGAAGCTCTGGAAATGGTGTATTCCCTTCAGAATTTTTTCCATTGCCTATTAGAAGGTACGTTCAAATTCTTCATGGACCATTCAACATTCAAGTACCTAGTTAACAAGCATGTTCTTGAAGGAAGGATATGTAGATGGCTCCTACTATTCCAAGAGTTCACCTTTGAAGTGATAGTGAAACCGGGAAGACTCATGGTGGGTCCTGACCATTTATCACGGCTAGAAAATAGAAAGAATGGGGGATCCCTGGATGATTAGCTACCAGACGCTGATCTCTTTAGAGTAGAAGCCATCCGAGACTTATTTGGATCAGATAGCGATCTATCTGGCAACAAGACAATGCCTGACTGAATACACAATAGCTCAAAGAAGGCATCTTGTCATAAAAGCATCTGAGTATCAGTTAATAGCAGGACAAATGTATAATATGGTATTAGACGAGGTCTTGTAGAGATGTGTCATGGACCACGAAAGGGAGGATATACTGTGGGAGGGTAATTGTGGAGTTGCGGGAGGTCATGTCGGCGCAAAAATCACTGCAATAAAGATATTACAAGAAGGGTTATGGTGGCCCACAGTACACAAGGACAGTAAAAAAATTGTAAAGAAATGTGACATCTGCCAAAGAATGAGACATCCATCACACAGAGATGAGCTCCCACTTCAACCTATAAGATGAATGCAGCCATTTGAGAAGTGGGTCATTGATTTTATAGGACCAATCGCACCTATCGCAAGACATTCACAGGAAAGGTACATAATTACTGCGACAGATTATCTTACCAGATGGGCAGAGGCGGCACTAGTGAAGGATTACACAGCAGATACAACAGCCAGGTTCATTTTTGAAAATATCATTAGTAGATTTGGCTGCCCAACAAGTCTAACCAATGATCAAGGTACACACTTCATCAATAAAACAATCAAATCTCTGTTAGATAATTTTATGGTGCAACATCATAAGAGCAGTCTATACCATCCTCAGGAAACTGGAATAGTCGAAGCATTTAATAAGATCCTAGAAAAATTACTAACAAAGATTTTCAATGCTAATAGAGATGACTGGGATGAGTGCATACCAACAAAATTATGGGCATACAAGAAAACTATGAAAAGGTTGCATAACCAGACTCCTTTCCAGCTGGTTTACAGGAGGGAAGTGGTGGTACCTACTAAATTTATCATACTAAATCTACTAATCGCTTCAACACTACATTTAATAGAGGAAGACTCAATCAAGAGGAATCTCCATGACCTACAAGAGCTGGAAGAGGAAAGGTTTCTGGCAGAGTTCCATAAAACGGTCCGAAAAGATAGACAGAAATCTTGGCATGACCATCATATCAAACATAAAATGTTTACAGTCGGAGGAAAAGTTTTATTATATGATAGAAAGTTTCAAAAGTTCCCAGGTAAGCTCAGAATGCATTGTATGGGACCATACCATGTAATTGAGATTCAAGATTCAGGAGCAGCTCGATTGGCACAAATGGATGGCCAAGTGTTACCATTATGAGTGAATGGTGCATGCATGAAGCCTTATCATGAGTAAGTTTCATTATTTACTTTTCAAATAACTCTCGCAACTGAGAGGAGTCAGTAGGGTAGAATAGAGATAGATAGAGTTAATAACTTTCTCGCACCTGAGAAGAGAATAGAATAGGAATCACAATAAAGCACAAACTACAATAATAAGAGGAAACTCACAGTTGCGATGCAAAGACCACATCGCAACCGACTGTGGTTGGGGGGAGGTTAGTGTCCAGCGTGTCATCCATGTCAGAAAGCCAAACGTGTCAAAAATCATTCCATCATAATAACCCATCATACTAATGTCAGTCCGTAGGATTACTCGGATTTGAGAATTAACTGTCATAATTAGTAACATCCATACCATAGTAAATTTTCCATATTAAGCCATAATCATTACCCATCACCTCTACCCAAATCCCGAAGTCACAGTCAACCATGTCAGAATACACCTCATCGCGGTAACTAATCGCACGATTATAGCTGTAGGGAGGCAGAAAAAATTAATTAGTTATGAGGTGTTATCAAAATAATTTCTGTTGGTTACATTACTTAACCCACATGAAAGAAGACAGCACGAGAATGCTGGAAAATTTTGAGTTAGAATAAGAAACAGTAGCAACAGGAAGCCAAATTTCATCAGAGGAAGTCCAAAGAGAGAATCCAGTAGCAGGAATTTATAGAGAAAGAGCAGGGGTAGCACTTCAAGTATACAAAAGAAGAACAAATATGACAAAGGTAGCACCACCCGTCATCGAGCCTGAGCTCGACGAGAGAATTCATAAAATGGAATCACTAGTGGGGAAGTATGACAATGCATCATTGATCGACATAGATTTCACAGTTTCATACCAGTTTCCGTCTATGAAGACGCAAGTCTACATAGAGAATTATGCTACAGAAGGAGGAGAGGAAGCAACAAGACTAAATCCAGAGTTCAGAGGTATCTAGAGGTCAAAAATATTGAACCTTAGGAACCTCGTAGTGTTTGGAACCACAGGAGCAGCAATGCAGTGTACGAAATTCCTGTTGAGAAAACTCTAGAATGGATCACTGTGGCTAGGGAGGGAGATCATGATACATGCAGAAGGTATTCATAGGCTAATGGGATTATCAACGAAAGGAAGGGATGTCTCCACGACATTCCAGAATGTGTCTAAGAGAGTAAAGAAGGTGGGAGATTGTGATTACTATAAGAAATACAACACTAAAAGAGGATAGAAGGGGGCGAAGATAGATCTCATAAATAGTCTAGCATTTAAATTCTCCTGTTACCTAATTGCAGACAAGACAATGGGGCACTACATGAAAGGCGAATGCACACTCGACACCATTTCGGTTGCAAAACATTGCCTCTAGTGAAACCCGGTTGAACTGGTGTACGTTTCTGCTGAAGAAATTGTTCAAAGCCTGCGAAGATAACTACAAAAGAGCCATTGTGTTCATTTATGGCTACCTGATCGTGGCATTTGTAATGTGGAAATGGACTCACCCGGGGGTGAGACAACTCACGGAAATCACAAGTGATCAGCCGATGATGATGAAGTTTACAACCTGAAAAGTTTTAGGAGATCCCAACATAAAGCAGGTAAACGAAGAGGCATTCACATTCTGGTATCGGTAGATGGTGGATATAGTGGCAAGGTAGCAAAGAGTTTCAAGGAGTCTTCTCATAGATATTCCCCTCACATATGGTTTGGGGTCACTCACAAGAAGATGTACACTAGGCCCAATTGTGTGAAGGAAAAAACGTTTAAGATGAGACCGTTAAAATTTCAGGTTGATGAAAAGGCATTCCACACCGAAGTTTGTTCCTACCCAAGGGTGGGAATGGAGATTAGAAGCAGAATACATCACTATTTTTTTGAGGTCATGTTGCCAAGAGCACTACTAGGGGAGACACCAGATGAGACAGTAAGCAGAGAGTCTCGGCTGCAGCTAACACCCTTACTAGTGTAGCTAGACACAAAGGTAAAGGGCTTCAATTGGGTAATTCAAACTCTCACAAGTGCTTCTTCTGTTTTTCCTTATTTTTCAGAGTTTCAGTCCTCAAGTTATGCATCACCTTCCATGGTTGCACCTACCATCACTGCCTTATCGTCCACCATGTTTAATTTACCCTAGCAACCATAGTAGTTCCAATCCGAAAGAGTGAGGCGCCTAAACCACCAGTAGCTACTCCTAAGGCCAAGAAAGCAAGAGTCATGGTGCCTAGAAAAATAGTTGATCTCAATGAGGAAGATCGCATGCAACCTATGGATACTTGAATACAAATTCAAGAGGAGCTAGAGGTGGCCACCCAAGTCACCTCCGAGCTACCTATGTTGAATCCATTTTCAATTTTGAATAGTCAAACCTCATCTCCATCCCACACTTATACCTCTTCACCTCGCACTCACCCTTACTCACATCACATGTCATTCACTTCCAAAGACCTTTCCACCCACACTCCATCCACATCGGCAACCATTTCAAACCCAGTTAAGGAAAAAATCAAGACAAATGGGGACACCGAGGTAGAACTTAACTTGAGTATGGTTGTGGTACCTAAGATTAGCAAACCTTTGGGGGGACAAGGCATTTTTCTGGACTTATTAGTTCGGGGGGGGGGGAATATTTTACCACATACACAATTCCCTTGCCAAAGGAGTTGAACCCTTTTTAGCAGGAAAATTTGATACTACAGCAGATTTAGCAAACCACAAGTATGATTGACCCAGAGAGTTAGCTGCCACAAAAAAAACAACCCACATCACCACATGAGCACTCAGCCAGATCAATAGCCAGCGTTCAACCCCTCAGAGAGAGACCACCAAACAACGATATTTCTAGTGCTGAGAGTATGCAAAACTGGGGCACAAAATAAATGTATAACTTCATCCAGCATGTGGCATAGTAGATAGAAGGACTGAAAAATGACCTCCATTAGAGATTTGAATAGAAAAAACTAGAGATCAGTGCGCTTACTGAAGAGTGCAACGAGTTAAAAGGAGGGAATGAAATTCTACAAGAATAGCTAGAAAAGGTAATAGATATTTTTGAAGATCTCTGGCCAATAGTAGTGACCTAGGATGACAAGATGCCAAAAGACATTTCAGCTTGCTCCTTAGTTTAACGGTCTACCCTTGTGAAGATAACTTGTGTGAACCTCAGAAAGGAAAAATAAGAGCTTAAAGAAGCACTCGCGACAAGACCGACGTTACTAGATCCTACTATGGTATATGCTGAGAAGGTCACTGAGAAGCAGAAACAAGCAACCGGAATGCAAAAAACCCTGGGGAAAATGGTAAGGGAGGCTTACAACCTCTTGAAGCATTTACATAGGTTTTCTAACTCGTTGAATATGAAAGCCCAACCGATCTCAGCACAACTACAACATATTTCACAAGAAATAAAGGAGGCCCTGGATCCCGTCCGTATAACCCAATTATACAATCAAGTGGAGGCACTGGAGACCATGATACAAAAGATAAAGGAGCATTCTACTGCCACAAAGCAGGTCCTCAAAGAACTGAGGCAACCAGTCAAGAATACTACAGAAGCAATATAATATATGGCCGCTAAGGGACAAATCAAAATTAAAGAAATATTCATCAAACTGTCGGCCGTTGCAAGAGAGACTGAGATTGAATGAGTTGCCAAAAAAACTGACCAACTCATTAAGGAATGGAAACAGGAAATTAACAACTTTTCTGAACTCAAATATTTAGCATTGGCAAAGGTTCTCGAGTTGGGGCCTTTGTTTAGACAGAGCGAGGAAACAAAGAAGATAGGGCCAACCACAAAGGTAGACAGACCAATGGAGACTGAAGTAGCAAAAAAGAATTGACTCAGGATGAGTCAATAGCATGTGGTCAGGGCTTGTTGGGGCCTTTTTTTTTAAAATGAAACAGTTTTGAGTTGTGGAGAACAGGTGGTGGAGCACAACCACGGTAGACAGGGAGTTGTCACGGTTGTGGAGAGCTGGAGAATAGGTGTTGCGGAAGTTGTAGAAAACCAGAACAGATGGTAGGAATGGGAAATAAAGATAGGCATTGGAACTCCCAGTGATCAGGAAGAAGCGACAAACAGTAAAGAAGAAAAATAGGAAAAACTAACAATCATGTTGGCGAAGGAACAAATAGGCAATCAGCCAGCATAGATGGGAGGTTAATAAAACAGAGGGATGAAGAAGAGAGCTGCAGGAGAGCTCTGTCTTGTCATTGTTGTAATATGTACCTCTATAATAGACTTTACAGAGTAATGTAGCTACTTGTTATTGATAATGAAATATACTTCAACCTTTGTTTGGTGTTCTGAGTTCCATGTTAATCAGTTGGTTACTATGAATGTATTGTCCATTTTAAATTTTAATTTTTCATCCTAAATATGCTAAATGAGTGATATCTTGTGCAAAGTAGTAAGATCTGTTTGCTATTCCAAGTACCTTCTATTTTTCTTTATAGTTTTGATTCGTCGATGCTTGATATGTTCCTAACCTTACTAAGTTCACGGCATGACTCGGGTGAGATGCTCTACTCCTCAGAGTAGGGTGAAAATGTCGGCGTTGTGCTAGACTCATGCGGAAACCTTGTTGGCCTATTTTTTGAACATGGGTCTTGCTCCGAGACCTTCTTTCTCGCCAAAAAATGCTTTAATTTCAACTGCTCATCGCCTTTTCGACAATGAAATGGCTTCATCCGACATGAATTATTCGATTATTATCAGTAGTGAAGATCTTTACATTTCTGCAAGAGATCATCATCTCCCTCTGGAAAATTTTCCTTATGTCTCAAGTCAACCTTCCTCACAATCGATAGATCTCCCTTGTGGCTATCATACTTTGGGTCAGATCATTTCTGGTGTTGCATCATTGTATTAGAACCTAATATGGTCTGATACATTGAATTCCTCGGGGATCTTGTCTGTCTCGGTATCGAGGGCATAGCCCTCGACTCCCATGACATCGATGATTGTAACCTCTATTCCTATCTAGCCCAATGTCTGTGTGGCTTCATCTGCACTGGATATTAATATGACTCAGTCATCATCAGTGTCTTTTTTTGTTCATAGGTCCATTTTTATCAATCCCATGATACCTGTTAGGCCCACCGTGAGTGGATCATAGCCTAACATTTCAGGAACCCAACATGCTAGTAGTGTGCCTATGGCTTCTACTTCCATTCTTAGGGGTTTGACATTCGATGAGTGTTTATTGGTCATTCAGTAGCAGAATTCCACCCCTCAGGGTTCTTAGTAGCCACAAGCTTCTATTAATCCTCTGCATCATTTCGAAGAGTATTGAAATCCTGTCTCTTTGCCTCTAATTGACCCAAATCAGTTCACATACCAACAGGGACAACCCTTTGGTCCACAAGGACAACCCTTATAGGGACAACCTTTGGTTAAATAGGGACAACCCTATTTTCCACAAGGACAACCTTATGTTCCATAAGGACAACCCTTACAGGAATAACCTTCGGCCTAACAAGGAAAACCCTACGGTCCTGCTGGTCAACCTCATGTTCAACAGGGTGCATCTTATGTTCCCGAGGGGAAAATGTATCCACAACAGGGACAACTTTTTGTGTAAAAGCTCCAACCTTATGTTCAACAAGGCCAACATTTTGTACAACAAGGACAACCCTATGGTCCTGCGCTAGGTCAACCTGGTCTTCAGGGGAAACCTGGCCCATCCCAACTATCGGGCCAACATTTTCCACAAGGTCAACTCGATGGTTCTCATCATCCATGCCATATTTCTTCGCAGGGACAACCTACCCAACCATAGTATCTAGGTCAACCTGTACCCCAGGGGAAACCCGTTCAGCCTCAAGGCGCTACTTTCATTCCGTAAGGTCAATCTCAGGTGGTATCTAGTGCGCCCCAAGGAATTACTTACATTCCTGAAGGTCAATCCCAGATGGTATAAAGTGCTCCTCAAGGCACTACGTACTTTCCCCAAGGTCATACTCAGGTGTTCTATAATGCACCTCAAGGAACTTCTTACATCTCGCAACAAAATCCATATGTTGCTCAAAAAGGACCTCATTGGTATGCTCAGAATCAATATCCTGGTCCTCAACCTGTGTATTGGTTATACTATCAGGCTTATAACCCCTATGGATAGAATACTCTAGGACAAAGCATATGGGGGGGGAATTTCTCTCAACCTAGGGGGAATCCTAATACTGGTCTCTATCAAGGGCTTGCAATGCCTTTCAATCCTCAATTACCTTTCCTTGCTATATTGGAACTGCTCGATGTATCAAATTTTAGGAACGATCATGTCACAAAATTTCACTTGATTGGTTGCTAATCAGACAACTTCATGTAAGTGTTTCAAAGCAACTTGTAACTGAAGCTTAGCCTCTTCATTTTGAGAGGGCTCTCTGAAAATGGGTTAATGATATTTGATTATGATGAAACTAGATGGCTAACTCTACTTGAAAAATAACTTGCTTGTGATGTGTGTCTGTTGAAAAGAGTACAAGTCTGCAATAATTGGGCTTATGGAGTCAACAAATCATGTAGTTCAGTGGTAAGTTCTCTTGACATGGAAGTTGAGGCAGGTAAGATTTTTTAGCAAAGGTAAATCACACATGAAACATGAAATAACACAACCAATTTATCAATAAAGGAACTCAGAGCATACACTTATGAATTATGAGTATTAAAGATGAAAACCACTGAAAATGGTACACATAGAAAGTATAGATAAAATAAACACTAAAAACTCCATGGGAATCTCAGGTTGGTCAAGAAAAAGTCCTCTTTGTTACTGAAAACAATCAAATTACATAAAGCTGCAGTATTGCCAAAAAATCTCCAACCCTTTAGAAATTCAATATCTGCACTTTAATTCAAATCTCCTCTTTGCTGGATTCATCGAACTTTTCCTAATGAAACCTTTCATAATAAGAAAACATGTGCTTTAATGAGAAAATGACAGCTACACTACAGAACAGTCCTTTTCCTAATAGGACTCAAACTACTAATTATTACATCAACTACCTTATCTCCTAAAAAATTTATACATCTACCAAATAATGATTCACATGTTCGAATGAGCTATTACAGAGCTCATCACTACTTGACATCTTGATTAGCCTCGTCCAAATCTAGAAACAAATCCTATATTTCAGGAAAATAGGTCCTTATCTTCAACGAATGGTTTGGTTGATGAGTTGTCTTCATCTCATGGTCTTCAAGTCTTGGATGATTGTTGGAAAAGTCCCTTGACCGTTTGAAAGTATCCACCTATCCTAAACTGCCCAAAAACCTTCTCATAAACCTTCAAAACAACACACTATGAAAGTATGACAGTTTCATAGCGTACAAAAAATGACCTTTACTATCAGAATTTCTACTTTTTTGCTCTTTCATGGTCTTTATAATGTTCTGACACATCCTTCCTATCATTCCCTCCCCTTGAAAGTTACAAAAATTAGTTTTTCAAACAAAAAGAATGGTACAGGTGGTTTCATGGAGTTTTCTTGGCTTCAAGCTTAGGAAATGCTACGAAACTACTGAAAAATGTACCTTCCAGCTATAAAAAATTGGTTTTCAACATGTCATTTACGTTACAAAATATAAACCAGCCCAAACTAAGAGTCTTGAGGTGTTTCTTCCTCATTGATGATGAGTTGAGCTATTGGTTCCTCAACTACTGTCATTTTTAGGCCCTTCTTCTCCAACTCCTCATGGATTAGTTCTAGTTGTTCTTGGAGGTATTTAACTTGATGTTTCATCTTTCTATTGGTATATTTCAAATGCAAGTTCATTCTTCTGACATGTTTCACCTCTTTTCTCAATGGCATAGTCCATTTGATTAACTGTTGTGTGTTTTCTAGGGTCTTTGATACAGTGTCAACCTGCTCTTCCCAAACCTCTTTCATCTTTTCAAACTGAACCTTTTGGACATTATGTTTCCTTGCCTCCTTCATAACTGAAATTTCATGGTTATCTAACCTCAATTTCTCTTCAAGGATTTCAAACTCTATTTTCTCAATTACTTTCTCCTTTCCTTTCTTTGGCTTGATAATTGGATCTTTTTTTGCAGGTGATGAAAGATCAATAATGTATTGTGGTGGTTGGACAATGTCGGTGGCTGGATGAACTTCTTTGCTACTCTCCAAAAGTTTTCTAGCATGCCTTGTCATGGGATTCCTAGCCTGAAACATAAAACCTACATCCTCACCTTCAAACTCTAGCTTCTTTGCAAATTTAGCTTCCTTGAGTTTCTGTCCACCTTCATCTATATCTTCAGCCTTGACTATAGGAGTCTCTTCAATATCAATGGCTTGTAGTATATCTTCTAAATTTCCTTTAGCGACTGTTTGGCTCCTTGTGATCCTTTTTCTTCCTTTTTTACTTATAGTTTTCTCTTGTTTTGCAAGTTTGATCATTATTGGCTTTTGTTTTGTAGGTGGAACAATAGGTGTATCAAATATCTGCAACTGCTATGTTTCCATCATGACTGGTTCACTTTGATCTGCCCCTACTAGTTCACTTTGTTCTGCCACTAAAGGTGATGGTATATCTGCCACTAAAGGTGATGGTATACCTCTAGGTTTAGGATTTCTTTTAGGGGTAAGGGTGTCCCTTTCAAAACCACTAACAAACATAATGAAGACCAATCTCTCCCTAGTATTTGTAACTCATCTAAAACTAACAATTTTAGTAAGCCATGATGAAAAAGTGAAGTTTCACTTCCCTCAGATTTTTCTTGAACTTTATCTTTCATTTCTTCTAAACTTCCTGTGTAAATAGAAAGGCAGATCAATAGATATCTTACCAAGAAAGTGTAGGAGAAGCTTGAAATGGTAAGAATAGAATTTATGATATCTTCCTTCACGTGTGAAATATTTCTGGATAATGAGCAGTAGCTTTGAGAAATTGTCCTTCATGCAGCTCCTTGGAATGGCATTTGTAAGGTCAACTTCACTGTTTTCTGGCTTGATAAACTTTTTGCATTCCTCCATGTTGAATTTGAAACCTTTGAACCATTTTTGTTGTCCCCTTGGAATCCCTATTGCTTCTACAATGATCTCTGGTGCAATAGTGAGATTCAACATCCCCACTTTAGTAGCTGTTCCATTGAATTTTAGGGCAAATTCTTTAGAAACCTGTACATGGAAACCTTGTAATCTTTCACAAAACTGTAAAAATCCTGTCCTTTTGAAGACTTATACAGCTTTTGGTTCTTCATTTATTAGGTTCATATATGATGGCTCATATCTAAGATAGTGGCCACCTTTATTTGTCTTCCTATTTGCAGCCTTAGTTCTTTGAAGTCTTCTCTGCCTGACTTAATCAGTGATATCTTCAATGCTTTGAAAGAAACTAGCCACATCTTGGGCTCAATGAAGTAGCTCTCCAGAGCTCAATAACACGCAAAGAAGGAATAAATAATGAAAAAAAACTCAATTTGGAAATATGTTGAAGTTCTATGACCACTCATATCCTAATGATGACTCATACATGCTTAAAATGGTGATGATGAATTTAGCCCTAACTATGTACCTTGAGCATTACCCTAACTAACTAAAATGGCATCTAACTTATCCTTTTCAAATAATTTTCTGACACCTAACAGTTAATTTGACATGATAGATAGGAAACCTTACTTTCGTAGTGTTCCTTGTGTATTTCTAGGCATTTTTTCTATGAAAGTATTAGCAGCTTCGTAGCGAAAAGTGCAATTTCTCTATGTATTTCACTATGAAAGTGTGGTTTCTTGGCTAAAACAACCCTTTTTGGTGCTAAATCCTTGGAAAATGAAAAATGTCAGAAAATTATGTTTGATGTGAAATGAGGGGATTGAAAGAGTGTGGGTTTAGACCTTAGGATAGGCTAAATAAAAAAAATAAAAAAAAAAGTTTCCTTTACCAAGTAATGAAAAATGAATCCTATAACCCTACCTTTAACACATGAACCTCTAGGACTATGTCAAATGATGCTTAATTTTTTCTGAGTGATAACAGATCCTATCCTTCATAATCCATATTGGCTCCAGTTGTGACTAAAATTCCTGGCGATTGTTCCAAATTTGAGGGCAAGTCCGGAGAAGACCCCCAAGCGCATGTTATGAATTATCATATTTGTTGTTCCTCTAACTCTTGCGTTAACGATTTTATTCGACTTTGTCTTTTCCAAAAGACTCTCACTGGTGCCACTGCCAAGTGGTACATTGAACTCTCCCACGACGTCTTCCAATATTTCAACTCTTTAGCCATGGTATTTCTCATGCACTTTTAGTTACCAATTTGGTATGAAACTAGGACGCACTTCCTCACATCCTTGAAGCAAGATCGAGCTACTCATATCTCAGATCATATTCATGAATGGAGGTGTCATCTTCATCTGATCAAGTTTGAGATTCCTGGTCAACTTCTAATTGATTGGTTCACTACCTCCTTCATTGATCCAATTGCTAATGACATTTCTATCGGGGCATGTGTTACTAAGGAACAAGCCATCACTCGTGCCCAGTACATTGATCTTGTCTACTATTAGTTCGACACATTGTACGAACTCTTGCCTAATGCCCCTCAACCTGGAAGTTCCAAAGCACCAGCGACACCATCTATCGACGGTATCATTGGTTCTGTGTCTCAGACTTCTCAAAAGTCTTCTCCAAATCCTGTGAAGAAAAAATCTACTCCTTCCAATGATACTACTCCTATGCCACCCCCGAATTCTAGTAAAACTATGGAAGTGAATGTCATCTAGTCCAATCTGGAGGATAAAACTTCCAAGGGTAAAAATAAGGGTAAAGGTAAGGCCAAAGCCGATACCTCGAAATAGGATTCTCAGAAATCTCATGCTGATGATAGTTCACAACGCAAACCGAAGTACCCTTGTTTGATTTGTGACGAAGAGCACTACACCAAGGACTGTCCCTGACGGGCCGAGGTGATTCAATTGCTCAAAGGAACCCAAGGCACTCTAGCTATTCTTAAAGAACAATTTCCATCACATCAGACTCACTTGGTGGAGCAACCTCAGTCCTCCACCCCATTTGGCTCTTAGGTTTTCACGATGAATTGTTTCGCATCCGTCTCTATTGCTACCTGATTGAAATATTATACCGACCTGCGTCAGGTAGCAGGGAAGGAAATCACTGATGGTCCTCCTCCTCTTCCTACTTCTGGCCCTCTTGAGATTGAAAGGCCCAGTACTGAACCCATTGTATGGCTATCTTCCAAAGGTGTACTCCATAAGTCTTCTTACAATCCTAATGCCCATGTTGCTCAATATTAAAGTATTGTTCAGGATTTGTCTTAGGTGCCCTTTGCTATGTATTCATTGGAAGTACTTCAGAGTTGTCTGTCTCAATGGAAGGCTTTGTTATCTGCTATCAAAGGGGCTGATCCCACTGATTCGAGCCTTATCACTTTTGTTTTGGAAAATTTCGTCCCACGTCTCCCTCACCAGCTTATGCTGATCATGTAAGTTAGGATTAATGGAAAGAATATCCATTGAGTGGTCGTGGACAAGGGTGCATCTACATGCATCATGCCATCTACCTACTGGAAAGCCATCGATTCTCCAGCCCTTAATTCATCTCCAAATGCTTTAGAAGATTTTTTATGGAAGGGAATATCACCCTCTTGGTGTTCTCGCTAGTTTACCCATTACGTTAGAAGGGAAAAAAATTAATGTTGAGGTTGAATTCGTTGACGCCAAGCTCAATTATAATCTTCTCCTTGGTCATAGTTGGACCCAAGCCATGATGTGTGTTCCTTCCACTCCCTTTCGTGTTCTTCAATTTCTGCATGAAGGAAAGATCATCACTATCAATCAGTTGACCTTTTTCACTTCTTCGTCTTCCGAGAGAAATGTCCCATATGTATATCGTATTCCTATGCCTTATGAGAGCATAGGGTCGGGCCTTTTAAAATATCCTACCATCATGGGTCTTTTCCTTCCTCCTACACCCAACGCTTCTTAGGTTAATATGATCTCCAAGTCTTTTTATCCATGGGTCATCCCTTTGCCCAAGTAGATTGATTTTTTTGGTGACTCAATGTCATTAAGCCCAATATAGATTGATTATTTTGAACTTATTTCGGCTTCGGCTCCTCCTCCCTCTGATCATGCTCCTTTGAGTATGTATCTTGACACTTATTCTCAATCCCCTTGGCTCAGCGATTCGGATTTGCCCGATCCCTTAAACGAGATATTTCCCACCGATGAGGCCATCGTGGAAACTATGTCTCTTGAGGATCCTCCTTGGGATGATAGTCATCATCGTTCCTCTTTCATGCCTGGCCTAGGGGCCTTGTCTACTTGTCTCGAGAAGTTTTCTTCTCAAGTTACTTATCATGTGCTTCAAACACCTATCTTGACACACAAATTCTTTGTGGAAGGTAACTTGGGAAACATCACAAAAATGATGCCTATCGACATCTCCATCAAATTGAGGGTTATCGAGAACATCCACATTAGGGTGACCTACTCTCCTAATGAGATTGAGGTCTATAATAGTCTCTTTCGCAAGTTTCATGACGTTTTCACTTGGTCTTACAAAGAAATGCCCAACATCGATCTAAGTATAGTTGTGCATGAGATTCCTACGTATCCTAGTGTGAAGCCTGTTCGCTAGCATCTTCATCCTATGCACCCTAGACAGGCGGCGATTATTAAAGGAGAAATTGAAAAACTTCTTAAATATGGTTTTATTTATCTGATTCCCTTGACAGAATGGGTTTCTAATATTGTTCCTATGGATAAGAAGCAGGGTACTATTCATTTTTTTCGATTACTATGATTTCAACCGTGATTGCCCTAAGGATAATTATCCCACTCGTTTTATTGATGAGATCATTGATGAATGTGATGAGAGTGAGATATTTTTCCTTATAGGAACGCATTTCGGATGACACTTTTTCTTATTAGCACCCTCGATCCTTGGTATGGTGATATCATCGTATATCTTCAAACTTCCACCTTCCGATCCGATTTGATGAAGGATGCTCGTCGATGGATCTGCAATCATTCGAAACCTTATCGCATAGTCAAAGATACTCTCTACTACATCAGGTTTGATTCCATTCTCTGCCAGTGTTTGACTCTCAAGGAGGCCGAAAATGTTCTCAATAATTGCCACTCTAACACCTGTGGTGGTCACATGTTTGGATATGCTACAGCACATAAGATTCTTCATGCTGGCTATTTCTAGCCCACCATATTTAAATAATACATTGTTGCTATCCCTAAGTGTCACAACTACCATATATATCAGCGCAAGATGCGCATGCCACCCACTCATCTTCATCCTGTCATTACCGTTGGTCCCTTTGCGAAGTGGGGCATCGATTTTATGACATGTAAACCTCACTCGATCAGGGGTCATGCTTATATTATCATAGACATTGACTACTTCACGAAATGGGCCCAGGCAATGCCTACACTTACAACTGACGGTAAGACAGTCACACAATTTATGTTCAATCATGTCATTACTAGGTTTGTTTTCCATCAAACCATTTTTACTGATCATGGTTCTCATTTTCTTCATTACATGATGGCTGAGTTGACTTCTAAGTTGGGTCTGCATCATGACAGCTCAATGTCGTACTACCCTCAAGCCAATGGCTAGGTTGAAGCCGTGAAAAATGTTATAGTCACTATGCTTCAATGCATGATTGGGATGCACAAGTCAAATTGGCATCTCATGTTGTTTTCAGCTCTTTAGGCTTACCAAACCTTAGAGAAGGATGCGACCAGATTCACTCCATTCCAGCTTTTCTATGGTCCAGAAGCTACCCTTTCGATTGAATGTGAAATCCATTCTCTCAAGATAGCTATTGAGTTGCTACCTAATACTTTTCCAGAAGAAGAGCGTATTCTATATTTAGAGAGACTTGATGAAACTCACAACTTTGCTGCTCTTGTCATAGAAGCACAGAAAAAGTGGGTCAAATCTCATTTTGACCAGTTAGTTTCCCCTCGTTCCTTTGTATAATAATACCTCGTCCTCTTGTATGACCAAGCTCATGATAAGCTGGGGATAGGAAAATTCCAACCCATGTGGCATGGGCCCTATATTGAGTGTTTGCATCCACGTGCAACGTAAGTTCAAAAAATATGTATGTTTTGGTTACATCCTGAGACATCATGTCTCTCAAAAAATATGCAGAAATAAAAGCCTAGGTGTCTAGTCGGCATGATACTCATGGTAGCATGTCAATGCCTACACAAGCCACCTCAATAAGCGGTGAAAATGGTTCGACACCCCTCCAGTGTACCTCTGGTATGTGCGAGGAACATCATAAAATCTTGCATAGTCAGGGATTCTACTGGAGAGTCCCTCTAGGTGGTGTATGATTTCCTCCTCCTCGCTTCCCTCAGCATGAGGGGACACATCAAAATCAGGAGGAATCCTTCGTGCTATTGGAGATATTCCTGTAGGTATTTTTGGGCCCACATCTGCAAATACATGGATTAACATTAGAATGTATATAATAAAAAAATCATATTACTCATCAAAATAAAAAAATGAGTCTTACCCAATGCTTCATCCCAATATTCTCCTGCTAGGAGTGGGAGGTCCGCATCACCCACAAGTTCGTGGCAGAATAGGGCCAATCCTCCACGATAATCAATTGTCGATGGAGCCACTCAAAGAAATCTGGTTTCCAGGACATCTGTTGACTGCCTCCCGATCTTGGCATAAAAGCCACCCAACGGACCATTCATAGCTCCTAGGCTAGTGGTGTAGGAACTATCACTTCCTGACATTGGAAAATTGGTAGTTGTTCCAGGATGAATGGTACCAAGATGGACCCATAGCCTAACTATTTCATCTTTCCATTCTTTCATTTTGTCAATTGGAATTTAATATTAATCATTACCAACTCTGTCCAGTTGTAGAGACTTGGTGCCATACAATCTACTAAAAGAAGTAGCTGTGTTTTTGTGGCCTCATGCAGAGCCTGAGATCCAGCAACTTGCATGATGGTGTGCAACACTACATTTAGTGCCAAATCAGGAATGGTTTGGATATCCACCTCCCCTCTTTGAGATCCTTTCCTTGCCCCTCGGCACACTCTGTCGATGACCATGCTCATGTTTTTCATCGTGGGCCAGGTACCTGTCAGGTTTGATACTAACCCCCCTTCGTGATAATCCAGTGATGAAGTAAACATTCGAGACCTCAATCTCTAGTTCTTGATCATCAATTATAAATCTTTCCTGATCAATGTCCCATACGCTGATCAAGTATGATAATAGATCTGATTGAGCTCGGAGACATGGTGACATGAAGAATTTTTTAAGCCCGCAGTCCCTGAGAATTTCCATGCCTCTTACATTGCCCAAGGCTTTCTCATCTTCTTCACTATGTTCTCTCTCCTTCCATTCGATCACCATTTTTCACTTTTGCACCTACAAAAACCTTAATTTGGTTGTCATTAGTCAAATTATTTGCTATTGAAATGTTTAAATAGGATAGTTAGTTGAATTCTCAGCCAAAATTCATGGCCGCAGCTGGCGTGACTATTATAAAAACAATCACACCAAGTGGTGTGCCCCTGTTTGGATTCAAGACAGGTTGACATGAGTCCATGCCCAAAACCCGCGCTGATCATTGCGCCCTAATTTGAACAAATACCCCTCCAAATATCTTAAAAATAGATTGAAGACAATGAAAATTATATGAAAATGCAAGCAAGGATATGAGCTCTTACTTGGAAAAGATAGATTCACAATTAGTCCCCTAGATTACCCGCTGTCAGTTCTGCAAAATCACAGTGAATAAGGTAAAAAAGTGCTCAAAAGAGGTAAAAGTGAAAAGTAATTTGTTTTTAATTTTTTTGGCATTTTATAAATTTTTCGAAACCCTAATTAGGTTTTTGAGCATATTTTTTTAATTATTTTTCTATTTTATTTCGAAAAATGGGTTTTACATGCATTTCTTATGTAGCAACGGGTCCTCAACATGACAAAGATGAAGTAACGTGTTGTATTTTATACTTTTTTGGACTCGGTAAAAACACGAAAAAGTCACCCCCTGGAGTCATCTTTTAGCTTTTTTCTGACTCTTGAAAACTGAAAATATTTCCGAGAATCTTATCGTTTTGGGCTTGTTAAAGGCTCCAAAACGATATCTACCAAGTATATATCTACCCCTTTTTCAAGATGGGATAGATTATTTACGAAAAAGGTATACCTTAGCCTATCGCGACTAAGAGGTTCTCTTAAACATAGTTTTCTACCTTTTCAGATCTATGAGACTACCTACGAAAAGGGACTTGCTAGAGTTTCCTTTTCCACTTCTTTTCAAACTCTCTAAACATGAAAATATGTCAAGTTCTTCCTTTGTCAGACTCACTAAACCTAAATGACATCGGAAACCATCACCATGACATAATCGAGTTCCTCCTTCCTAGGGCTCATAAAATGTACTAGGATGGATTTTTCCTAAGGACAAACTTGTATGACAACCATATGCTATCCTCTTCAAGCTTGTTTCCAAAAATAATTGGGGTACTCGCCAGAAATGGTGGGGGGAAATGGAACCAGTTCTCAGTCATGTCGGCAATATGTCGCTCATGAACATGACACTCATCTGCATTCGTGTTAAGTTGGGGACATCCTATTTCGTCATTTTTTTTCCTCCATGGGTTTTGGTAATTTGTATTGACCTCTCATCTTCTCTTTGCCATGTCATCATGACCTAATATCCCTTGATGTCAAATACTGCCAAATTTCGTAGTTGTGTCATAAATATGTTTAAGAGAAGTTTCCTTTTGCAGTTTTCAACCTCTGATCCTCTTTTTGGTCCTGATTCACTATCATCCTGTTCCTTTGTCTCGTGTCAATGATGTGGGAAACAGTATGGCCCTCCTTCGACTAGGTCACTTCCTGTCGACTTCAGCTCATTATCCAGGAAGCTAATCGAGAGACTCCCTTCCGGTACCTTGGAACTTGCATGCCTCAATGGCAAGTTCTTCACATTCAACGATAGGTCCTCATCATTGGCCTTCGATCGAGTGATTCCGCAGGTGTTTGATGCCAGCTCACTGTTCACATTCTGTGGATTGTACTAGTTATACCTGGAGATCCATTTTCATTATTGATGGTTTCTCTCATGCCTATTAACAACTTTCATCATCGGCTGGTAATCATGTGATTTTCTTGCATGTTTGACTTCAACTCACTTATTCACATGCTAGAATTTGTACTTGTTCAGGTCAAGATGGAGCACAAGACCCTGGGTTTTTTTCTGATAACATCTAGGTTGTGGGAAATTTTGGTTTATCATGACTATATTCATGACTCATTTGATTGGATGGCTGTGACCATACCTGAGTCTATTTCTTGATCCTTCTTGTTGGATACCTGAGGCTGCATCCATACCTCAGATCTCATTTTTATATGTACTCTTTTATGGATGGTTGCGCCCATGCCACATATTCATTTATCAAAGATATTAGTTGCACTTGTACTTGTAGGTCTTCCAACGATGGTGTTTGGTTTGAACACATTACTTTAAATCATGTCACTCCTCCCTCTCTCTTGGACCTCATGCTTTAGGGGGCATCTGTTACACAATATTTTGTCATCATCCCTACAATCTCCATCCCGAACATTGGAGGACCATTTCAGTGACTTATCCGTATTTTCATACCTTGCAAAAAGTGTCATTGCATCCCTTTCCATGAGAAGAACATTTCCTCTGTTGATCATTCCTAGAGTAGGCTCTCAAAAACATATGATTTTGGGTCAGTGCTCGTAGGCAGTTATGGCCTCGCACCCATGGAGAAATTCTCACTGGGCCTCATGCCCATTGGCACTCTGTCTTAGTGGACTGCCCATGCTAAGTTGTTTTTGGAATTTTTGTTAAAATAGAAGTGAAGTTTCCATTCCTAACTACTTTGTGAGTAGAGTCATCATGGTTTTTTCGACTGAATAACGTTAAATTCCTTCCTCTGGCTTCTTGTTTCCTACATTTGAGAAACTCCCCAAAATCCATCTCACATAGTTGCAGCTAGCTGAACAGTCCTTACTATAACTGGTGTGAGAGTAAAGCAGAGAGGAATCCATTGTCAAGAGAGAGTTTAGACCCATTTCTTCACCAAGTCCAATCCCCGACAAATGCTTGAGACGCATTTGATGGGACCCATGGAAGGAGGTTGCAACATCAAGGCTCTTATGGTTGTAAACTTCTTCTCTCTACTTATTAATACATGACTAGTTTTTTGGTTCCCATTTTATGTTTGATATGTTTAACCTTTTGCAATACGTTTGATTCTCCTTGAACAATCAAATAGCTATGAATGCAAGTATTTTTTTTATGATGTCATCATTCTCTGATCCTTGTGTAGTTACATATATATTACTGCTGAAGGACCGCGACGTGTGAAGATGAAGATAAGGAGATCGCTGCCACAAGATATGACAATAGAATTGGAACAAATGTAGTTCATCTATCCCAAATCATTTTCATTCATAAAGTAGGAGTCTGAAGGATTAGCATCTTCCCTTGCTTCTAGAACCACCCTAGAGCTAGAGGGATTGCCTCTATCCGCAGAGGGGATTTAGCTACACAAGGGATTTACTAGCACAAGGATAAAAGAACAATGAAAACATACTAAAACATATTTGCATTCATATTTATTTGATTGGTCAATGAGAATCAAACGTATTGCAAGAGATTAAACACATCAAACGCAAAACGGGAACCAAAAATTTTGGTTTTTAAGCTCTTGTGGTGATCATTTCTTAAAGAGCTTCCAAGATTATCCACAGCATTAAGGAACATATGTCGATGTTTCGAATCCCAACAGGGATCTATCATCAGGACCTTAGAATGAATAAATTCAGAGAAGGGTTTTAGACCATTAAACCAGTCATGTATTAATAAGTAGAGAGAAGAAGTTTACAACTAAAAGAGCCTTGAAGTTGCAGCCTCCTTCGATGGGTCCAGTCAAACGCATCTCAAGAATTCGTCGGAGATTGGACTTGGCGAAGAAATGGGTCTAAACTCTCTCTCGACAATGGATTCCTCTCTGCTTTACTCTCACACCAGCTATATTATGGACTGTTCAGCTAGCTCCAACTATGTGAGATGGATGTAATAGGATAGGAGGAGGTGGTTTGGGATCCCTCATAAGGTGGAAGGGAGGCCTTATCCTTTGGGTATTTTCTCAAATGTAGGAAACAAGAAGCCAAAGGAAGGACTTTGATGTTATTCAGTCAAAAAAAACCATGATGACTCCACTTACGAAGTAGTTAGGAATGGAAACTTCACTTCTATTTTAAAAAATTTCCAAAAACATCTCAGCGTGGGTAGGTGACTAAGATAGATAGCCAATGAGTGTGAGGCCAAGTGCTAATTTATCTATGGGCGCGATGCCATAACTCCCTACCAGCGCTGACCCAAAATCATATGTTTTTGAGAGCCTGCTCTAGGAATGATCAACGTAGGAAATGTTCTTCTCATGGCAAGGGATGCAATGACACTTTTTGCAAGGTATGAAAATAAAAAAACGTCATTGAAATGGTCCTCCAATGTTCGAGATGGGGATTGCAGGGACGGTGAAAAAATATTGTGTAACACCAAGCCACTTGGCACGTTTTTAGCAGTTTAAAGACTGACCAGGTCAATTTAAGGAGGTGAAAATTCCTCTAGTGCGGATGGAATCTCATCAACTGTGGCGCGAATTTGTTGCTTCACGTGGCCACAAAAGGTTGAAATTTTTGAACAGATTGCAGGGAAGTGCAAATTGTATGACAGTTAGTAGAAAACTTCATTGGAGCATAACTTAGAAATATTTTGAGAATTTTTAGTGTAGAAAGAGCCTAAATAGGTGCTTTTGACTATTTTGGAGCCATTAGAGACATCGTTTTAACATTCTGAGCATTGTAACTTGATGTAAACACACATTTTTGAGCATAATGAAAGAGGCCCAACATTGGAAGCTGGACCAAGAGATGTAGCCTAACAAGGGTGAATTCCTTCATATTTTTTTGTCTTATGTATACTATTATGGTATTGATATCTTCTTTTTTTCTTCAAAATTGAGTTTTAAATATTGTTAATGTATTAATGAAATTGACATAAGTGTTTAAAAAACCCTAATATTTTCACTTGCAATTTTCACTATATTATCTCAATCTTTCATATACAAATAAGATAATGAATTTGTTTCTCTTTGGAATTCAAGCAATGTCTCATAGAAAATCAATCTAGCTTAGGAGGAGAAATTAGTTGTTGTATATTCCTTGTGCACAATACCTGTCTCCACATCTACTTATACTTCTCGGGAAAACATTATCCAAGTATTGTCCTTTCAATGTATCCTTGTTTTCTATTTTATCTTCTTTGGTTTTATGTGGTTCTTGGCTAGTGTTTTAGTCCCCTTAGGGTTTTTCTCTGTCTTATTCCTTGGGATTTTATGGTGTGGAGGTGAATTTTCTTGGCAAGTTCAAGTGGCCATGTAGTGATTTTTCCTCTAGTATCGACTTAACTTCGCCTAAGCCTTGTCCATTTTCACATGCTCTCTTGTCTGCTCTAGGGGGTATTATCAATTTCATCCATGTTTTTATAGTTTGGTTCATAATTCCAAAACAACACATGCACAACCACAAAGTTGGAGGTGGTAGGGGCAATAGTGGTTGATGCCTGAAAAGTCGCTTATGTTCCAAGGCCCAAGCCTAGGCAGTAGCTACAATTTTCCATTCCACCACTCCACAAGACATCTAAGACGAAATTCACTAGATGGAAACTTGTACCTCTAACGATAGGCAGGTGTATTCTGATTTGATATTTTTGGAGACGTGTCCAACTTGGCTCCTAACCGTGGTCACACCAGGGGGATATGGAATCAATATTTAAACTCCATCACGCTCGAAGAGAAAATGAAAACTCTTTTTCGACTTGTCCTAAAGGAGAAGCATGAATATTATAATGAAATCATCTCCTCCTTGAATGAGATCAATCAGTTGCAGTGCTATCACCGTACTTAATTATATATCTTTCATTCCCATTTGGTGCATCTTGAAATCCACCTTCAATGTGAGTTCAAGACTTTTTCTCTAGCCATTGGTATCATCACTCAGGATCCTTCTCCTATGACATCTTAAAATACATGAATTTATGTTATTTATTTCTTTTATCATTTTTTTTTTAATTCTGCAACCCAACATCATACAATATTTTTTGTAATTCAAACTAGAGACATTGATTTTGGTACTTTTTCTTATAGATTATTTGTCAAAAAATTTGTTTCCCCTTGTGGTAGATTGAGACTGGTAATATTTTGAACTTCGATGATGGCTCCAATGTAATTTTATATTGAGGCAATAAATCTTTAATTTAGAAAAAAAAAATATTACATTATCTTAATTTAAAACTAATTATAGTTACCTAAGTTTAAAATGTTGGCAACAAGGTGTTTCCATTGATGTCAATAGTTGAGTCAGCTTATGATGGGAATCAATGGCAGTAATTGTAGGATGTGTGCAAGGAAATTGATATATGGTTTGATGTATTAATGGTCATTGTCAATATGGTTATGGTTGTTCTGAAGCCGAGTTGCAGATCTAGGTGGAGAAAGAAGTAAAAAAATAATGTTGAAAGCATCTCCTCTAGCTTGCATTTTCATCCCCATGACACTTGGATAAAGTGATCAATATTTCCTTTATGTGCACATGAAAATCTTCTCCAACTTTCATTTATATCCATGTGAAACTACTTGTAGGTGGAAAAATCCAATCTATGTGTGCACAAAAAATACCATAGGATTTTCCCAGTGTTTTCCCAATGTTTTTGGTGTGAATGGAGTGGACTTGAATTAGTCATGATTAATTATTTAATTCAGTCTAAGATGATGACTATAATGGATGGTAATTATTGCATACTCCTTCCTCAATTAAAAAATTCCATCAATGTGCAAAGGAAAGGGTTTGATGGAGAGAGAATGTTAGGTAAAATAATGTAGAGTACATATATGTTTGATTAGCGACCACATCTAAGGAAACAATTTAGAGATGTTGAGAATGATTGAAGAGAGTACATGATCAAAGTTTGTATGTAATTTCTAGTATTATGTTTCTATTGATATGAATAATGGGAGTATTGTTGTATTTGTTCTTGTAGGGACATCAGACGAGAGATTATATTGTTAAAATTTTTGTTTTGAAGGTGATAGAGAAGATGAGAATGTAGAGAAAATAATTTCCAGATAGAATATTGTTGCGGATACTCTTACATCATGTGTTGTTGATATATGGTATTACATATGTTGTAGAAGCCATGTATTGTGTGAGTAGAGAGTGATTTGTCTTGATTTCATTGTCATGGTTGTGTTTATGTTTCTCTTAAGATATGTCTAATTTTGTGTATTGTAGTGAGTTCATATTGATGCCATGTATTTTGTATTGTTACTACGGGAATTGAGTTTGAAAATTTATTGTACTATTGTTGTTGGATTGATGAGCTAGGAGACCTTTGTATCAATTATTTTTTTGGTATTGGAGATTGGTTTTGTATTCATATTGAGTAGAGAAGATCAAGTAGGTCTAGTATGAAAATCAATAAAATGAGACTCATAATTATGTTGTGCAGAGTTATGTGGACCCAATATGAAAATGTATGATATTTGGTTCAAAAGGGTTTGAATTTTGGGTCCTTAAGTGTGGTAAGTGATGGATTTATTAGGGAGTGTTGGCCTGAGACACTATTGGAGGTAGGGCCCTCCAGCATTTTAGGGCTCGCATATTTGAGGTAGTTATAGCTTCCATTAGCTAATGGCCTAGAGTGAGAGGTTGCTCGCATGTATCACAAGTCAGGGCTTGCACATTCGTGGTAGTTAGTGAATTACGTAAGAATATTTTAATAATAAGAAGAAGACCGAGACAAAGTGTATGGTGGTTTTTCTCTCAAAATAATTTCCACCTAATATTTTTTGTCTATGTCATTGATGGTTTTTCTCTCATAGTTTACTTGTGTTGATTGTTGCTCATGTTTATGGTTATGCATAGTTCATATTGTGTTCATAAACACATGTTATGGATTAATTATTGATTCAATTAATGGTTTGTAAATAAATGAAAAACGCTATAAATGTTTATTGAATGATATAATATTGATTCACCTCATCCAAGTATTGTCAAGCTCCCAAAAAATTGTACCAGAGCAAGTGCCTTCAAGTACAACTTGACCATTGGAAGATATATCTAGTGAATTTTGTAAAAAATAATTAATGGATCATCAAGGTGTGTCTCTGTTCATTGTTGCAATCTATCATGTATTACATGAAAATGTTAAATCTATGTTATTAGCTACTTAGATTATGGATATAATGTTTGGAAGTTAGTGTGTCAAGGTTGTAGCAAAGATCCTATATCAGCTAAAGTGCAAGAACAGAATGTCCGAGAAAATTATGAGATCTATGAAAATATTCACAATACAAATATGGAGAAGATAGTGGATCTAACACCTGAAAAGGACATATGGGATAGAGTGCAAATATTTTATGGATGAGAAAGAAGTAGCAGTGATGGAGAAAAGAATAAAAATAAGAATAATAAGAAGAATAAGGCATATCGGAAAAAAAAGATTCTTATTTTGATAAAATTCATTCCTCTAGTGTGAATGGAACAACAAATAATCAAGAAGAAACATCAGAAAAGGAAGGCACAAAAAAACTAGATGAGATGGAGCAAGGTAAATATGAAGGTAAACATGATGGTTATTTATTTATTAGTTGTGTTTTATATGGATCTGATGGTATCCATGTTGAGATGAATAATCAAGATGAGGATTATTTAATACTAAAGTTTAACATGAGTCAACCATGTTTTAATAGATAACTTGTCCATTGAAGTGGGAAGGCAGGTCTTTGATTGAAAAGAGGTTGAGCTCAAAGAAGAAATTTCCAGTTTGAATACCTAGATTGAATAAGTCAAAAGATTTGAAGATGTAAAGGGATGGAAAACAAAATAAAGAGAGGGTTAAGTTGAAAAAATATAAGTTGAAGCTATCTCCATGAGAAATAATTTTGAACATAAAGACAATCAACTCAAGATGGAGAGGAGTAAAAATATCTTGGAAAACATGCTTAGAAACCAAATATCTTCCTTGATCAAATTTGTTTTAGGGCTTAAGAAGGTAGAGTCTAGCTCAAGAACATCCAAAAAATGATGCAAAACCTAAGAAGCATGTTACAGATAATAGCACCAAGATGGGTAGCAAACAAGGAAGAAAGTAGCAGCGAAACCAACAATCGAGAGATGTACCAAGAGGAGGACCTATGATTAGAAGACCATTTTATCCAAGATAAGAATATGGAATACTTGAAAGGAGGATTCAAAGCCCCTTTTTTCCTTTTATGGACAAGATTGAACATTATATTTTTCACAACTATGGACATGTTGCAGCCAACTATAGAAGAAAAATGTGCAAATCTAATCCTTAAGTATGAAATGATATGGATATCAAGGATAACAAAGGAGATTATCAAACTTCAAGTATACAAATGAATTTTATGGTTATTGTTTTGTTTGTAACCTATTTTGCCACAAGGTAATTGATTGTAGATCTCATGCATGGAGTAGAGGTATAATCAATGTAAAGTAGATATATGACTTGGTGAGAAGAAGATTTGATCCTCTAAGCTCATATATTGGTCATGTGAGATGTGACACTTGTCACAATTTTGGTCACAGGGCTAGAGACTGTAAGAGATTCATTTTCTCAAGGAAAATCAGTCGAAAGGAGAAGCTTATACAAAGTAGTAATAGTAGAAAACTAGAGGAAAAATTTCATTTCAAGAAGTATCCTACCATAGTATGGAACAAGAACGAGCAGTAGCAAGTTAAATGTCGCATCACATTATGCATGTTTAATAAATATTATTGGTGGTATAGAGATAGAATATGTTCACACCATATGTTAGGGACAAGAGAATATTCCTCTCCCCTAGGAAAACCAAATATGGACACATTCTTAGAGACAATATACTTTCAAAAGCATTGGGGAAAGGTAAGGTCAATCTTGGTGACAAGAAGTCTAATGTAGTTTACATGTTTTTGGTTAAAGGATTGAAGAACAATATATTAAGCATGATTTAGATGGTTTATGGAGATAAGTAAGTGATCTTAAACTCCAAAGGTTGTAGTATCCTAAAATAAGGGTCCAAGATAATGATAGCGAAATGAATCAGTACTCCAAAATGTTTATCAAGGAGAATTTTATATGCTTCTCTATAACCAACCCATCGAATCTTGCTAGGGCTAGTGAGATAATGGGATAATTATTCCCTAAGATTTATACTCTAATTTTTTATTGACTATGAAAGTGTTTGCAGGTTTTCAATTATTTAAGAAGATTATATACAAAATATTAAAATAGAAAATAAAAACTCAAACTTAGTATTTACAAATAGATGTCTAAAATTTCATAATAGTTATGAAATATAATATTTAACTTAAAAATTAGCAAAGCGAACATGAAAATCAGACATAAGAAGTGACAAAGTAACCAATGTTTCTAGGTTTTTAGGCCTAAAAAAAAGTAGAGCCTCGACTGTGTTAAGTTTGTAAATTAAAGATAATTGATTGCAAAAAAAATATACATTTGTGATCAACTAATCCAAGAGGATCCAAAAAGGATTAAAATTTTAAGTGCTCAAATCTATGCAAAACTGACACCAAGTTGTTTGGCATATTGTTTGGCATCCTTAAATAAGGAAGGCCAAAATAAGCCAACTCGTAAGATCTTATATGTAGTCATCTTGTCAGTAAAATGGCCCCCACAAGGTTCATCATGTGAAGATTTCAAAATCTCAAACACTTCTTCCTCTCTTACACATCTACGAATGATGAGATCTGGCCCAATGTAAAATATGACTCCTTGGATCCAGGAGTATGAAGCAATTTTTAGGATGATATTCCAATTTTCATGAGGAGATAGTGAAGTGGTGTTTTTATTGTGACTAAATAATTGGATATGTCGGAAAACCATGGGGAATTTGTTGACACAACAAAAAGATGTTTGTCGGGGAACTCATCATCTACAGGAATTGCTTCACCAGGATTATTCAATTTAGAAATATATTCATCCACAACATGAGATTGTATTAGTCTATTAATAGTAGTAACATTAAATTCTCCTAATAAAAGTAACCACCTAGTCACTATACCACTAGTTAATGGTTTATTCATTAAATATTTTATCATGAAATGATCTGTATGTACAAATAATTCATATCCTGTAATATAGTGTCATAATTTATTAATAGAAAGAATCATGACTAAAATGATTTTCTCAGTTACTGTGTAATCTAATTCAGCAGGTGACAAGTTTTTACTAATGATGTAAGGATTGTTGGTTCTCTTCTTGTCCTAAATTTGTGCCAATAGTAGTATCTGAGGCATCGGAGGAAATATGAAATGGAAGGGGCCAGTTAGGCCCTTGTAGAACTGGTGCCTACACTGGTTTTTCCTTTAGTGCCTCAAAATCTTGTTGGCAAGTTGTGCTCCAAGAAAACTCACTATCCTTAGTTATCAATCGAAAAAGTGGAGTAGCTATCCTAGAAAAATTCTCAATGAATCATTGGTAACAACCCACATGTCCCAAGAATCATCTCACTTCCATTTGTGTTCTAGGTGTAGGAAGACGTGAAACAACATTTATTTTAGTTGGGTCTACTTAGATACCTTTTTCAGATATAATATGACCAAGAACCACTCCTTCTTTTCACATTACTATACCTTTTTTATCACTCAAAGCAAGGTGAGCTTCTTGGCAATGGAAAAGAACTTCTTCTAAGTTTTTGAGGGCTCCTTGGAATGAATCACCAAATAGTGAAAATTCATCCATGTAAATTTCTACACACTCGAGATTTGCAAAAATTTCCAAAACTTCCCTTTCGAAGGTATTTGGGGCATTACATAGCCGAAAGGGAAGGAGTCAGTCGTCAAATGTCCCCCATGGACATGTGAAGGTAGTCTTGTCTTGATCCTCGAGTGTGATTTTTATTTGGTTGTAACTGCTAAAGCTATCTAAAAATGAAAATTACTTCTTCTCAGCAAGGTTATTTAACACCTAATCAGTAAAAGGAAGGGGAAAGTAATCCTTGAGAGTGGCTTTATTAAATTCTCTGTAATCAATGAAAATGTGCCATCTCTCAATTTTTTTTGAGGCTATCACTAATGGAGAGACACATTGGTTGTTAGATATAGAATAACTAAAATTAGCGTCTAATATTTTTTGTAATCCTTCCATCACATCTTATCCTAGCGTGGGTTCATGTGCCTTTGGTGTTGTCAAAAAGGTTGGGCTCACTCCTGAATATAAATGTGGTGAGTACAAGTTTCAGGAGGTATGCCTTTCATGTCCTGATAAATCCATGCAAAGGCATCGATATGTTCTCGCAACAAACTGACAAGTTGCTCTTATTTGGATGATTCTAGGTCTGAGCTAATGTGTAAGGATTTTCCTGGACTAATATCAATAAGAGTGGTTTCTGGTTCAAGAGTACATGGAGGTGCTGCCAAAGTTTGTAGTGAAGAAGGTTGAGAATTGTAAATTTCTTGAAAATAAAGGCTAAATATTTGACGACACTACAAGAAAAAAGAACATTGGTGAGGGGCAAAAATGGTCACCATAAGCTCATTGGTGAGGGTCAAAAGAGCCTTCGTCACCAAAAATTGAACGTCACTAAAGGTGGCGTCGCCGAAAGTATAGGTGTTGTGGTGACATTCAAGATCCATCCCCAATAATGATTTATAGTGATGGATAGTGACCATCACCATTTCATATGAGCAATGGTGATGGACAATAGCCTCCATCACCAAAAAATTGAACGTCACCAAAGGTGGCATCGCTGAAAGTATGTGTTGTGGTGACATTCAAGGTTCGTCACAAATATTGATTATAATGACGGATAGTGAACGTCACCATTTCATATCAACAACAACGATTTTTTGTAATGGAACTTTCATGGCCATCACTATTGGTGCATATATATGGCAACGTTCATTGACCGTCACCATAAACTCATTAGTGAAATCAAGGTCCGTCACGAATAATGACTATAATGATAAACAGTGACCCTCACCATTTCATATCAACAACAAAGATTTATGGTGACGGGCCTTTAATGGTTTTCACTATTGATGCGTATATATGGTGGCATTAGTTGACTGTCTCCATTTCATATTTTTGCGAGGGTCGAAAAATGTCACCATAAACTCATTGGTGATGGTCAAAAGAGCATCCATCACCAAAAACTGATCGTCATCATTCCCTATGATTACTAGGGCACGATGGAATCGAACCACCAACCTCCTGCTTGTAAAGCAGGTGCTCTTCCATTGAGCTAGCACCCTTTAAAGAATTAGACTTTAAACTAGCAATTGCCCGTAAAGGTGCAAAGATACACCAAAGGAATAGAAAACCTAGGAAGATCAAAAGTTTCTAGAAACAATATGTTCAATATACATCATAAAAAGAAAATAAGAATAACTTTTGATATAATCTAACAAAGCATGTACTGCATAGGAGAATAACTGGAAAGCACAACTAAAAATTTGAATCACAACATAACACACTAGCACATTTGGCCCAATTTCTGACGACCAAATCGTCAGTATTTTGACACGTAGGCTTCCCAAGAGCGACACTTTAAGGCGGGGCAAAACGTGGTTAGCCATTACGTCGAAATTCTGACACTTCAATAAAGTGTCGAAAGAGCGACACATTTTCCGACATTTCCATATGTCCGTCACTCTTCCGACGTTATCCAAAATGTCACTGTTTCGATGTCATCAAAGGCATCACTATTCCGATGTTAGCAAAACCGTCGGTCTACCAATGTTATCAAAATCGTCGCTATTCCGACGTCAGTTAAACTGCCGGTCTTCCAACGCTCCATAATTGTCGGTCTTCCGACGTTCCATAGCAATCCATAACTATCAGTCTTTCGATGGTTCATAATTGTCAGTCTTCCGATGTTTATCAGGGTTTCAAAATAATTTCGCTCTGCTGGCGTATGTGATTTTCCGACACACTTCCGACGTGTGTCACTTTCCATCGCTATTCTGACGTCCTGCAGAGTTAATAGAAAGCGTTGGAAGACCGACAGAATGCTTATGAAGATACAAACTGCGATGTAGTGTCATTATGTCGATCTGTAAGCCTCAAATGCGGCATCAGAATGCACTGATTGATGTCATTCAGTGTCACATCCCCTTGTACACCACATGGCTTAAGAAGAGTGAAAGGGTATGCAACTGGAGTCACTAGCTTAGTTGCAGAATGGAAACATGTTTTCTTGGCTGAAACAGACATAAAAATGAAATATATATGAAACCTATTATGAGGCTTTAGTTTATTACTAGCTTGGTTGCAGAATGGTAACTTGTTTCCTTGGTTGAAGTAGAGAAAAATTGAAAAATAAAATATTACTGCAACATTACAGTAGCTTTAACTCAAAAAGATTAAACATTAAAGAATACCTGTTGAGATAGTTTTTGGTATAGGTTCATATTGGATCTCAAGATCTGATTCTGAAGGTTGCAATGAGAAAAAATCTACATAATTTCATAATCAAGTATTTAGTAAAGAAATCTGATGCAATATCCTTCATTGTACCTGTTATAAGAAACATTGATCTAGCAAATACAACACTTATAGCTGTCCTAGGGAGTGGAAATACTTCAAGATAAAATTTTGTAGTTCGGCACAATCATCCCAGAGTAATGATAGGAAGGGTAACCATTTAGGGAGCACTTCTGATATGTAACATGTGGCTTAAGAAAAATAGTGGAACAAAGAAAAAAGCAATTTGCAACCACATTTTTAAATTTTATAGAAAAAACACTTAAAGTTCAGGAATTGTGAACGATCATCCAGAAGAGAGCAATGCAAAGCGGGAGGAATTTACACAGCCTACTCATTAAAATGAAAGTCAAAATTTACAACTTGCTTGGACATATTTTAGTTCAATTTCTTATTGTCATGTGTATGGAAAGAGGAATGTTGATGCCGATGGGCTTTCAAAAGCTGGTTTGCATTTTGATGCAGTTGTTTGGACCATTCAAGTGAAAGCTAGTTTGCATTTGGATGCAGCTGACCATTCAGGTGAAATAGAAAAGTTGGTTTGCATTCAAATGCAGGTGTTTGGAACATTCAGGTGAAACTTGGTTTTCATTTGGATGAAGGTGACCATTCAAGTGAAATAGAAAAGTTGGTTTGCATTCGGATGCAGGTGACCATTCAGGTGAAACATAAAAGCTGGTTTGCATTCGAAATAATTTTGGATGTAGGAGTTTGGACCATTCAGGTGGAGGTGGAGGGCCAATCCACTGAATATTTTCATAATCCTTTCATATAATCTTTGGGATTTTTCAACAATTACCAAAAATGCTTGAAATATCTAAAAGACTGTGTTAGGTGCTGAAATAGTATTTAGACTACCTGGATACTTGTTACATGACCTCTGAAATGTTTTTGATTTCTTTTCAATATCTGATCCTTATATGGGACCTCCTTCGATGTAGTTGTTGGAGCAGGATACTTATATGACCCATTGTTATCTACTCACCCTGTAAGGGGACTTTTTGGAAAACGGTTTCGCATATATTGAATGTAATTTTGTTATGTATAATAAAACTATAATTTTCTTCTGAGAAAGACAAGAAGGGTTGAAAAATAAAATAAGTAGTTATAGTTTAAACCACCTTAAGAGAAATTTTTGAGACCAAACCTTACACTATATTGATCTGAACTTTTGTAAAAGCCTCTGAACTACTTACTAAACTAATCGCCAAACAACCCCTTTTTATGGGAAACTCTCATTAGTTGGGATTATGTCATATCTTACCTGATATGTCAATCTAGTCATCGAAGGGCACTTCTTTGTTCCTGCAGATATAATGCTAAGATTTAAATTTGAATTCATTATTTACCCAAAAATATTTAAATAAAAAGAAAACAATCATAATAATTGTATAAATTTTTTTTCCTACCTACCACAAAATAAAATATCTTGGTACTTTCAAACTTACATTTCTTCTGACATACATTGTAATTCTCCTTCATTAAAATAGTTTTCCATCCATCTTTCTGATACTTGTCCTATATTTTCACTTGGAGAACTATATGCACCTTCTATAAACCAAAACAGTGTTATTCCTTAGGTAAAGACAAAAGACTCAGAAATAGAACAAAAGGTGCTCGAGTCTCACACCATTGGTTGCCAACCGTGGTGAAGTGTTATTAGAAATTTGTATGTCTCTAGATCTGCAAATAAATGAATTCCCGCCATCCTAATATTCAAAACCACAAATGACTAATAAGTGATTGTTAAAATAAATTCATGAAAAAATGTATGGTTTATCTTCTTGAATTTCACCATATATATGATAGAAATAGAAATCAGTTGAATGTAATTTTTAACTATCAATGTTGTACTTACAAATATAACTAATATTGTTTTGTGACCCATAAGTTTACATATGATCTATCCTCAAGAGCTTCAAACAGTTGCAGGATACAAAACCTTCCAGAGTTCTAAAAGAAGAAGTCATTGATTCAACAGGAGGAGGGCATAATTTGATGGTGTTGCTCAAGGTTTTCCTTCCATGGGGGGAGCTGGATAAATTTTATATATCTCCGAGAAATGTTGGATGAAGCAGGGATGTTTTTGGAAGCGAAGCATCAGAAGCCTCATTTTCCAAAAATTTAGGAAGTGAAGCGTCCTTGAAAGTGTTTAAATATATATATATATATATATATGCATTTATATTTAAAAAAAAATCAAAAATACCAAATTAGTTGTAGAAGATATGAAAACATCTATGTTTTCACATAAATGAAGATAGATATGGCATCCATTGTACATCAAAGATTAATTATTTGAGCATCAAACACCTAGAATCTAGATTTCTCTCCTCTTGTCTAGCCTTTGCCTCTAATTTGATCTCTAGGGATATTAATCAACATTGCCCAATTTTGATCAAATGGCCTAATCCAAGCCTCATAATATGGTAGAGAAATCTTAGCATGCCTGATCAATGATTTTGACGTCAGTGAAGGGTACATTTTTGCTAAGGCCATGAAAAAGGAGTTCAACAATCAACGCCACCAACACTGGGGTACATATAGGGCTTGGTGCTCTTAATTAAATGCCAATCACATACCCTCATACATGATATAATCTAATGAAATGTCACAATCCCATTTATCCTAAAATCCTGAAAACTGTTAAGTCTGCTAAATTTTGAATGAGATATGAAATTATATTTTCTCCACATGAAGCCTGATGATGTTGGAACCACTCTCAAAGATTCTGAGTCATTTCACGATAATGTTAAAAATTTAATTAAAAAGATGAAAATGAATTTAACATTACCATTAGGGAGAATCCAGGAAAATTATAGGGAGCATCAAGGAAGCACCTTAGGATTGTTCAAGAAGCATAATTCCTCACATAACAGTTAGAAAACCCAAGTCAAGTCCACCAAAAAAAAAAAAAATACCAAGTCCGCGAAAGCATCCATATCTCTCTCGGTTGTAGTCACGATATGTGGTGTAACCACATGGGATCCATGGAAAAACTATAGATTGGAGCAATGGAACCATGCACGGAGCCATCACGGTCCCATTTTTCTAACAACCATAAAATTTGGCAGAACCAAAATTTCGATTTTCGGAACTGCAGTTCTTCCTCAAGATCGGTGACAGATCCATCCGAGACATGAATCCACCTCCTGATCCAAGGGAGGATGGATACTGCAACAAGCTCTGAGTCTAGATACTGGAGTATAAAGCACGACCAGACAGAAGTAAAAAAAATAGGGAAGAACTAATTGCTTTGAAACTAGTTTGATATTAGCTGTGGAAAAAAGATAAAAGAACTCAGAAATTGCAAGTAAAGTTCTAATTGATCGGATAACAAGTATTTCGGCTATGAGGAACTTTCATTTGAGGGTCATATTTGATGAAATCAACAATTTAAAAAACTCAATAAATGAATTTTCTTTCTTTCATGTATTCAGAGAGAGGACTTGCACTACTAATGCCTCACCAAAATTGGGTGTGTAGATGGCTCCCAGTACAGGGCATATCTGGGCACATCATGGACTGCTGAGAAAATATGATCCAGGACCTTTCATATCACTTTTCTCTGATATACCGCAGAGTTATAGCTTACTACAGAATACAGATGTGATTACATATTTTTTTCCTTTGATGTAAATTTATATAACAACAAATTGGCTGGGCAGAATTAATGTTGTAATTTTGGACTTCTTTTGGAAAATTTGTAGTGCTATGTCAAGGTATTTTTTTTTTCAACTTTGGAATAGATTCAGAACATATGAACCTTCTATTGAAGAAATTTAATGCCTGTTATAACAGGGTCATGTAAACAGATATGAAAAATAGTTTAAGGACTCTTTTGACAAAGTAGTAGTGGGAAGAAATCATCAAGTGCCACTAGCCATGTACAAAAAGTAATTTCTTTTTTTACTGTAATGAAATTAAAAAAAATGGTTTACACATGATGGCCTATGTTTCTGTTAGCATTGCAAATCCAAACCATATGCATTAACAATATTATCTAGTTATGTAACAGGAATATATATTTTCTGTCAGGCCTGTTTTTTTCCTTCAAACTTGCATGTGTGCAAAAATATAAAAACATCATATAAATCCACCTCAACTGTTGCAAATCTGCATCTCTCTGCATCTCTCTGCAAACTGTTGCAAACTGTTGAATGAGGACTATCTGCATCTCTCTGCACTGCAGGGGGCAAAGAGGTTGGTTCTTGATACCCTAAAAAGCAATAAGTTGCTATAAGTAAGGCCCAAAACCTTAGCTTAGCAATGGTCCAATATTTAAATATCACGAGATGAAAAATATGAGGTGCTACTGAACTTTAATCAACAACACCTTGTTTGGCCATGGAAGTCGGAACAAGTTCAGACTCCATACAGTCTTTAGCAGGAGTTGATTCAAACAAATTCCGTGACTCTTCTTTACTTCCAGTCAAATCATCCCATAAGATATGTGAAATTGTTGAATAAGAAGCAACAAATAGAACATTTAGATCTACATAAATGAGGAGTTTCTGATAGATATTTGATATTGCAGATTTATCCTCAAAATATTAATATTAAGGAAGTCTTTTATACAATCTTATGCTAAAGAAATTGCTCGTTAACTAAACTCTTGCTTTTTATCTCCCTAATGTATTTTAGGTGCTCAAGAAATAGAAAAAAGAAGTGTTGCAGTAGTCTCAAACTCCCCATTCGCATCAATATAGCAAAGGTGAGAACGAATTTATATCAACAATCAATAGAGAAAGGATTTCTCCACAATCTTTCCTAGAGAACTGAATAAGTAAAAAGAAAAGTTTGGATTAGTTATATATTACACATGGTTCAGTAGCACAAGCTTTGCTAGTCAGAATTGACGAATGAGTGATGGAAAGCATTGAAGATCTTAAAGACACGCCAACAAACAACAAAATCATAGACATTTCCATAGATGTACAATGCACAAAGCCCTAAAAAGGTTGCTAAATATATTTGGTTAATAATACCTTACAGCAATGACATTAGAAACAAAAAATGTCAGACATTTTCAAACTGATTTTTTATGAATATGCCAAGAGATTAAGATTGGTTCAATGTTTTACTATCCACATACTTCTTGTGGTCAAAATATAGAGTTAGTATTGTTGATTTCCCTGGTTAAAATCCACATCAACATAATAGAGGAGAAAATGGTCTAACATCTTTAGAGTTGTGAAATATATTTGGTTAATACCTTACAGCAATGACATTAGAGCCATAGAATCTCAGACATTTTCAAACTGACATCAGTGATCAAGCATTACAGAGGTTGTTTATGAACATGCCAAGAGATTAAGATTGGTTCAATGCTTTATGGTCCATGTACTTCTTGTGGTCAAAATATAGAGTTAGTCATGTTTATTTCCCTAGTTGAAATCCACATCAACATAACAGAGAAGAAAAAAGTCTAATATCTTTAGACTTGACATCATAAAATTAGAAAAAGTCCGAAAATGCAATGAAGTCTTTTTGGTTAACAGCATATTACAGGTGCTTAATTTCAGTGATTAGGACTTCTCGATTGGAATTCATATCATCGCAAAAATGTTTTAATATTAAAGAATTCGATCAGCTTTTGGCATAATAGAGATTTTCTGCTAACTTTTGAAGAGGCAAAAGAAGGTGAAGTGTTTTGGGCGAAAAATAATTTTGATAGGCTCTAAAACAGGTAATGTTGGTGTCGGTGGGTGGAATTTTATAGCATAACAACGATGAAACTGTTTGAGATTTTCGAGAAAAAAGACTAATATCTTTATAGTTGATATTATAGTAAGCATATCAAACTTTCTGAAAACCTACCAAAAATCCAAAATGCAATGGTCTTTTGGGTTGATAGCATATTGCAGGTGTTTAAGTTCAATAGTGATGGCTTCTTGATTGGAATTCATATTATCACAAAAATGTTCTGAGATTTACAAAATCGATCAGGTTTTGAAACGGCAGAGATTTTCCGCTAACTTTTCAAGAGGCAAAAGGAGGTGTAGTGTTTTGGGAGACAAACATTTTTTATAGGCTCTAAAATAGGTAATTTTGGTGTCGATGGGTGGAATCTTATATCATAAGAGAGGTCATAACAGAGGTGAAACTCTTGAAATTTTGGACATCACATTGACAATCAATATGGTAGATATGTTTAGATGGTACAACCAGTAATGAAACTCAGATGAACATTGCATTGGAAAAAATGCCCAAATTTTGGGTTTTACAACATCAACAAGCATAAGCAGAGATTTGCCTACAAATGTACGCAGAGGCTGGGAAATGGGTAAAGTTGCCCCTGCTTGAAGTTCAAATCAAGTTGGAAGAGGCAAAATAGGTATGAGAATCATACTTCACACCAGTGGCTCGGATTTTGCTACAAACCTACCAGAAGCTGAATGCTGATTCTCAAGAATACAAAATCAATAATGTTGATTGCCCACTTTGAAGTCAAATCAACATACCAATCTACAAAGAAGAGGTTTACCCTGAAACTTACCAAGAGGCGAATCGACATCAAGCTGAAATTCATCCCCCTGCCATTGCCAGGACTCATTGAAGGAAATCAAGCTGAAATTCATCCCCCTGCCATTGAAGGACTCATTGAAGGACATCTTATGATAGTTTCCTTAACTGCAGCAGAGGTTTTTATGTTTGTGCATAGCTTGAATATTTGGTCAAGTATTTGCATGAGAAGAAAGGCAAAATAAGAACATTTCCTTAAAAATTCTTAGCCAAATTTGGCGCCAAATGAAGGATCTAGCTATTCAGTGCTGCAAAATCCGGCAAATGCAATCAGTTTAATTTATTATCTTAAAGAAATCGACTAATCTAGAAAAAAAGACAAGGAACTAATAGAAAATAAAAATTCTTCAAGCCTGACGAGGCACGAAACTAACCGTTTCTCTTTGTTGTATCTTGTTTATTTGACTCGATTTTTCACAATGCAACCAGATTGGATCTTTTCATAGCATAGACACCTAAATGCACTTTTTTATAAGCCCAAACTGCTAAAAATCACCTCGATTCATCCCATCTATCTGCTTAATCTGATCATTTACTCGACTATCTAGCTCATTCTTGTCAATATACGAAAAGGAACGCTAGATACCGCTAAGCCTCTTCCAAAAACGCCAAACAAACCAGCATTCAACCGACTACTATTGGATTCAGCTAAATTACATGAAAAAGACACGAATCGATTTCTCTTCTGCACTGCCGGGATGATAAGCCTTCATGTACAAATTTCGTATAAAAACTGACCGTCATTTACACTTATCCATTCATTTCAATACATTTAAACGCAGATTTAGTTCGTTTTCTCGAAATGCTCTGAGGAACGCAAAGATTGGCAAAGATTACATCAAAAGTCACCAAAATCAACCAACCTTTTCCCCGAAAGTTTTCGCGCTCTTTGCCTACCACTCTCCACTCGTGAACGATTTTCATAGCTCCTTTTCCCCTTTTTTAACATTAAGAAGCTAGTGTTTTCCATAAATAAGCCAGAAATTTTGGCTCTATTTTATAGCCAACGACCAACATTTTGCTTCTAGAGAGTAATATATTGACCATTTGGGGTCTTTTCTGCTGCAAATCCCTCTGAAATAAGATCGATTGGGATTTTAACTGTTCTATCTACTGTTTCGTTTAAACGCTATCATTCACTTCATCGTGGTTAAAGAGCTATACCGAATCTACAAACTGTGGTTGAGTTTAGCGTGACCTGAGTTAATGAATTTCGCGGACTGGAACCTCAGATCCATCTTGAACTCCTCCTGGGAAATTTCCCTGACGAGATGGTGAAAGGGTAGCTTCCTTATAAGAAGTTATGTGCTCTTCTGATACTTTCAGATCTCAAGCAAGGAAACAGTGCCCGACCTAAATCTGTGAGGCTTCTTCACTCTGCCTGTCGTCAGCACAGATTTCCAGGCAACATTTGTTGCGAGCTACTTCCTCACGCTTTCCAGCCAGTGGATTTATGGGCAGTCTGATTCGCTCAGGCCATTTTCCCTTCTGCTCTTGCTCTGCAACTATCTTCTTTCCCCTTGCTCGTGCTCCTGAATGGAAAATTATTTTGCAGGTAGAACTAAAACATTATCAAAAAATTAAAAATAGAATCATTTGCTTCAATTGCACTTTAACCTTCCTGTCGGCTATTTTTGCCTCGTCATGCAATTGTTGTTTTCTTTAAACCTACAGCATGCCATACATGCACAATATCCATCAAAATGTAACAAAAACATAAATTTTTGACTCCTTAACAAATATCTGTAGACTACCTCAGAAGTATTCAAATTGAATCTTCAACTAATGCCAGAGCGAGGGTGAAGGGCGGAAATTTTTGGAGGCGGGAATCCAAATTAATTAAAAATTAAAAATTAAAATAAAAATTAAATGTCAATAATAATTTTTTTTTAATTAGATATAGTATTAAATTAAAAATTCAATATAAATAAATAAGATAGTAAGATGCATATAAATTATTTAATAGGTAAATTTAAAAACATAATTAAATACTATTAAAAATTATTTTTGGAGCTAAAGTAGGTTAAGTAAGTCATTTATCTATGACCATTTCTATTAGAGGTATTCTTAACTTACTAATTTCTCATGATTTCCCATTATAATTTCTAATATAATGCATTGTGGAAACCCCTAATACTTAAATTAAAAGACTCAAAAATAAATTTATGTGGTTTTTTCTTGTTTTAATATAGACATAAAAAGGTATGACAAAATGCCCTCTCTTAAGGTTTGATAGTTTTTTTTTTTTTTTGGTCTAAGCCTCCACCTATCATAATGAGGCTAATTGCCTAGATTTAGCATTATGGTATTTTTCTCGCTCAACCTATTAGGGTTTTGATGAGACTCTTAACTGATTACTCCCGTTTCCCCTTTTTTGTCAAACTCTGATGTTTTCCCCATTCGCACTTTACATGTTTCCCCCACACATCATGTGTTGCCTCATATGTTGACCTTAAGACTACATTATGGTTTTGAAGGTGTTGCTTTGGTGACGTGCCAAGAGACTCCCATGACTTCAAAACTTATGTTTCCCTAGTATGTATCGCAACCAATAGAAGCACTACATGTGGACAGGTAAGATTTCATTATTGGCTCCCCTTATCTTTACTATACTAGGGTTTGGGAGAAACACTAATTTGGCAAGAAAGTGACCCCCTTTTTGTTTTTAACCTATGCCTCTAAGAGGATAGTCTCATCGACATTGCACGACATTTCATTACACCATGGTGTTTCCATATGTTAAGGCATGCCAATATGTGCAACGGTGTGACAATGTGTGTCAAGGACAATCAAGGAAACAAACAGAGAAACAATTTGAACTACAAAGAGATGAACACATAAGAGGGTTAATAAGTCATCAATTTACCTTTTTCGTGGGGGCATTCTAGGCACACCAACACTAGGTGTGAATAGGTGCCAAGTGCCAAGTGTTAGTGCATTCTACGTGCCAAATATTCCTCTATTTATTCTCATATACTTTCCAATAATTGATCTCAAATAGCTTTAATATTAAACCATGCCAAAGCATACCAAGTCATCTCATGAATGCATGTCAGACATGCTAAGACTTTCCAAGTGCTAACATGTGCCAAGTGCCAAAGTGTGTCAAGGAGTGTTATGCATGTTATGAAGTGGCAGGGTATGTCGAAAAGTGCTAATTAGAGAGTGCCAATGCATGTTGAGGAGTGTTAAGGAGTACTAGGACAACACAAGGGAGCACTAGGTAAAAATACATGGAAGTGAATGAATATGAGGGTGTGTCAAGGAGTGGCAATGAGTGATAGTTGTCATGCCAAGGAGGGAGTGAGAAGGTATTCTAAGCATTCACACACCTTATTGACCACTCAATTCTTACCATTCTCACACCATAACAAAAAACCATAAAAATTTCATTCTTAAAATCTATTGTGTAGTTTCCTAATGTCATTCAAGTATAATCTCTCAATTACGTATGTAAGTAATGGTGAGATCATTCTTTTATTCTCTTAAAGGAACTCTTTCTAGACATGCACCCCATCAAACATAAATTGTCGAGTCAAAAGTAATGGAAATGAATGAATAAGAGGGTGTATTGGGGGTGTCAGCGAGTGTTAGGAGTGGAAAGGGGGGAGTGACAAGGCATACTAGGGAATTTAGGGGATGCTAACACATGCCACATAATTCCAAGGTATTTAAGACATGTCAGTTGTTATGGCATGTCAAGATGTAAACTAGGTTTCTTATTTGTTTTACGACCACAGTTGTATGTGATGAGCCTTGTCTTGGTAACTTTTTAGGTGGGATCAATTGAGATTGGAAATGAGTAGTCTAATATGAGTTACATCTAGTTCTTAGGTGAACAAGGCATATGTTTAATTTCCATGACACATGAAAATTTGGGTTTGGTCTTAGAATATTTGATGCAAACACACTCAAGTGCCACAACACATCAAGGAATCAATTAGTGCACATGAAAATGAAAATGTAATGCAAACACACTCAAGTGCCACAACACATCAACTTTTCACAATGAAATCTAAACACATCAGGGAATCAATTAGTGCACATGAAAAATTTTAACTTTTTCAAACCTTTCTTCGCTAAATTACAAAATGTAATAGAATAGGCTAGAGCTTTCATACCAAGGATGATGGCCCTTTACAATCACACTGATACAAGGAATACAACTAGGGCTTGGTGTTAGTCCTTTGACAACCAATATACCTTGAACAAGACAACACTTGGCCTAATTTTTTATTGTGGACACACATAGCCCTTTCAATCCACATGTCTTTAACACATCTGGAAAATCCTCTTTCCTCCCATTATGCAACTCCTCAAGCTGCCTCTATCAATGAACTAAAATCCTTTACGTTACTGAACTCAGATCAAAAAACTTTTCCCTCTAAGTACCTCTATTTTCCCTTAAGGTCTACAACACTTAAAGTTTTTTATTAGTTGTTCACTACTCTGTTGTGAAAAACTCTTTGGTCTGCCCAATTTTTCCATATTGTTGCTCCAAGATGACAAGTCTAGCGATATGGAGGTTTCCCTTCTTCTCAATGACGCAATACTCTACAATACAGTGCTCTAGGACTAGTTGGCTAGCCCACTTGACTGCTACTTTAGTCCTTCAATTTTTGCATGTCCTTAGGCCCAATACACCTACCCTTCTATCGGTGTTGTCTTCCTTCACAAGTACATGACTTAGAGCTCTTATTTGATAGTCACCTAACAACCCTCCAATTGTACTTGGATTGCCATCAATTTTCCCAACCACAATAAATATTTTTACTGATCTAGTGCCCACAACACTACCCTCATCTAGGGCTCTTCAAATATGCCACCTAATAGTGATTTGAGTCCTCTCAAAATCACTATTCTTGTGTACCAATTTTTTGTTGTCCAATCTATGAACAAATCTGAACTAATCATCTTATCATCCTCCTAACAATTTGTAGATGAATGAACTAGGGTCACAAATCATCCATTAACAGTCCATTGACTAACTATTTATAGGCTGCTTCAGATCTCTGTCCATTGAATTTTTCAAACCTTTCTTCGTTAAATTACAAACTCTAATAGAATAGGCTAGAGCTCTCATACCAGGGATGATGGCCCTTTATAATCACACTGATACAAGGAATACAACTAGGGCTTGGTGTTAGTCCTTTGACAACCAATATACCTTGAACAAGACAACACTTGACCCAATTTTTTATTGTGGACACAGATAGCCCTTTCAATCCACATCTCTCGAAAACATCTGGCAAATCCTCTTTCCTCCCATTATGCAACTCCTCAATTTGCCTCTATCAATGAACTAAACTCCTTTATGTTACTGAACTCGGCTAAAAAAACTTTTCCCTCCAAGCACCTATTTTTCCCTTAAGGTCTAAAACACTAAAAGTTTTCGATTAGTTGTTCACAACTCTGTTGTGAAAAACTCTTTGGTATACCCACTTTTTCCAGATTGCTTATCCAAGATGACAAGTCTAGGGATATGGAGGTTTCCCTTATTCTCAATGATGCAATACTCTACAATATAGTGAACTAGGGCTAGTTGGCTAGCCCACTTGACTACTACTTTAGTCCTTCAAAATCTACTCATCCTTAGGCCCAATACACCTACCCTTCTACCAGTGCTGTTTTCCTTCATGATTACATGACTTAGAGCTCTTGTTTGATAGTCACCTAGAAACCCTCCAATTGTAGTTGGATTGCCATCAATTCTCCCAACCACAGAAATTTTTTTACCGATATAGTGCCCACAGCACTACCCTCATCTAGGGCTCTTCAAATATGCCACCTAATAGTGATTTGATTCCTCTCAAAATCACTATTCTTGTGTACCAATTTTTTGTTGTCAAATCTATGAGAAAATCTGAACTACTCATCTTATCATCCTTCTAACAATTTGTAGATGACTGAACTAGGGTCACAAATCATCCATTAGCAGTCCATTGACAAGCCTATCATGTTCAATTTTGCAAGGGTGGTGGTGATGACTTGCACTGTGTTAGGACAAGATATAAATAAATGTGAAGAAATATCATCATATGACTTGCATAAAGGATATGTGCTGGGGTGATTTGTAAACTATCATGGATATTTATCGTGAAAAAAATGTGTTTTTGTTCCAATCCCACTAGATATTGTTGATTAGAAAGCATGGGAAACCTTTATAATAATCTTCCATCATGTTGTGTAACTAAGTTTTGAATTTTTCTTCCAAGCTTAGATAGGACCACAAGCCTATCATGTTCAATTTTTCAAGGGTGGTGGTGATGACCTGCACTATGTTGGGACAACTAGAGATAAATAAGTGTGAAGAAATATCATCATATGACTTGCATAAAGGATGTGTGTTGGGGTGATTCGTAAACTATGATGGATATTCCACTAGACAGTTCATAATAACAGAACAGATAAAAATATATTAAAAATGAATGAATACGAGTTTGTGATAGGAAGTGTCAGTGAGTCTCGGGTATGCTAAGGAGATAGTAACATCAAGGTATGCTAGGAAGTGTTAAGGCATGCTAGAGGCCAGAAAAACATGCCATGATGTGCCAGGTGCTACGGTGTGCCAATCCATGCCAGGGCAGAGTGTTTGGGAGTGCCAAGGAAAAACAAGGGAGCACTAGTGTCAAATGCTTGGAAATGAATGAATAAGAGTGTGTGATAGGGAGTATCAACGAGTTCTAGGTGTGCTAAGGAGGGAGTTTAAAGGTATGTAAGTTAGTGCCAAGGAATGCTAGAGTGCCAGGGCAACATGTTGTTGGAAGAGGGTCTCCTACAAGCTACAAAACTGGTCCATTTTGAATACTTTTGATTAGATTTAGTCTAGCGCAGGGGTTTTGGGGTGTTTCAAAGCCCCGAAAGCACTGTAATGGGTAAAAGGGTAAACCAGGGGTCCGAAAAACATGGTTTGCAAACCATAGGAAAGTCTAGGCTAGATTATTATAAATAAAGGAACACTTTGTATTGTAAGGGAGGAGAAATGAAGAGCTATTGATGCAAATAATGGTTTAAGTTATATGTTTGGGTTTTTGGGGAAAGGACTCCTATTGTCTGTGTGCGCGGAGATCCAATTCCAGCTATGTGCAGACCTTGCTGCTGTATGCGTAGATTGGGAAGGGAATTGTAAGTAGGAATTTTGAAATTGATGAATAAGAATGGTTGATTAAGAACTGAATCTGTGAGTACTCTTGGTGTGAATCATTGATAATTACTGCATTATGTGTTTCTGTATTTACGATGTGAAGATACATGTAAGTGTATTTTCTGTATCTAGATTTGTTCTATTTTTTTCATGAAATGTTGTGCTACTATCATAAAAGCATATAATTATATACCTAGCGCACGTCGATGTGAATAACGACCTTCTTGGCCCTGCATAGAACAAGGTGATCCGGGTATCTCAGCACCAAACGCAGCTATGCTTGCCCTACCTATCCTTTCTCAGGGTGCAGAAACCTGGTTCCAACACCCACCCATACTACTTCGGGTGAGACTTTGACCTGCGCAAGTAGGTCATTGCCGAAAGGGATAGTAGTATAGGGGTTTGTTGGCAAACCTTGCACACCAAACCTGGGTCAAGACCCCTCAAGCCAACAAATGGTTATGTTGCCAGGACCAGGAAAATCTTGAGAAAGGGATCGAGTACTGACGAGCGGATATTGGACACCTATCAAAGGGGAGACATGGTAGCACACTTGAAATTACCGAACTTCCGAAATTATCAAAGGTGTGCCTGATGAAGAAATGAATCGATTCTGGTTTGTGGCAGATTCGGTATGGACTGCGCAGGGCGTGGTGAGCGATACTATGAAGAAAGCGCAGCTATCCCTAGTGTTCAAAGAAAGAGCTTTGGACTGGTATATGGGGTACATATCTCAAAATGGGGCTGCATCTATTCAAAATATTAAGGATGCCCTGAAACAAAAGTTTCAGAAACAAAAATCCTACTCTCAGGTTGTAGTGGATGTAAAAGATTTCAGGTAGGGAGCAACTAAGTTAGTATGGGAAGCGGATCAATGCCTAAAAAAATCTATCAGAGAAGGAGAATTTAAGTATTATCACAGACAGCTTACAGAATGGTTCACGTCCATGCTACTCCCTCACCTATGCATACCTATGGGTCACCAAACTTTTGATTCACAAGATAAAGCTTTGGAAGCTGCCATGAAACTAGAAGCTACGTCCAGGAAAGATGTTGTGTTGAAGGTACAATAGATCCAAGCACAGCTCGGGGCCATGCACTTAGAGATTCAGGACCTACAATGGGAAAGTGGAAGGGAAGCTAACGCGGAACTATGGCGAGCTTCAGGATAGATGAAGGATCTACGCCCAGGGCATCAGGGAGAAGGAGGGCCCAGCCCAGAACAATGGAGCTCAAGTGGACCTATGTTTTGGTACAAGGATGGATGCATAGATGGGTTGCGTAATACCAATCGTTGCCCCTGTCCAGGCACCAATGTTTTAGAACCAAAGTGACGTTGGTACCAGTTTTTGCGGTCAGTTGGCCATGAGGAGCAGGACTGCCGAATCCATAATCTAGTAATAGAATGGAGAAAGCTGCCGAAAGTACAGTTAGACACTGCCTCACCAAAAAATCCCACAGGCAGAGATGATTACCCCTCTGAAAGTAGGGACAGGAGCTGAAGCGGAAGTGCAAGTCAGCGTCGGGGCCAGCTAATCTGCTATAACTATGCAGGTGCGGGGAATTTTGCGAGGGATTGCCCAAACCCCACACGACAGTCCTGCAGGTATTGTAGATAGTTGAACCATACACTGGAAGATTTTACAGCCCTAAAAGAAAATATATAGTAAAATAAGGTCCCATCTATGCGACCTACTTCGCCCTGATCCAGGTTTCTCAGGGCCAAACGCAGCTCTTCTTGCCTTACCTATCCTTTCTCAGGGTGCGGAAACGTGGTTCCATCACCCACCCATACTACTTTGGGTGAGACTTTGACTTGTGCAAATAGGTCATTTCCAAAAGGGCCAATAGTATAAGGGTTTGTTGACAAACCTTGCACATCGAACCTGGGTTAGGACCCCTCAAGCCAACACATGCTATGATGTTCCAAATGCTAGGGTGTGTCAATGTGTGCTAGGGAGTGCCATGGAAACACAAGGGATAAGTAGTTAAAAATCCATGGTAATGAATGAATAAGAGTGTATAATAGGGAGTGTCAGTGAGTTTTAGCTGTGATAAGGAGGGAGTAGCAAGGTTAAATGTTAGGAAATTCCAAGGTATTCTAGAGTGCCAGGGCATGTCAAGGAGTGTTAGTGTGCAAATCCTTCTTCTTTATATTACAAACTACAATAAAACAGGCTAGAGCTCTTGGACCATGGATGGTGACCCTTTACAATTACATTGATACAAGGAATACACCTAGGGATTGGTGTTAATCCTTTGAAAAATAATCTATCATGAACAAGACAACACTTGACCTACTTGTTGATGGTGGCCACACACAACCCTTTCAGCCCACAAGTTTAATGAGAGCACCACAAGTTTAATGTTTGGAGAACAAGGGCCCACCCCCTTTTCCAACACTTTTGATGGGTCCCATGGATCATTATGGCACTCATGGAGCCCAGTATGCCTCTGAGAAGGCCCTAAGCATCAGTTGACCTCTTATGAGGCTTATTATTCCATATCTGATAGTTTGGTGGTATTGTCACCAAAATTTAGGGCTACTTGCATATTATTTTATGTTTAGGGGCTAATGTAGGTCCCTAAGCTAATTCTATCAACTCTTAATCAATGTAAATAGGAGTTAGTTGGATTCGTTTGCATCATCACTTGACTTGGGATCTCTCTATCTTTAGAGAACTTCACATTTTTCCATGGAGGACTATTTTGGATGATGGATGCATTTTTATGTATGGATTTGGGCTATTTTTATCTTGGAGATATTTTTTTTGCAAATGTGAAGCTGGTTGGATATACTCTCTAACATTGTGAGTGAAAATTTAACACTATTCTACTTGGTGTTGCATACTATTGAATTTCGCTATAACTAGGGCTAACTGTTACATGATGGAAATGTGGAATTATGTGTCTATTTAGTTTATTTAATGTATGGGCCATTGTTGGATGAATGAAATGTCTTAGATATCATTTTATCTCAATAAAATTGCACCACTTGTATGAAGTATAAATTCTTGAAGGTCACTTTTCACTTTCCTCTAACATTGGACGAAGTTGACTTTCTGGGCCTCCTTGATCAAACTAAATTATTGTTAATTATCACCCCTGAATCCATATCCCCAAGTGAATTATGCACTAGTACCTCAAAAAGGGTAATGATTTCCCCCCCGCCTTTTTTCATAAATTTCCATTTTTCCCTAGGTCTAGCCCCATTAGGTCACCTAGGGGATAATTTCCCAAGAATATAACCAGAGGAAAAATTTGATCTTCTAGAGGAAATTTCATTGGTAGGTCCCCTCACTCTCCTCATTATTTGGGCCAATTCTGATGATGGAATCTTCAGATACCTCAAGCCCTAGCTCTAAGACCTAGATTTGCATAGATGTTCCTAAGGCTAGAACATATTAGGACCAATTTGACTCATCGAAGTAAAAAATCTTGCCTGATCCTTTTCCCCTCACATTCTCCACGATAGGAACATCATTGGTTGCTAAATTCCATCCCTGAACCTGGGTTGGGTCCACTTCGCCCCATGTGGTCCCATCTGGTGTCAAAGGCCTTTCATCAAGGACCATTTTGGAATCCAAGTTCCCAAAAGATTTTAGGGATTGATAACTTCCTTCATAAGTCTTATTCTTCTCCCTCAAACCTTCAATCCCCGTCCTCTCTCCCTAGAATATCAAGTCCCTTGCTTAAAAGGAAAGCATGTCCCACTCTTTATTCTATCTTAGGGAAAGGGCTTCTAGGGTCACTTCCTACCTATTCACTAACCTATAATATACAAGTGACTTCCTAAACTACCGGGAATCCTCCCATAGGTGAAATTTCATGAAGAGAAAGGAGCCTTAGCCTTGGTGACAATGGGCTAAGCCTCCACCGTTTCCCTTGTCCTATTTGTTGCCATCTTAGGAACCTCTTTTAGGTCCACTACTATTTTGAGTGGTAAAAAATTGTTCATAACTCTATTTGTGAACAACTCTTTGGTATGCCCACTTTTTTCATACTACGGATCCAATATGAGAAGTCTACGGCTATGGAGGTTTCCCTTCTTCTCACTGAATTAATCCTCTACAATATAGTGAACTAGGGCTAGTTGGTTGGCCCACTTGACTGCTACTTTAGTCCTTCAAAGTTTGCACATCCTAAGTTTCTATACACCAGCCCTTCTACCAATCTTGTTGTCCTTCACAAGTACAAGAGTTAGGGCTCTTCTTTGACAATCACCTAACAACCCTCCAACTATACTTGGACTACCATCATTCTTCCCAACCACAGTAAATTATTTTTAATGATATAGGGCTCACAATATTTTATTCATCTAGGGCTCTTCAAATCTTCCACCTAACAATGGTTTGAGTCCTCTTAAAATCATTTTTCTTGTGTATCAAAAATTTGATCTTTGTTGTCCAATCTATGAATAAATCTGAACTAATCCTCTTATCATCCTTCTAACAATCTGTAGATGACTGAACTAGGGTCACAAATCAACCACTAATAGTCCACTGACTATTTTTTATAGCTTGCTTCAGATATTTGTCTAAAACTCGATGGATAATCCACCAAATCGACTCCTCTACATGTCAATCCATTCTTCATATGGCACATTTATTTTGCATGCTCAATCTTCTGCTCAGGTTCCACCATCCTTTGGATCTGCTATCTCCACACATATTGAATCTGCAAACCATCTTCTAGATCTGCGGTCTATATTTCAGAAATAAACCTCACTTTAAGGGTCACAACTACTCTTCTTCTACACAAATTTTTCACAGTCTTAAAGGCATACCTTATGAACTAAACATGCTAGGAAACTATCCTAACTAGGGCACTATACTTATGTACTTCTAATTGTTGTATAACAAACCCTATCCACCCATAGAAAAAACCATGACTCTTGCCTCCATAAGAGACTCGACCTAGCTCATATGGATCCATAGATTTTGGGCATTTTTTTGACTGAACCTTGATATGAACTTCAGATCTCAATGTCAACCCTCAAACTAGGGTTAGCTCAGTCAATAGTATGCCTACGTCTAATTTTGTTCTGGCTCTAAATAATAGTGAAAGCCCTCCTCCATTTATGTTTGTCTTTATAACCACTGCAAGACGAGATAGTATCAACCCTCTCTTCTATTTCATGTAGAAAATCTAACCAACGGGCTTCAATCTAATCTTGTAATGTAATAAAACAAGATATTGAATCCTTCCTACAATTTCCGGAAACAAAACACGATCACACAATCACATATAAGTAAGAGAAAGAAATTATCAATCGCACAACAAAAGATGTATTTGGGGAAAGAAACTGCTCAAAACCCCTCTATCTCTATTGTGTATTAAGTCAAGGAATTACGAAACAATACAATGCTTAGTATATCATGAGATTCTCCAACACTCTGCCAATCGTCTCCTACTAATCTAGGCATAATTGGTCTAGTACTTAGCCAATTCTCAACCTTCCTTTAGCCTGCCTTTCTCATGCAATTCCTACGGAATTAGCTCCCTATTAATTATGAAAATCAACCTTCCTTGATTGTGCAATCCATCTTGGCATCACAATGACTTTATAATTTCACATGGACAATTTTGTATAAATACAACTGATAGTTATGTTCCCTTTGACCTCTGTCTCAACCAGGTCTTCCTCGGAACTGACATGCATGCAACTATTAATAGTGAATTATGAGTTATTTTATTGATCATTCATTGTGAATTAAATATAATTGAATTCAATGGACTTCTCACTAGCTCATCACTCAGTTAGAACTACTTAAACTGATTTTAACTCAATTAATTGAGTTAACTAATTCACACCTACACCCCACTAATGCATCAACTGCAACTGGACCCAAAAAATATTAGAATCCATCTACATGTCTCATCTTAGACCCTCATGATCCAGAAATATGCAGGAAAACAATAAAATACAAAAATAAACATAAACACAGAGATGCAGTAGGAATAACACTCCATTTCGTTAATATCAAATACTAAAAAATGCTTACAAACATAATGGAAGACAAACTAGCTCGGGCGATGGTAGCTTATCTCTGAGAAGAGATGTGGCGACTACATGCCTCTGAACTGTGTTACAATAAGGCTCAAGGGCATTTTTATTATTGAAAAATAAGAGAAAACCCTAACTCGAAGAGATGTAACACCAAGAGTTTATGGGCCCTGTTAGGGTAGTTGGGCAACCAATTTGTTGTGGTCGTAACTTGGTTATATGATCTTCGTTTGACGCACATGATACCTCATCAGAAATATATCTCTGAGGATTACAACTGCTAGTGTGATTTCTATGAAATCAGTAAAAATTTCATAACCAAAAAATGTTGTTTGGGGCCTCAAAACTATGGCGGAAGTTCAGGACACGAAAAAATAACAAAAATAGTAAACTATGCTACAATTAAGGAAACTAAAAAACTGAAAGAGACAATGGTGAGGGCCCAAGTGGAATAAGCGGGTGGCCACCAATATCCACCTCAATCACCTCAACTACAATTTCTTGAGCTAACTCAGTCATCATGACTTAGTTAACTAACCCAAGTTGTTATGAGATGAAATTAAAATTTATTGTCCAATTTATTTAAGAGAAAAATAAATTAGACGCCTCACATTCCTCACTCCTGGTACATAAAAATTCCGCACTAGTGTGGATGCTTTTTTTTTGTCCTTTATGGTTTCCAATTTCAGTGTTTCTTGTTGCAAATATCAACACTCCCTCTCAACAAGAAAGGAATTCAATTTATCCCATCTGGTACCTTTGGAATTTTTCGTGCAACACTTATCCAGTGTTGTTTTCACCTAAAAATCCTAAAACTGAATAGCCTTCGAACAACTAAATCAATATAATGCATTTGTCATTAGAGTTTTTTGACTACTGCTAGCTACTGCACCTATCTAATAGACTCTCCGCATTGTTGCTAGCATCTGCATCCATGCCCTTTGCACTATTTCCAACTCTGATTTGTGCTCCAGTATCTGACATCTTTTAGTCTGATTTATGTCTTCCTGACATCTGACTGCATCAATCTAACTGATCCTTCTTCCTATTTTTGTACTGTGGACTCCTCGTAGCTAGGTTCAATCCATGAGACACACCATCTCAATGGACCCTGCCCAAATTTCTTACGTTGGGATTATTTCTACACATCACCCCACCTTTCACCTGGAGGTATGGTTGCATGTGTTCCCTCTACCCATCTGGATCGAAATTTCCCCCTCATGGAGGTCTCTACTTGAGTGGATGATTCCATTCGGTCTCCTCTCTTCTTCTCCAATTGTGGCTGGTCCACAACATTCTGAAGTTGCTTCTAAGGTTGCATGTTGAGAGGTAATTTGTACTCCCTCTCAATAGCCAAATCTCTAACCTCTGATTTTCTCCTCAAAGCTTTGCATGCATCTGGTACCTCAAGTGCATATAGGTTCTTGACTCGAACACATTGTAATTGTCCTGCCATTACAAAAGTTTCTAAAAAATATTTGATTTTAAATCGACAATATCTCCCTCATCCGAGCTCCGAATTTATTTTCCATTTTGGTAGTTTTTCACAAGGAATCCAAATTATATGATTTTTTTTTAAATTTTTACACCAAAATCTTTAGATATTCTCTGCAAACTCACCACCCAAAAAATTCCTGCTTTGATACCATGTAGAAAGTCTAACCACCGAGATTCAATCTAATCATGTAATGTACTAAAACAAGATGTTGAATCATTCCTACAATTTTCGAACACAAAACATGATCACACAATCACATATAAGTAAGAGAAATAAATTATCAATTGTACAACACAAGATGTATCTGGCGAAAGCAACTACTCAAAATCCCTCTATCTCTATTGTGTATTAAATCAAGGAATCATGAAACAATACAATGGTTAATCTCTCATGATATTCTCCAACACTCTCCCAATTGTATGCCATTGATATAGGCACACTCAGTTTAGTACTTAGCCAATTCTGAGCCTTCCTTAAACCTGCCTTACTCATGCAATTCGTAGGGAATTATCTCCCTATTAATTAGGAAAATCATTCTTCCTTGGTTGTGCAATCCATCATGGCATCCCAATGACTTTATAATTGCACATGGGAAATTTTGTATAAATACAACTGATAATTATGTTCCCTTTAACGTCTGTCTCAACTGGGGCTTCCTCAGAACTAACATGCATGCCGCTATTAATACTGAATTATCAGTTATCTAATTGATCACTCATTGTGAATTAAATCTAATTTTATTCACTGGCCGACCTCTCTTTAGCTCATAAATTAGTTAGAACTATTTAAACTGATTTTAACTCATTTAATTGAGTTAACTAATTCACACCTGCACCCCACTAATGCATCAACTACAACTGGACTCCAAAAATATTAGATTAATACCTCTGCATGCCTCATCTTAGATCTTCAACTCGTATTTTTTGAGCTAACTCAGTCAACATGACTTAGTTAACTGACACAAGTTGTTATGAGATGAAATTACAATTTATTGTCCAATTTATTTAAGGGAAAAATAAATTGGACGCCCCACATTCCTCACTCCCGGTGCATCAAAATTCCTTACGAGTGTGGGTGCATTTTTTTTTGTCCTTTCCAGTTTCCAATTTCAATGTTTCTTGTTGCAAATTTCAACATCTCATAATTTGATGCGGCCTTCACACAAAGACACCATTGAAATCACATGCCCATATTCTCATGAGAAACCTCTCTTAAGCTCGATCTGCCATAAGAGAACCAACAATATGCCATCCTACTTCCTAGCTTGAACCGACATTAAGGTATGCAACATTCTTGTGAACCCTCACATGAAAATCTTGCTCTTGGAGGATGATCATGGCATCCCTTTAGAAATCCTTACTCGACCTACTTTAGGACTACATCTCTCTTCTCCCCCTTGATCAAATGAGAACCTTCTGACTTGATGTTATTTCCTTTACCCTAAGGCCTCCTTAAATAGTTTTTCCTAGACCTATTAGGAACCCTCTAGAACTTACTGGTTTTATCCACGTATGCATTAGGAAATATTAATTTTACTTTTTAATTTTCTTTTAGATTTCAAAACCCATCTTGGGTCCGAAATCCCTTTTCTTGGCTTATTTTCCCACAAATCCTTTTGTGACCAAACTCACACAAACCCATCTCAATAGGCTTGTGGAGTACCTCCCAAGGTACACAATTCAACAACATCATCTAGTTGTAGTAACAATAACTCGGTCAAGCTCTTGTAGTCAAGCAAGGGCTTGGTTGGGTTCCCAAGTTTGAAATTAAGTAAGGGTAGTTGTGAGGGCATGATATCTAGGGAGGCTCAGGGCATGCACATTAGGAATGAAAAGGCATGCTAACACATGTTGGAAAATGTCAATGCATGATGAAGAGTTTTGGGGAGTGTTGGGGCATATCAAGGGATAACTAGGTCAAAATGCATGGAAAGGAATGAATAAGAGTGTGTGGCAGGGAGTGTGAGCGAATTCGAGTGTGCTAAGGATGAAGTGTGTTAGGAGAAGTTCAGAATAGGATTTATAGGAGGCTAGCCTACTGTTGTTATACGGGGCTCGACATAGTCGTTTTAGACAAAGGGAGATCACTTTGTGCTAGGCACAACATTGTTTTGCCTTTAGCTATTTTTTTATACAAGATGTTGCACACTTTGGCTACATGCGCATGCTTTAAACTATTCTAGATAATTTCATATTGTACATTTTTGTGTATATGTTTTGGGGCACTCGACATGTGTCAGCTTATATCTTGTGTGACTTGTGCATCTTGTGGTTCTTGCAAACTCTCAGTTAATGTTCTACTATTTATACCATCTGAACATACATGTGAAATATTTCCTATGTAATCTATGTTTCTTAGTTGTTTTATGGCCATGGCTATATCATGTGATCCTTGTCTTGGTAACTAGTCAAGTGGGACAAGTTGAGCTTGGACATGAGTGGCATAATATGCGTTATAGGTAGTTCTTAGGTGTACAAGGCACAATCTACTTGGAGTTGGTGCAATTGGTCAAGTTTTTGTGATTGAAGAAAGCCAATATTGTCACATGAACTACAGTAGCTAAGGAATTGATTGGGTTCCCAAGTCGTGAAAAAATGTAAAGGCTAGCTGTGAGGACATGGGTGCCAAGGCGTGCTAGGGAATCCTAAGATGTATCAGATAGTGTGAAGGCATGTCAAATATGCTAAGATGTGCCAAGTGATAAGGCATGCCAAGAAGTGCAAGGGTGTGTCAATGCGTGCCAGGGAAATTCAAGGAAACAAAAGGGAGAAACAAGTTAAACTACAAGGAAATGAGCACATAAGAGGGTTAATAAGTTATCAATTTACCTTTTCCAAGAGGGGCATGCTAGGCACACCAACACTAGGCACCAATAGGTGCCAAGTGCAAAGTCTTAGTGCATTATAAGTGCCAAGTCTTCCTTTGTTGCTTCTCATCTACTTTCCAACAGTTGATTTGAAATAATTTTAATATTAAACCATGCCAAATTATACCAAGGCATGTCAACGTATTCCATACATGCTAAGACTTTCCAAGTTCCAACATGTGGCAAGTGCCAATATGTGTCATAGAGTGTTATGCATGCTATGAAGTGGAAGGGCATGTTGAAAAGTGACAAGGTGTTCTAGAGAGTGTTAATGCATGTTGAGGAGTGTTAAGGAGTACTAGTACAAAACATTAAGGGAGCACTAGGTCAAAATTCATGGAAGTTAGTGAATATGAGGAATGTGTGCTAGGGACTAGTGTTAATGAGTGCTAGTTGTCATGCCAAGGAGGGAGTGACAAGTTATGATAAGGATTGGTAAGGAATGCTAGGGAATATCAAGACATGTAAAGAAATATCAAAGTGTGCTTGGGAGTTCCAGGGTGTGCTAATTATATGTGCCAAATAGTGCCAATACATGACATGTGCTAAGGATGTGCTAGGTGCCAGGGTATGTCAATATGTGTCAAGAAGTTTCAAGGAAACAAAAGGAAGAAACAATAAGAGGGTTAATAATTCAGGACTTTATCTTTTTCAAAAGGGGCATGCTAACCATACTAATAATAGGTCCCAATAAATGCCAAGTGGCAGTGTGTGCCAAGTGCTAATGTATGTCAATGAATTCAACCAAGGTGTTCCAGGGCATGCTAGGGATTACATGCATGCCAACACATGCTAGGAGAGTTCTATGTTGTGCTAGCACATGCCACCATCTGCTTGGGCATTAGTGTAATTTCAAGATGTTCTAGGTACAAAGATGTTCCAAGACATGTGAGGTTCTAAAAGATGTTAGTGTGTGCCAAAGCATTAATTTAAGGTGTGCTCGGATTGTTGAGGAGTGTTAGGTCTTTCTCATTAATAGAATTGATAGAGCATGATTATGTATTAAATAATATATTTCCTACACACACTATTGGGACTTTATCTAAAGGGAATTTTCTAGATAATAAGCTTAATATATATGAATCATGTGTTGACTCATAGGAAAACTCTATTCGCGCGACTAGTCATTATTTAAGGGAAATGATACACACTAATTACTTCTTAAAAAAATGATTTAATATAACCACTATGGCCTTTGACATATTGTAAAAAATACTCCATAATAATGGTATTAAATCATTATCTTTTGACAAAAAAAATATTAACAAGAACATAACGTCATCAGAAACTCATTGGAATGATCAATGGTTACGAACATTTTTTGACCATCACCAAAAGTAAAAAAAATATCATTGGTGAGGGTCATTAAAATTTCTTCACTAGAAGTGTCACTAAAGATAGAATTAGTGATGGGCCTTTAATGACCCTCACCAAAAGTGTCATTGAAAATGGCTTTGGTGATGGACCTTAAAGGACCATCACTATATACACTTACAACGACGCTTTTTTAAGGACCATCACCATATGTGACATTGGTGATAGACCTTAAGGGTCCCTCACATGCATGACCCTAACCAATGTCCTTTTTTCTTGTAGTGCCATTCTTATACCCTCCACATGGTTTTGTGTCACAACAAGTCTTGGAAACTGTAACATTGCCAAACAGGTCTTTCGTAATACCTATTTGGTATCTGGTCCCACTAGCCATGCTGGGAGGCCCTAGATTCACTTATACTGGAGTAACCCCTATCACTCCTCAGGAGGCAACACCAGTTAATGAGACTCCCGTAGCAGTGCCAGTTAGAGCGATCAAGAAAACCAACAAAAAAGGGAAAAAGATAGAAAACCCCAGTATACCTAGGGCATTACAACCTGGTGCATTATGTGATATAATAGACCACCCTACCAATATTTTCCCTAAATTAGATGAATTAAAACCACTTCTAAGCTCCAGAAGAAATACTGTGGCCCTAAGTTCCCATGAAAAGGAGCTTGCCACAAAAAATCAAGGGAAAGAATTGAGTACCAATCACGAATGCACTATCTGTGACCATTACGGGAATTACACTTATCATTTCCCATAATTGCCACGATATAGGGATGCCTTGCATGCCCTAGAGAAATCATACCAAGAGTATCCGTCACAACCCCCCATGCAGGCGGATGAGGGAGAAGCTCGACTCATACTATACCTACAAGAGGTGAGGCAATCACCTGAGCGACCTCCTCCCCCTCAATATCACCCCCCACCTCCCATAAAACTCTTTTAACTCTGTGAAGAATGTGGTCATTTCGTTGTTGACTATGCAACCCTAGATCTATTTCAGAGATGGTAAATGTTTGACACCCTATACTACGACGGCCTCCGGGAAGTCCAGTATTCATGTCGGGTGTGTTCTGGTGACCACCCAATTCGTCATTTCCATTATATCACCCAATTTTGTTCAGTATTAAATAGTTTACGTATGGCCATATTATGCCTCTCCCTACGAGAAGGATTAGATATAGAATCCATGGAAAGCTTGCCAACACAAGAAGATGTGACAAGCATGTCCATTCTCTTCTTGTCAGCTGAAAAGCGGCCAGCTAAGGGGCACATTGTCACCCCCAATTGCCCTCCATGGATAAGAGAAACCTGTGCATTAAGTAACACACATACCCATCAGATCGCCCAATTTAAAAATCAAAAGAAACACAGTGATCAACACCTCATCACATCCAAAGTAGCCTCACATATCAATGCCTCAGAAAAAATAATATATATATATATTTTCAGTTACAATGAATATGCCCTCTCTTACCACTTTAAATTCAACGTTATTTTTTATATGTTTGAATAGAAAATATGCTTTCAGTTGTGTTATTAGTTATAGGTATTACAGGTATAAAAAATCACCTGTTTCCCCAGCCACTAAAGGTACAAGAGTAGATATCATACTAACCCTCGCATGATAGGCTCCCCAAAGAAGCTTTGCATATCATGACATTATTTATCCACAGAAATCAACCATAGTTTCATGTCACCCGACCTTTTTTATCATCACCTCACCTCGCATGTGATAAAAATTATTGTAGGTTGGTAGAGCCTCACCCTCCATCGCATCCATCACTCAAGTAGACCATACACCAAAGATCTATAGCCATGGCCATAACATCCAAGTCTAGGAAGCACTTCATGTTCATTCATCCATCATTCATCAATTCAAGTTTTACCCATATCATGATAAAACCCCTTTCCAGGAATACCATTCTCATAAGCAGATCAAATACGCACCACTGCGTCTCGCACTTGGCTTACCACACCCCCATCAACATAGCCCATTTGTGCCACTTTCCGTCCATATTATTAACCTCACTCCGAGACCAGCCAATGGGGCCCCCACCCTTAGAAAACACACCCTCATAACATCATTAGTGAGTGATCATTTTCATGTTTATTAGGGCACTCGTCTTCGTGCTTATACATCCAAACCCATTCTATAATTTTTTGGAAAGTGTAAAAATATTTTTTAGGATAACACTCCCACCCATCCATCCACATTTCTCACCTAGCAGTAGTCCCTCATAAACCTTGTTAGGAGCTTCAAACTCGTTACCCAACCCCACATGACACTCATAATAGCCACATACCCACCTTGTATGTCCTACTGAACCCAGGGTTTTCCTCACCATAAATTATTATGATTGTCGCCACTTGCATTTACAAGCTCTAATCTTGGGTCGTTGAATGCCCATCATCAGGTACAACCATTTCTCATCATCATGTCTATGTTAACCTATCATTCCCCACCTACTACATTAGAGATCCCGATCCCTTGCATGAGTAATTTTCTCGGTCGGTTGCGGCTTCCTCCTTGTCGACTTCAACAATCATCCTCCAAGAAGGAGGAAATACCTTGGATGGCTCCTCACCTCAATAGGGTCATTCTTGAATGGCACTATGGGAGTCATCATTTCCCATTGATTTCATTGATCCTCCTGACATTCGACTACAACATAAGCTTTCATATAAATCTGGTATCATATGTCACAACCATTACACTTTGTGATAATTTATCGAAGACTCATGCCATCATAACCATCTCTTTCAACAAAACTTACAAAGGAAGCTCCCCAGTCATAGACACATGCATACAATGAGAATTTACTCTAAAAAACATCCCAAATGAAGATTATGCATATGGGAACTAAATTTAACCTACTTTCAAATAAAAACCGCACCTGAAGGTTTCAACAATCGTCATCATCAACCAAAAAATAGGTCACTACCACACAAGTGACACAGATAGAACCTCCATCTTTCAAAAAATATTTAAATATCCAAAGCATCATGATCATGGGAAATGCTCGCCTCATAGAAATATTGTACTTATTTTATCTCTTGCAAGTTTCAAACAGAACATGGTCCATCTTTACTCACAACAAGTGGTATCCAACCTCAGGTTTCATGCAAGTTAATCTCTCTCTCTCTCTCTCAAACTGATTATACAAAACAGAAACTATACTATATTCCGGCTATACAGTTCTTCCTAGACCTCATACATTAGGGTGAAACTGTTATCACTGTAAAATCATACAAGAAAAAGAAATTAGGAAATGTCAATATGAAGGTACAAATAAGGATTTACAGGGAAGAAATAAATTACATAATATGAAGAATTTAACTTTTCCTAAGTTCAAGTAGGAAAATTTATCAAATAGTGCACAGAAAAAACTTACCCTAAGCGATTTGTGTGACCTTTTCTTTGATATTAGCGAAGATATTCGTGCCTATCCCTCAAATAGTCATGCAATATTGGGTATGGTAGAAGGTCACCATCCAGGACCACTTGGCACACTTGAGGAAGAATATTACCCACTCATGCCAGCCAAGTACTACTACCTTGGAGCCCCTGAGGCCTCAGGTGTAGCACACAATGGAATCATCCACCCACTCTTGTGTCAACATCCACGTTGTAGCAAGAGAGGGATGGAAATTTGAAATTTCCATATAAAATACCACCATGGAAAGAATAATAGAGGACACATTGTTATGTTGGCCAAATTTCTTTAGAGAAAACTAGCATTGTGTTCTCCAAATAGCAAGGAGTGGAGATATTCAGTTGTTGGCCATACAACACCTCAATCCAAGAGAAGAAGTTCACCAAGTGTACATTATTCTACCATCTGTCAAGGAGAGAGATCGGCTTGCAACAATATTAAAGGGAAGAGACCCCCTTGCCTTTAAAATTAGAGCTCCATAGCTCTAAGGATTTATTGCAAGTGATTTAGCATCATATTCTCTTACACCATCAACAACTAATAAAAGGAGAAGAACTCTCCGTTTGGAATATTAGTGTGTTTGACTCGATTGAGCCTGGTATTGTATATGTGTATTTTGTTTTTTGTTTCTCCTCTATTGTATAATTATATGTTCTTTAATTATTTTAATACATGTTATGTTTTTCCACTAACAATCTAACAAAACAATTGACCTGTTACTTGGTTGTAGGAAAGCAGCCTCCCTACCAAGCACAATGCATTTTATCTTCCCATGCATTGAATAAAATACAAAATATCGACGTGGAAGAATCAAAAATAGGTATGGTTTTGGTTCAGTAATACAATTCCCTTTGTGAGCATGCGATTTATTATCTGAGTCGAGGGATAGTCAATCCACAACTATGATATTCTCCTATGGAGAAATTAGCTTTGGCAGTTATTCATGCTATCCAGTGACTTCAACACTATATTCTGCTTAAAAAATCCTTCCTCTTGGGTGATGTTAACCCATTTTAGTTTTTTCTTAGTAGGTCAGTGATTGGGTGAAAATATAATAGGTGAATTGTTATCTTACAAGATTTTGATCTCGAATTCATGTTAGCCAAATCTAAAAAATATTTAGTATTTGCAGAATTGATGTTAGAGTTTCCTTATGAAGATGATGTTGTTTATGAAGAGTCATTTCCTGAAGAACATCTCTTCCTTATTTCTTCACAAGATCCTTTCTATGCATATATCATAAGATATATCCAGACATTGAATATTCCTCTCGCTTTTTCAAAGGATGAACACTGAAAATTGTGTCATCTCGCTAGAAGCTACATTATTATCGGTGACACTTTGTATCGCCGTGGTATTTATTCAATCCTTAGACAATGTTTAACCTTAAAAGAAGCTAATTCTGTGCTGAATGATTTCCATACTGGAGCTGGTGGTGGTAATCTATTTGGGCTTCCTACAACCCAAAAAATATTGTGTGCAGGCTATTTTTGGCCTTCGATTTTCAAGGATTGTGTTGAAGCGGTCAAGAAGTGTCATCCTTGTTAGGTCTATACTTGAAAAATGCACGCTCATCAAACTCTCTTTTTCAAGTTATCATTGTTGGTCCTTTCATAAAGTGGGATATTTATTTTACAAATTGTAACCTGCCTTCGGCAAAGGGTCATAAGTATATTATCATAGCGGCGAGATACTTTACTAAGTGGACCGAAGCTGTGCATACTTTCACAAATGATGGTGAGATGACAACTATTTTCCTATTTAACCAAGTTGCTTCTCATTTCATTATTCCAAAGGATATTTTCACTAACCATGGTAGTCATTTTAAGAATAGGATGATGTTCGAATTGGATATGAAATTGGGTTTCCAGTAAGAGCATTCATATCCGTACCATCCTCAAGCCAATGATTAGATTGAAGCCATGAATAAATCCATAAATTTTATCCTACAAAGGTAAATAAATAAATATCAATCCAATTGGCATATAATTTTATATACTGCACTTTGGGCATACCAAATGTCAGTTAAGGCTATTTTGGGTTTCACTCATTTTCAAATAGTTTACGGTTTGGAATCAATGTTCCTGGTGGTATGTGAGATTCAATGTCTTAAATTAGTGCTAAAACGTCTTCCAGACACATATAGTATTTAATAATTCCTTGTTCATTTAGAACATGTTGATGAGCAGCATCGAGATGAAACCACAATCAATGAGGCTAATAAAGGGAGATTGAAAATCCAATATGATAAGGCTATGCGTTGAAGGGGTTTTTTTTTTGTAAAGGTGACCATGTCTTGGTCTATGACCAAGACAAAGACACCTTGGGGCCAAGCAAGTTCAAGCCTACTTTGTACGGTTCATTCATCATTAAGAAGGTATTGAAGAAATGATCTTATAAGTTGGTTGATTTCAATGGAAACACGTTGTTTGAGCCCAGAAATGGGCTCTATCTTAAAACGTATTATGCCTAGGCTCTTGCCTAGCATTTTATTGTCTTGTAGATATTGTATATAATTGTTCATATATGTCTATAGGTTTTATAGTGATATCAATATTTTTGATGATCTTTGGCAGGTATCGATGAACAATATGGCATATCTAGAGTTCGATGATGGTGCGAGTAGAGACACTTGGAACTTGGCTTTCACTGCATGTGTAATTTACTATCCATCCAGTCAGTTTTTAGTCACAAGGGGTGTATGTATTTACCCTGTGTCAATAAATATGGCTGAATATAATGCCATCATTAACTTACTATCTGAAGTAATATCTCTTGGTGTTGAATTTTTAGTGGTATATTTGGACTTGCAACTAGTGGTGTCCCATTTAAACAACATTTATCATGCTAGGGATCCCTTTTTATATTGGCAATTTCTGAGAGTGCAAAAATTACAAAGATCGTTTAATTTTATTACTTTCATTCATATTCCACGATCAAAAAAATTCATTCGTTGATTCTATAACTAATCAAATATTATATTATCAAATTAATCATTCATCACACTAAAATACAAATTAATAAAATTCATATATATATATATATAAATATATTATCATCACATACTGAAACCGCCGGTATATATTTAGAAATAATGTGTCCAAAAGTTATACATAATTGGGACAAAATGTCCTACAAAATTAGGGCTTAAGCCCAATCATTTCCATAAAATATCATTCATCTATAATCGAGGTTTGTGGTCCTTGCCCTGGATGAGAATCATGGAAAATATGATTGAATTAACCACCCATCAGAAGAGCGACACCCAATCCCATGGTACTCCTACCACACATCTCTGAATCATCTTCGAAAGCTCCTCTACTGGTGCCATAGGAACCTAGCAAGTCAAACTCTAGAAGTTCCTCTGAATGACATGGAGAACTCCCTTAGTCTCTGTTGCACTCTTTGCATCTCTTTTGCAATGCCTACACCTAGGTAGACCCTCAAGTCTCACTACTCCAACATTTGTATCATGATCAAACAATATTGTAATATTTTTGTCCCAGCAATTTTTATTTTTATTTTTTTAAGATCATATTCTTAAAATCCAAAAATATAAAATAACATAAAACCTTAAAAATTTACCTGTGGCACCCCATGCAGCAACTTCGGTAAGCACGAGACCTGGATTTGCTTGAATTTCTATGCTTGCATAAGGGTAGCACTTGATATCTATGACTTGTTGTTCCCTCCAAAGGAAGAACTCATCATCAAATGCTGTTCTGGGGACCTCACCACCCCCTAGTCTATTTATCAGATCAACCCACCTAGCTATCCTTGGATCTCTGGGGTTGTTAATGGTGGAAAACACTTTGGGTCAAAGTTATAGTATCCTCTCAAAGAAAAATGTACAAAGAATGGTACCATAACAGAAATGATTTGTTTTACCTTTTATAACCAAGGCAGGTTGTGATTTCATACTAGATAGGAGTGTTGTACACTATTAAAAATTTTTTTAGAGGAAATTTACTACCAAGGACATGGTAGGATGAGAATAATGGTGTAATGATATTGACCCAGCAACCCTCAATATGGTAAAAACGAGAATTTTTATAAGAATCCTCACTATATTTTTTATCAGAATCTGTGATTCAAAGTTATCTGTCTCTTGTGTGCAGTAGATTCCAATGTAATCATCCAGATTAAGACCCCCACGACCCTTCCTTTAAAAATCTCAGTAGTTGATAAGCATTTCCAGCAATCTTGTGTGGGTTTTCATGTTTGGAATTTTGAAATTTTTTAACAATCCATATCCTCTTAGTGCATCCATTGATAATGGATCATTCATGACTTCATTATCCACTTCATTATGCTCTCTTTCTCTCCAACCAATCAACATTTTACAATTTCAAGCAAGTTCTTCCATTAGAAATCATGATTTTTCATTTCAGTCTGTGTGTATGCTGGTTCGTTTCATAAAAAGTCATGTATAGGGCTTTTTATACACAATTTCACAGTATCCAACCCGCGTACACACGGAGTTAAAATATAAAAATAAAAATATACTGTGAAAATTTGTTGAAAAACACTTGAAATGTGTTTAATTCACTAAGAAATCGAATTTAGGATTACCTGGATGTTGGATTGATGTTTTGGTTGTGAAATTTGGTGGAAATTGGTCGCCAAACGTTTGCTCAAAGCTCTCAAACACTCAAATATTTAAAAAAAAATTGAAATTTGGTAAGTGAAAAGGACCTCTTTATATTTTATAATTTTATAAACTCTTTTACCTTTTGGCTTTGAGTTTTGGGATAGGTTTTCTTTCAGGATAAAATGAAGACTTTAAGATATTTTTCACCACTTTGATTCCATGATCACTGACCCATCATGGCAGGTATCATTTTCTTCACTCGCATATAGGTTAGTGAGTATCACTTTTTACACTACATTATGCATTCTAGCCTCATACTATGATACGTTGCCATAGGGTTGACCCCATTATGTTATGTTTCTCAAACCGTTTTCGCTCGTCGTTTTATAAAATAATGACATAATGCTAGAAATTTCCTTTACAAGGGCTTCCTAGTTAGATCCTTTCTAACATATGTTTCACATGATGTGAAATAAAGTAGGCTTGAGAGTCCTATTTATTCCTGCCATGTGTTTGCGATGAAGCTTCATTATCCTCCTTCTTCAATATCTTTCTAGATATACCCTAGAGGCTCCCACACATGTTAATTTGTATTGTTGCATTGCATGTTGAATATTTGTTCCCTTTTGGACTTAAGCTGACTTCATTTGGACTCATGTATAAGCCACTTTTGACCATGTCATTCTGCAAATTCAACCTTGCAATGAATTAGCCTGTGTGACTTGACACCTTTCACCTATGGAAACAAAATTTCTTCAAGTTTCATTGACCAGTTTCGTCACCTTACATTGAACATAGGAACGTTCCCATCCAAGGAACTAGAGAATTTGTATATGGAAACTCACTATTTCCAATGTATTATAGGAATTATTTTATTCTTTTTCAAGATTTAAACATGAAAAAGAAAAATATATATATTCCAAAAATAGTGAGAATGAGACATTACTTCCATATTTGATAGCAGCAAGAGTCGATTGTGTTGCCCTTGAAAAAATCACTCAAATCAAGTCTTCCCTCCATTGGGATGGGCCTTACTTTGACGTAGGAAATCCATAACCTTGTCATTGATTGAGTAATCCTCTAGTTGGTTATATCTTCTAATCATATGGAGAGTTTGTTGATGCCTTCTGCATGACAAACATATACAAAGTTATTATATGCTGCCATATAGACACCTTTGAGTCATGCTCTTATTCAAGGGAAGTAAACCTAATTCAGCCTTTCTGCAGTGTCTCTTGACTCATTTTCAGTCGATTATACCCAATATGTCAATGTTATGTTCAGTGTCACATCAACTATTGGGTCCTTCACTTGTGCTAGTTAAGAAGGTCTCCATTTACTTCTTTTTGTTAGGTCTACTCTTATCGACTTCGATAAATTTGTCTTAGATTAGTATTAGAGCTGCACCCTGGCCCTATTTACATCATTGATAGGTGAAATTGTTCTCAACCTTGATCAGTATCATGGGTCTTTGACTGATTTGTTTCCCTTTTGTTTGACGTCAGCTTACATGATCACACATTGGGATTCGTGCAGTACCTTGGTTTCATTTTGACCCTATTGGTGGATTCCTCTTGTCTATGTTAGCTTTCATTATTGGTTGGTACAAAGGTTTTTTGTCATGTGCTAGCCACATCTTGTGTATGCTGGAAAATTACTTCGAAATGGTTACTTCATCTCTTTTAATCGGATTCCTTTCAAATTATTGGTTTGCGGGTTACACTCGCATTGGATTTATGTGGGAGGCCTTAATACCTTCCTTCCAGTGGATATTTTCCCATCGAATCAAAGTGATTTCTCTCGGAACAAGGTCTAGATCACTTTTTAGTACCTTAGGGTTTGCAATCATCAGTGGAAGACTCCTTTGCTATCGAAAATGAGAATACATTAATTTCTCTTGATCGGTAGACTCTATCAAGTGTTCAACTTCAATTCATTTATTTGCACTAGTTATATTGTACCAGGGTACCTTCACTCTCATCATCACTATCTCTGAGTGGTGTCACATTTGTTAATGGTATACAATAATGACCGGTAATCAAAAAATTTCTCACATGGTCGAATTCAACTCATTCATTCCCATAGTGTAGAAATGTACCAATTGTGGTCAGTGAAGACCTCAGGATGTATCAACATTCTGGTTCACTTGATATGTGCTTCAGTTTCAGCAATGTAAACTTTGAAACAGGAATGGAAACGAGCAACCTCCTTTTTTAGGTGGCGAAAAATGGTTTGATTTTGAAAAGTGTTGATTTAGAATACTCTTATTTATTTATTTTAGCATGTTTCTTACACATTAAGTTTTCTAAGGTACCAAGTATAGACATTATTTTTAAAATGTTAGTGTTTTTTATGTTGATTTTGAAAAGTGTTGATGCCAACATCATCCACTTTTTTTAGAGGACTTATTTTTGACTTAAAATTTTCTAATCTATTAAATGCTAATAATTATTTTCTAAATTTAACAATTTTTGAGGTACTCATCTTCTTCCTCTTCACTTTCATATTTTTTAAGTGTTTTTTAGGTATTTATTTTTTCGTTTTTCTTTATAAAAAAAATTGTAGTGAGATATTTGATTTTTTACAGTGTAAAAAAAACAAAAAAGGTCACAATTTTAAAGTGTCAATCTTCTATATAATTATATATTGTTAAATAATATTTCATTGCACATGAAATAATTGTCTCTACAAAAGCAATATTTTTTAACAATTTACATAAAAAAACACATTTTGAATATAGAAATAACTGAAAAAAATACATAGTTTGACTATTTTTTGCTAAAAATGGCATGTCAAATAAACCATTTTTATAGGAATATCTTTTGTCTTAAGTATAAAAATGAGCAATTTTTGTGAATTTTATGTCAAAATTGAATAATAATTACATTTTTTTCAAAACTTACATGATTCATATAAAAATGAAGAGAAAATCACATTATACAAATACTAAACATATAATAACAACAATTGACTATTTATTTCTTCTCATAAAATGTCAAAGTCAAAACATTACAAGTATAAATTATTAATAGTTACAAAAAATAAGCTTCATTTGGAATCTTAACTTAATCAATAATAAATAATATCACATATGCCAAAATTTTAATCTTCAAGAGTTTAATTAATGTCCTCTTCCACAATATTTTCATTATTGGCTTCATTTTCATCATTTTCCTCTTCTGATGGATCTTTGTTGTCTACAAATGTCCCAAAGTATGCCTTTCCAATCATTCCATCTAATGGTGGTCGAGGTTCCTTTGCTTTTTTTCCAAACGGAATTCATTAAAATCCCCTTCCCTAAGACCAACTTCTGACATTGCATCTGAAACGAATTGAAGAGAATTGATTCTTTCCTGAATAAATTTTCATTGTACTTGGTCCTTTTCAATGAAAATCCAATTTATTCCTTTTTGTAAGCAACATTCTAGTGTTGTACCTATTAATCAAGTACAAAATAAAAAATTTAGTAAATTAGTATAATGTAATATTCAAAAAATTTAGCCTTCATCTAAATGGAATATTATAGTTGGTTTTATCACTAGGGAGGTGAATAAATTGGTGGGGAGGGCCATTAACCTCTTTATAAGGATCAATAACACTCCTAATGTGGAAGGAGGAAGAATAAGCAGCTAATTTGAGCACCCTTGGGTGTGAACAAGGATGGGATTATGTTGATTCAGTCAACTTTGACCAAGTCAACAAAGTTGTCTAGATACATTGAATCTCCTTGATGAACAACATAGTTTAGGTCGAGGACAACTTGCATAAGCTTGGTGGCACATATGGATGGGACCCAATGTGAAGAGGTTCACTTGATATATGTGGATAGGATGGAAGCCTTTGTTATTCATCCTTTTGATATTATCATTTGACATTGGTCTGTTTAGACTTGGTTTCCTCTTATTGTTTAGTAGGGTTGCAGTGATGTTTAGCACCAGGTGTTCCTGAGCAGGAATCCCACCTCTTCCCTTGAGACGCCTCTTGAGAGAGCTTTTTACTATATTGCTCCACATCCAGGCTTCAGGCCATGCATTTGTCTCCATCTTCAGTGTTATTTCTGTAGCAGAATAGTGTTGTGTTGCAGGGTGTCGCAGTGGAGACTTGGTAACACCACTTCTAGATCTGTTTCTCAGTTGAGGGAGCTTTCCTTCTCTTGAGAGATTAGCTAGGAATATTATTGAGCTCATTTCACATATTGGAAGTTGGCCAAAGAATCTCTCACCACCTATAGTGCAGTCCCTTGTAGGAACTACATCATTTTCCATAGAGTTGTTGCAACAGGGTTTAAGCCCTTGTTTTTGAGCTAGTTTCTTTGAAAAAGGGCCAACCCTTCTCCCGAAAATCTAGAGGAAGGGATTCTCATCCCTCTGATGTATTATTGAGTGTAGTTCTGTGATTTTTTAGTGATACAATGTTATTTCAGAGCTGAATATTCAGATCTTCTCTTTTGTACTCAAGCTTTCAAGAAACCCTTGCCAGGTTATCTTTATAATGTATTAAGGATGCCATATCTTCATTTTCTTAGCATATTGTTCAATAAAACTCTAGATCCATGATTTTCTATCCTAATTTTGCATAAAATATTGGAAAATAATGCTATCATGTGCTTCAGAAATTCTGGATAGCTTAAGTCATGGGTTATGGCCATTTTTAAGTTGATTTGAGGTTGGGAGGTCTGTTTAACTTATAAAAAGAGATTTGTTTCTATTTATGTTTTGTATGTGAGGGCTTTAGTACATATTATAAGGGAAACAACCGCTATTTCTACCTGTTAAAATGTAAATCTCCAGAAATAATGTTTTCAGTGTCAAATTGCTACATTTCCCCACTTGGGAGGATGTAGAAGTGCTTATTTTTGCTGTTGTTTCATTCATTTGGTATAAATGTGTTTCTCAACACATTTTGTTATTTTATTTCTCCTTGATATTCCATTATTTTGCTTATGCACTGCTGCAGTTCCATTTTGGGGATATTACAGTGGTATCAGAGCATATTCTTGGCTCAGCTTGTGGATCTCAGCTATTATGCTATCAAGACAAGAAGGAGAAGAGAATATGTACATAAAAGAGAATACTCCATTATGTGGAGGAAAGAAGCAGGAGAGGCTCTCAAAGGTTCTTCCAAAATCTATGCAGAACATCAAATAAGATCTTAAGAGAATAAGAAGGGAGATGGAATCTCCAGAGGAGTTTGAATATAGAGCCAGATCTAGATTTTCACATGATAGGTGTGAGCATGCAGCTACACCCTATTATGCACAGCACAGTCAAATGCCCAGATCTACTATGAAAGAGATGAAACAAGAGGAAATGCCAAGGTGGGAACTCTTAGTAATTTTCTGCAAGAGTATGAATCTCAAACTGAAAAGTTTAGAGATCATATCACTTTTCAATATTTTTGCAAGATAAAGGTGGAGAGGAGAAATTTGCATGACATGGATATATTTTTTCTATCTACCTTTGATGGATCCCCAACTTTTTCAGCCAAAGCTTGGGTGGAGGAGTTGCACACCTATTTTCAGCATCACTGAATTTCTGAAGATGAAGCCATCAAAGTTGCAGCGCTACATTTTTAAGGTAAGGCCTATGCTTGGTGGATGTTTGAGTCATTTTCATTGAAAATGTTAATACTTCTTATTTTTCAAAGTTCACTAAGAGATTGGTAGAAAGGTTTTATAAAAAAAATGAAACAATCAAACCAAGACAAATAAAACTTCTGCATAAGCTGGAAGGACCTACAAACTCAAATCTAATTCAGAAATCTGTTGGAGAAGCTCACATCTTGCATGATACCTTGATAGAGGCAATATCCTTGTTTCATAACCTTGGACAAGAGAGCATGAAGGTTCCTTTTTCAAAAGAGGATCCTCTTATTGAGTAGTTACCTCCTACTCAAATTAAAGAGGAAGAGAAGGATGGGGGAAACATCGTTGTCACATCTAGAGCATATCTAGTACCTCATGCAGAGGAAGGAGGAGCACATGCTCCAACATGAGGATTTCTTGTAGCATTGCAATAAGTTCCCCAGGATCTCACATATGGAGGTCAAGGCACAATCAATGAAGAGTATGATTGTAGAGCATTGCAAAGGGAAGGAGAAGATAGGGAGGAAGTTCATCATCATTTGATGAGAAGCACAAACTCCTATCGATTTTAGAGAGCTGATGCAAAGAAGAGGTAGATTGATTTTCACTATGAGGACAAGGGCAAGGTTTCCCAATCATATGTACAGTCTACTCTTGACATCTATGTCTTAATACATGGAGGAATTCCACCTGGGAGGCCACCAGATCTGGAGTTGGTAAGAGGCATCTTGCCATTTGGTTCACCCCTCTTAGATTCTAGACAGGTGAAAAATATGGAGGAGTCTAGTATAGTGCAGAGAGTTTGGGATAGTCTCAAGGAGGAGGGAGACATTCTTCCATTTTCAGCACCACCCACTCTCCCTATCTGTACCGCGCTGACAGAAGTTGCTGCAGTGATGGAGGATGACACCTTCATGGTGCAAGGGAGCTGCTCCATGGATTTTGAGAAAAATAGGGTACTTCCTTGGAGGAATGAATCCTCCATATTTGGTAGTAGATGGAGGCCACTCATGCTTACATTGGCCAAGATGAGGACATCCTTTTTAGATGGGAGCTTCCCATGGGAGGCCAACTTCCAAAGGTCACCCTTTCTATTTGAGCATGAGCTGTTGCATGATGGGAATGGAAGCACTTTGGAGGATGACTTTGGCATGGGGGATGTCAAAGGAGAATACAATGACATGTGGAGAGCTTCAAATTGCAGACCATCAGTGTTGTCTCTTAGGAGGATTGATCCATATTGGAGGTCTCAAATCTTGGTAGAGTACTCCAAGGATCTTGGTGCTTACATGATTCTTGATGACCCATATGGACATGATAGATATATGGTGGATGATGTGGTCATCTATTCTTATGGCAGAGTCTTCTTGAATAGAGCTTCTAAGCTCAAGGAGAAGCTACTACATGCAGCACATGAGGACTTATTTTCCATGCACTTTGATGCATATCTTTCCTTGGAAGAGGAGTTCATTTGGGAGGGCATCTAGCATGATATATTTCATCATATGGAGAGATGCATAGCCCAGATGGTGATAGAGAGGACATCACAGCCACTTCCCTACTCTTTGGAGGTGAGGGAAAATTTCTAGTTGAGCCATTTCAGCTCAAGGTCCCAAGTACATGATTGAGAATGTATAATTCCACATTATGTTTTGTACTTATTTAATTTATATGAACATCATGTTGTATGAAGAAGGATTATCCACTCTTTCATATTGTATGATTATGTAATTGAATCCATTTGCAACATTGATATTTGCTATCTTATTGATGGTTTGTGGGGGAAGCCACATGATTTTTAGTGTGCACCATTGACACCACCTTGTACTTTCATGTTTTTATCTTATGGAATGATTGTGGAAGCAAAAAAGTGGCTGGGAAAGCACTTGTTATTGTTTGATTTGATTCAGGAAAAGGATGCACTACGCTGGTTCCATGTGTGGGACCTTGATCCACTTTCCAGTTGTCATATGACAACTTGTTTCTATTGGTTTTTGCTTCCATGTATTGCTGATATTTTTATGTTTATGGGGAGCTTTGTTTGGAGGGTGGAATATGAGTTGAAGATTCCCATTAGGAGTATGATTCTCCATAATTTACATGATGCATGTTTCAGGGGAAGCAATGGGCATCCCATGATTTCCAAGCTACATCTCTTTTCTTCATGTGGGAGGAGCCATTTGAAGAACTTGAGTTTTTGGAGGAGGCACGTCATGGTTTATTTGTTTGGTGGGGTACCTTGGGCCACTCTTGGAGGCCATGAAATTTCATCCCAAGATCAGCAATAGCCCTATACTTAACATAAATGGAGAGAGAAACCACTTGGATGGGAGGATCCAATCTCTCCATGCGGCCCCAACACATTGTATGAACTGGGGGTTGACTATCTTTTTTATGAGCTACCTAGAATGGCTCATTTCATTTGGATGATAGCATGGGTGTGGGAGTCACTCATTCGGAATAATATTCCCCATTTTTTTCATCACTCCTACCTTGAGGAGGCCATTGGACAGTAAGAAGGTTTCCACTTAAACCTTCCTCCCTTTCATGATGTGAGCCATTCAGTTTTGCAGGCTTGGGAGGGAGTATTAGAGGAAAATTTTATTGTAGATTATTTTGAGTAGTGATGGGTGTTATAGCATCATTTCTCACCTTCATATGATTCATGATTGCTTTTATGGCTTTGGGCACCCATTCCTACAGACTTGGACAAATTCACTTAAAAACAGTGTAAAAATCCCCATACGCGACTATGCCCGTACTTTTCCGCGTGTATACGCGAGTCCAGCTGCACTTTTCCACGTATGCCATTAAAAATGATTAAAAAATATATAATTATTCCCTATTTTCGGGCTGGGTTGATGGTTACTCAGGTAGTTCAACCACCCCAGCACGTGGCCAACTGTTTCCAACTATTGAAACTACTTGGAGGGAGTATAAAAGCCCCTCATGTGTATGGCCTAAGGGAGAGAGAGAATTATTGATATTATACTCTGTTGGTATTCCCTATCCAAGTCTGAATTCCCGTGCCTCCTGCACTTCCCAGTTCATTACAAGAAACCTTTGTTTCTTGGAGATGCTCATCTCTCTATATGTCATCTCGTATGCACCAGTTTGGAAGGAATCTTAGCGAGGCAAGGGCAGGACGGATCCGGACGACGGTCTGCTCGAAGATTGTGGAAGGATTTAGGTGATCTCTCCACTCATTATTTCTGTACATTCTATTTATAATACAGAAGTACCATCTTGTTCCCGAAATATACGTGTTAGTGTCTGCTTACATATATGAGAAAATTGTTATTTAAGCATTCATTATGGTTTATCTGATGTTTTATATGGATTTCACTAACATTTAGAGTAGATATATGCTGTACAACCAGTTCTTCATGCTTGTTTCTTCTTGTCTTTTAGGTTAAGAAGGAAGGATGGTTGCTGGGGGTTTGGACCCCGCGGGATCTGCTTCAACCGTAGGACCTACGGGTAAATTCCTCGATCTACTCTATTTAATTTTTCCTGAACATTCATGGTTGTGTGAGTCCTTCTTAAGTAGCATGCCCCTACTCTGTGGAGGTTGTAACCCAATGAACCTCTAGGGTGATTTTTCTCGAAACAGAACTGGCGAATCCACTGGGGATCACATTCTTGTGACTCCCCTGTTGGGTGGTTTCAGCTGTTTGATAGGTTGCCGACAGTTTTAACTTTCATTTGCAGTCCAGTTTACTTTTTCTTAGTCAGTCTGAAGTCCTAGTTTATTATCCAGGCTTGATCCTTTTTGTTTTTTCATTATTTACCTTTGTATACGCGCTTTTTTCTGCACACAGTCGCGTATACACGCAAGTTTTTCTAAAGGGAGTTGCGTATACGCGAGTTTCCTTTAGCACAGTCATGTATGCACGCTTGTTGCTAAATTGTGAAGTAGCGTATACCTAGGCAAATTTTGAATTTTTGGATTTCTTGACTTTTTGGTCCTTTCTGGCTGTGGAGACCTGTCCCTACAGTGTCTTTGCACTCTCTGGATTGTGAAGAAGGTGGTCTTTTGTCTTTTCTCTCTTTCGTTTCATTGAAAACTAGTCTTTTTGGCAAAGTGTTGTTTCTGGTGCTGGCACTTCTGGTTTGAGTACCAAGATAGCTTTCTGAGCATTCTTGGCTGTTCTGCTTTATCAGAACAAAGAGCTCCTGCTCATTTAATCTTTCTTGTCTTTGTGTTTTGCTTGGCACTACGATTTTTTCTCATTTCTTGATTAGTTTTCTTGAGTTCAGTAGGCTAGGTCTTGTTGCAACTTTTGAAGAGTTTTTCTTGCTTCTTCGAAGTTTTTGTTTGCGGCAAGTTTATACTATTCTTCTAGGCTGAGTGGCTGAGTTTTCTTGTCTTCTTTTGCTCTTATTGATCTTGCTACTAGTTAGCTTTATAAGGTTTGGAGCATTTTTGAAGTTTGTGCTTGAAATTCAGTCTTGTTTGGTTTGGATTTTGATAGTTTTGCTTGGTCTTTTCGAGCTCTTTCTTTATAAAACTAAAAAGCTCAAAAAACATTTGCTTTGCTTTTTGTTTTTGCATTTCAAAGGCTCAAAAAACATTTTGTCTTGTTATTTTCTTTTGTTGTTGCATTTTCGTTTTCGTTTTGCTATATCTTTTGAAGCTTTTGTGAGGTTTCTTGCTTTTGGTTTTTGGCTTGATAATTGGAAGGGAGTTGTCATTCATTTCTTCTTCTTGTTTTTTAAGCGTTTTGGTGTCTTCATATTAAGAGTTCTTGATTTCGGGAACTAGCTTTCTGGACAACCAAGAAGAGTTAAAACTGAAGGACTTTTTGGGAAATTTCACTCTGCTTTAGGAGATTTGCATCTTAGGATTTGCATGCTTGTAGTGATTTGCATTAGGTGCATTTAAACATTTAGTAAATTTCATAGTTTTTGTGAGTGTGAGTTTGCTATTTGAAAAGAAAAAATACAATTTTTAATCTCGTAGAACCCGTGTAGAGATTGCTTTTCATCGAAAGACCATAACTGCATTTGCATGTAGTTAAGTTTTTATTAATTTCTTTCTGCGTCAAAAACATCATAATTTTCATCTCCATATCCTTGTGACTTAACATAACAACCCATTAAAATAAGCGATATAATTTAAAATCAACTAGCAAGTTTTCTAAGTGTCATACTCCAACTAGCTAGGTTGTAGGGCCTTGGATTAGGTGAGTGGAGATTTAAATCTCCAAGGCCGCTCAAATAAAACATAGAAGTTGATTAATTGAGCGAAATCCAACTCCGTTAGGTGGACCGGGAAAGCTCTCCTCCAGAGAGTCAAGCACGAGGGGAAGTGAAGGCTGGGAAGAGGGATACCCCCCCTCCGATTAGCTGAATCTGACCTCAAGACCGTTCCGCCCAGCTTCTGACACGGATTGGTGCCCATAGTTGCCACTCCTAGGTTCCACACAGGTGACTGCGGGGGGGAATACCCGTGGTACCTGAGGCAGATGTCGCATCACTTTCAGCAGTACTTCTGGGGGGTGCCCTTGCGAAGCTTGGGTGCTTGAGCCGGAAAAGGCTGTCGTTAGGAGGTCGGCGTAACTGTTTCTGATACCTTTTCTAGTTGTTCTGGACCCTAATCATCCTAGACTGCTTTCGGGAGGTCCTATATTTCGCTTTCCTATATTTTGGTGTCCGGTCCTCATCACCCGGAGTGGAAATACTTGAAGGTTGTTTGCTTGACTGTATCTCAGGGATTTTTCTTTTAGTGAGTGCTCTTTGCTCCTAGCTTTCCTAGCTTTTCACTTTTTTTGAGTCTAATTTAAAATCTATAAAAGTGGCTATCAAGCGCCTCGTCGATCAAGGAGAATCCGGGGGTTATCTCCCGATAGTCCAGAGCCTTCTTCAAGAAGGCGTAGGAGTGATTTAGCAGGTGGGTACCACCCTGTGGCATCTGACGCAGTGGAGAGAGATCCTCCACAAAGGTCTGAAGGTTTCATAGCTGATTTTGGTGTCGGTTCCAAGAGGAGCGTTCCGCTCACCTCGCGAGTTTTGTTTCCTCAGGAAGAAGATTTTCAAATTGAAGACGTACCTGAGCCTCCTGCGACAGGTCCATCTCCTCTTCCTCCTGAATATCCATTCATTTTTCAGTACATCGGACCTGAGTCTGAGAGACCGGAAGATCTTCTGTATCATTCATACCTTTCGATGGCCATGACTAGGAACGCAGCTTCTGCTGTGAGTGCTGCAGGCATTCATACCCCTGCTTCTGTTGAAGGAGGGGGCACTATTGCTTTATCTTCGATTGCTTCTAGTGCTGCTATGTTTGGCTCTGGTTTCACCCAAGCACATGCTTCTCATTCTGGTCCCTTCTGTTCAGGGATGCCCTCTAGTGGGAATCCCTCTTTTTTCTTTTCCGCTACTGCAGCTGGATCTACACCCATGTCTTCTATGGCTAGTGGATCAGCTTCTTTTCAGGGTTTCCCCTTTGGAACTGGGCACATTCCTAGTTCCAATCCTTCTTTAAGGTCCTTTCTATTTACATCCCAGACCCAGAGTTTCAACCCTTGGTCTGGGGGGCAAAGTTCGACTACTTTTACAGGGTGGAATCCTGTGTTTACTACAGCGGGGGCAGGGAATCAGTTTTACACAGGTCATCAAGGGAATACTTCTTTCCCTTCATAAAGTGCTTACCAGACCTTTTCTCCTCTTTCTAATGCCTGGAACCCCTATCAGGGGCTCTCCTCTTCATTTCATACTTCAGCGGGGGGAACTAGTCTGGGCTTTGGTAACTCTGCGTTGGGAGGAGGTTCTTCTCCTTTTTCTACGAGTCCTTTCTGGCAACCTGGTGCCTTATCAAATCCAGGCTATTCTTTTCATAATGTTGGGAATCCATCCCATCAAGGATGGAATCCTCAGGCTTCGCCTTGCTTACCTTTTCTAGCAACGTTAAACTTGCCAGATCTGTCGAAGTTGACTAATGATCCGATTCGTTATAGTCTGGGGTGGCCTCCGGTCCCGACCAAACTTCCTTCAGATATTCCAAAGTTTGAAGGTAAGAATGGAGAGGATCCGGCTGACCACATCACCACTTTCCACTTATGGTGTTCTTCGAACTCCCTGATCGATGATTTGATTAGGTTGAGATTATTTCAACGCACCCTAACTGGAAACGCTGCCAAATGGTATATCGAGTTAACTAGGGGAATTTTTGCTACATTTGGAGAACTGGCTCTTACATTTCTAAACCATTTTCAGTTGCCTGTCCAATATGAGGTTGGGATGGAAATCCTGGCTAATTTTAAGCAGGACGAAGCAACTCACATTTCTGATCACATTCAGGAATGGAGGAGAAGGAAGAGGCTTATTAAAGCTCATATTCCAAGAGAATTCCTTCTCGAATGGTTTCTTAAATATCTGCAGTCAGACATTTCAAAAGATGTATCCCTATCTGGGGTATTTTCTGAGGAGCAGGCCATTTTTAGGGCCCAGCAGCTGGAACTGATCTATTCTCAGTCTGGGGTCCTTTATAAATATTTTCCCAATGCTCCTCACACCAAATTAGATTTATCGAAAACTAAGCCTGGTCCGCATGGTGATGGGCTGGTCAGATCGATCAATAGTGGTGCAGCCAACCTGCTTACTCAACTGCAGCAGTTGTCTTTGCAATCTGCTCCTTCTAGTCAGGTTGTGCCTGCTGAGTCATCGCCTTCCATGTATTTGTCCATAAATGCTGTCCAAGCTTCTGATCCCAAATGAAATCAACAATCCGATGGGAAGAAGAAGGGACAAAATAACAAGAAGAAGGGCAAGAACGGGAAGGGTAATGCAAATAAAACCAACGAGCGTGTTGGTGAGGATCAAAAGGAGAAGAAGAAAGTGAAGTTTCCATGCAAGCTGTGTGCTGGAGACCATCTCATACACCTTTGCCCTAAAATTCAGGATGCGCAGCACTTGTTAGCCCAGCAAGGTTCTTCTAGTTCCCAGGCTGTGTTAACAAACCCTTTTCCCCAAGGGAAGCAATTAGTTGTTGGCGCGAACCAAAATCCTAGGGCTTCTTCTAGGAGCACCCAGGAAGGGGAAATTCCATCGAACATTTTTATGATGAGTGCTCACGCAGATATCGCTACGAGATCCCGTGATTAGGGCGGAGAAGAGTCTTTGAAAGCTAAGGAATTTCTTCATGCTACTGAGCCGCTTCACATTACGAAGCTTACTGTTGAGTCTATGCCTCGGATGCCCAAAGCATCTTCTAAGCGATCAACGATTAATCCAAATTCTAGGGCTGCCCAGAACTACTCAATCGTGGAAGATCTGGCGCAGAGTCCTTGTGCGATGTCGGCTTTAGAGGTACTCCAGTCTTGTCCGGCTCAGCGCAGTGTTTTGCTCACTGCCATTGGGGCTATTGATCCGAAAAATTCTCTTCTGATTACTTTTGATATGACTAATTTTAAGAAGAGACTTCCTCATCACATGGCTTTTCACATTAAATCATCGTATCGGAAGTGCAATATATTTCGAATGGTTGTTGATGAGGGTGCTTTCACATGCGTGATGTCTCTTGCATGCTGGAAGACTCTTGGATCTCCCAAATTTGTTCCATCTAGAACTGTTCTTACTGCGTTCGATGGTCATTCTCACAGACCCCATGGTATTTTCCCGGCTTTGCCCATCTGTGTTGGGGGCAAAACTATCAATATAGAAGTTGAGGTAGTGGATGCAAGCTTGGACTACAACCTTCTGTTGGGGAGGAACTGGATTTATGAGATGGATGCCATTGCATCCTCATTATTTCGGATTGTATGTTTCCCCCACGAAGGGAGGATCGTTATAGTGGATCAACTGGACTGTCCTCCTGTAGACCTGAATGCGCCTTCTGACTCATCTGTTCCAAAGTTGGATAATACTAAGGCGCCTGTTGAGAATCTAGGAGTTGGAATGTATTCTTCCTTGATGGGTACTTTCGATCTTCCTCCTCCTACGGTGCATATTAATGCTATTTCATCCTCCAAGGCTCCTCTTCGAAGAGAGTTCTTCAGAACTCATTATTTTTCGGACCCTTGGACCTTGCCTTCCTCTACCACCACATTAGCGGAAGGTCAAGTGGGTGGAATGGTATTTCCTATTTCTGTAGCTGAGATTGCTTA